>LPNX010233122.1:298654-424413 GCA_001517045.1 Pseudotsuga menziesii
GCCGCAGTTGACTGAGGAGAATTTCGGGAGCAGCTGGCAGCAGACAGTGGAAATTTTTGATGGATTCTGAAGAGTCCCCTTCTTCCAATGCCGAGGACCAAATTGGCCAAATTGACATGAAATAAATGTAACTTAGTACCGGGCAATGTTTGTGATCAACTGTGAAGTTGTGGAAAACCAGAGATTACGAAGGCCTGCAGAAAGTACGAGGCAGAAAAAAATATTGTAAGAAACCAAGGAATCGATACAACAGAAATGATAACAGCTTGCCTGAAGATGCAAGTGAGAAATTAACAGATGAAGTTTTCAAACCAGTTTGTTGTTCTGTTTGTGATACAGAGGTCGCAGTACTCAATGAAAACGAGATATATCATTTCTTCAATGTCATGCCGAGTCATGCTTAGTTCACAACAGCAACGGCATAGATGATTTTATCAATACCTAATCAACGCCTTACTGATCTTTTGAGGTTTTGTGGGCCATGTAAAGTAATGGAAGTTGATGTCTTCGAAAAATAACAGGAATTTGGGCAGTATCATTTTGCATTCCTATGCAGTATTGAAAGATATGTTTTGTCAGATCCAAAATTTGAAGTTCAATGAATTAGTAGTGGAAGCTGAGACACGATCGAGGGCAAATGCACTGTGCACAGCATTAAGAATTACACGAAGCTGGAGTCGGTAGGGTCGAAGGATTATTTCTGTCGTTTTGGGTACAAGGCTGCCATGAGAGGGTTCATGCCTGATAGGGTTTCCATGTATTGTAAATGTGAAATGCCCTACAACCTTGTCAATCTGATGGTGCAGTGTGAATTGAGAAAATCATTGTGATGATAGCTACAGGACTGTGATTAAGTGAGAGTGGCAGAATGACAGCTACAGGATAGAGTTTCAAGAATGAATTGAATAGAACTTGCAAGTTTGAGTGCCAGTTGAAGTAAAGCAGCAAGACAGAAGGGCAGAGTACCAGCTAGAGGACTGATTACAAAGGTAGAGCATGCATGCTATAGGGACATAAAATACTTTTCAAATGATAATAATAAAAAATGTCAGTAGATTCAAGTTAGCAGTGATGAAGTGATCTTTTTTCCCAGTAAAGAAGTGATCTCAGTCCTTCATGAAATTGTAAGTTTAAAGTGCAGTTGGGTATATGAGACTGTAGAAGTCTTTGAAACAACAAATAAGATGCATGGGAAAATATTTGATTGAGAATACTTCTTGATGATAGGCATAACCAGCAAACGAGTAAGTATTTTATCTTGGCAGAATATCTATATTGGCTAGTATCAGTATATCTGAACAGATCCTTGAAGTTTTTGACATAAAAATATTCTTGAAGTATTGGTATGAAGAGATTCTTGAAGTCCTGTGTATATGAGCAGTGCATTGGCATAAACAAATCTTTGATGACATTACAAACCTGTGATGAATTGGCTTAAGCAGTACATAGATGTTTGTCTTAATCATTGGCATAATTTTAATGGCAAAATCAAAAGTGTGAGCAGATCTTTGAGCAACAGATTTGACAGGTTCATGACATGAGTTGATGAACAAATCTGTGAATCAATGAAGAAGCAGTAAAAATGCTTGATGACTTGACACAAGGATAAAGTCTGTGTAAAGCATGCTACAGGACTTATGGTGGTGCAAGCAAACTACAGTATTGATGCGCATAAACAGTCTCAGATCAATTCCTCTTCAGCCATTGCAAACTGTCCACTTATACAGCAGTATACATTTACAGGCTTGATAGATGAAACCTTTGCATGAATGAGTGAGAGCAGCAGTTAAGAAAGATAATGCACAAGAGCAAATCCTTGCAGCAGTTGTATGATGACTTGACAGTGACCAGCAGGATTCCTGGTATGATTGATGAGCAGAAATGATGAGCAGCTTTGGTAATGAGCAGAGATTAGCAGTGGTAATGAGCAGCAGTGAGTAGTGTTATAGCAGAGTTGATGTGATGAGCAGAGAAAATGAACAGCCTTGATGTGACAGAGATTTCTTGTGTGACATAAGTATACTATATTGTAAAAGCAATCTTGTCTTGCTTTTGAGGTTAGGATACCTCAAACCCTTCTTAGCAGGGTCTAAGAAAACCAGGCAGGTTCCTGGATTCAGAGTAGGTGCTCTGTGTATCAGTAGGTGCTGATTTTGCCTAACGGTTGTAGCCGAACCAAACTAATATAAAAAGATTACAAATTTATATGGTGCGGTGTTCTTCTGTGTTATGGTTCTTGATGAGTTAAATGCTATGATATGTGAATCATGAAGTTTATGATATGTGAATCATGAAGTTAATGAAATGATTATGAGATTGGTAGAATAATGAAATGATGAATTAGTAGTTAAGTGTGACAAGTCAAGAAAAGTTGTAAAAATTGCTTTACACTGATTCACCCCCCCTCTCAGTGTCTACAATTGGTATCATAGCAGTCCTTCGTAACGAGCCTAGCAAGCTTGAAGGAGATCCTTAGACACAATGGAGGAAAAGAAAGAGTCATCAATCAATGACGTGCCTGTATTGGATATTGCAGATTATTTCAGTTGGAGAAGCAAAATGAAGGCTTATCTGAAGAATTTTGGGATTTGGGAAATTGTCATCAATCCACCCGCTCCATCAAACAAGAAAGGAAAATCAGCTGCACAGAAGGAAGCGAACAAGGACAACACTACATCCTTGAAGTTCCTCATGGATGGACTTCCCAGCTCAGTGAAGGAAAGTGTAGGAGAGAACACTTCAGCAAAAGACCTATGGTTCAAGTTGGAAAGGGAGTATCAGAAGGCGAGACCAGAACCCGAAAAGACAAATCAGGAATCAGAAGACAAGCCCCCAGAAGAGCTCAAATAGGAAGAGGACTCCAGTAAAGGTATGAACTCTTGTGATTATGATAGCTTGTGTGATGAAATTGAGAAGGTTCTTGCAGATGATGATGAAGCAATGTTGAAAGCTAAACAAAGAATTATAAACTATGTATGCAACATAGATCTCAGAGCTGATTGGTTCTTGAACAAAGTTGATCTTAATCAATCTGATTACAAGGTGTTTAGGATGACAACCTTTGATTATATGGATAATCTCCAAAAGCAGAATGTTGAACTAAAGGAGTTGCTTAAGAAACTTAAGCATGAAGGAGTAGGTTGGTTGAAATTGCTGAAGGAAAAGGAAGTAGAAAAAGGAAAGCTAAAGATTGATTTGATTGATCTAACCCTAGAACAAAAGAACCATGATAAAGATTCAAAAATACTTGAAGAAGCAAGAGAGGCAAATCTTGATCTGAAAACTCAGCTAGAAGAAGCCAAGAGAATAGAAGAAGCATTAAGAAATCAATTGGAAGAAAAAGAAGTGACAAATCAGAAGCATGAGTTTGAGATTGTCAATCTCAGAAAGAAGATTGAAAAATCAAAGCATCATGAGAAGTTCAACAGTAGTTCTGTCAAGCTCCATGACAGTTCAATTGTCCTAGATAAGATCTTAGATTGCCAAAGATCTCCACTCGACAAAACTGGTCTTGGTTACAAGAAGGACAAAGAAAAATCTGAAGATGGCACTTGGTCTCCGAAGACTCCAGAAGCAGGTCCATCAACATCCAAAGCTGCTCCCCAGGCACCTGCACATGACAACAAGGATTTTGGAAGTTCAAAGATGAAACAAGGAGTTAGGTCTGGCAACTTCATAAAGGAAACAACTACAAGACCCAGGTATGAAAGTGGTTTCAATGGTTATTGTTATTTTTGTTCTAACTTTGGTCATAAGGCTATGGATTGTAGGTCCCATGGAAGAAGAAGGGATGGAAGCCCCAATGTCTCAGTTAGATGTTGGACATGTAAACAAGTCGGACATGTTGCTGCCACATGTCACACATTTAGGTGCTTCACCTGCAGTGGGTTTGGACATAAAGACCATGAATGTGCCAGTCAAAGAAGTCAAGCAAGAAGAAGTACTCCATACACATCAGCAAGAAGTTTTGAAGATCAGAAGACAAATGTCTACAGTCAAGGACACTCTCAAGCATGGAGAAATGAAGTTGATCAAAGAAGTGTTGGAATCTCCAACAGCTCAATCAGATGTTGGTCTTGCAACAATGTCAGTCACATTGCTGCACATTGTCGTACGATGAGGTGTTATAGTTGCAGTGGCCTTGGGCACAAAGCTCAAGATTGTTGGAGTACACGGAAACAATCCTTGAGAATTTACCTAGACAACTCATCAAGGAAAGACAATACAAATGAAGGAATAAATGCTCAAAGAACAGATGTCAAGAAGCAGGTATGGATGAGGAAGACCGAGCAATTATAGATAGGAGAAGTCGATCAGAGCAGGGAGGATGGCTGCCATATGGCAATCCAAGTGTAAGGTCTCTCAAAGACCTTAGCACACCTTGAGTTCATGAGGCTGGAGAATGAACTCAAAGGAGAAAGGATGGTTACTCAAGACATAGAGACAGGTCCTAGGATCGTGCATATTGATAGGGGGAGCGGTCAGCAATGATCAGAGATCTCAGACACAGGTATGTGGACACCCTTTTCCATTGATGCCAAAGGGGGAGAGATGAAGACAAAGGGAGAGATGCAGAAAAAAAAATGGGAGCATGCTCATAGGGGGAGCATGAGTTGTTGTCATCAATGACAAAGGGGGAGATTGTTGATGAAATTTTCATTGATGCCAACATGGACTTGATATCATTGATGCTGCCACTTTGATGAAGATATTGAATACCCAGCTGATGATGTTGAAGACCCTAGAGATGGTCTTGAAGCCCCGGTAGATGTTGAAGAATCCCATGAAGTCTTGGAATCCCTAATGAAGACCATGATGCCCTGGCAAAGGTCATGGAGCCCACTACTTGGATGGCATGATGGCACTTTGATGAAACCCTTGTATGTATTATGATGGTGATGACCTTATATGGTCTCTGGCATGTGGTGGATGCCCTTGCCTTGAAAAAGAAGCCTTGAAGGGTCATGGACATGATATATGAAGATCTCAGGGTCTGTAACATCTTGTTGCAAACGTGGCATATACAGACTTTATATGGACATAGCTGTGGGATTGGTGAATCCATTATTGCAGATTTGTGATTAGTTTTATGATAGAGTTATTTAAAGCAACAAACTTGGGCTCTATAGAGTTGTTTGAGAAGAAGTTATATTATATAGAGACTGGTATAGAATACCTGCAAGCTACAAGATTAGAAGAGTAACCAGCAGCATCGTGACTTTATTGATAATTGGATGTGAGTCTTCTGACTGAAGATGTAAGATTGCAGATTGGAGAAGTGTCAATGCCAACTGAACTAATAAATGAAAATTATCAGCAGCACTAAGACATATATGCCCACCAAATGCATTTGTAAGGCCCGCAGGAGCTAGGAATTGCATGTAAAATGCTCACCAGGGAAATCTCTGGCTGTCACGCAAGTTTATGAGTGATCAAGGAGTGATCCAGATAGCCAAAGTGCTGAAAATAAGCTCTCAACAAGTGTAGTTTCATCTAGCAGCAAAGATAAAGAAATATAAAATACCCGCAAACAGTCTTAGAAAGAATTCTAAGTGTTTGATAGATAAGAATCTGCATTTTAATGCTCTCTAAATATGCAAGGTCGGCTCCAAATATGTCAAGTCGGCTCAGATATTTAAATTAAAATAATTTTTTGTAGGATGTGGGCCCAATAAAAAATTATGAAGTCAGCTCTAAATTAATTAAAACAAATATATAGGTCGGCCTCAAAACATGGTGAAAAATGGGTATAAATACCCCATCACGATTTCATTTTAGATGAGAGAAATTCGTGGAGCTCTGAGGAAAGCCGTAGTTGACTGAGGAGAATTTCGGCAACAGCTGGCAGTAGACAGTGGAAATTTTTTATGGATTCTGAAGAGTCCCCTTCTTCCAATGCCGAGGACCAAATTGGCCAAATTGACATGAAATATATGTAACTCAGTACCGGGCAATGTTTGTGATCAATTGTGAAGTTGTGGAAAACCAGAGATTACGAAGGCCTACAGAAAGTACGAGGCAGAAAAAAATATTGTAAGAAACCAAGGAATCGATACAACAGAAATGATAACAGCTTTCCTGAAGATGCAAGTGAGAAATTAACAGATGAAGTTTTCAAACCAGTTTGTTGTTCTGTTTGTGATACAGAGGTCGCAGTACTCAATGAAAACAAGATATATCATTTCTTCAATGTCATGCCGAGTCATGATTAGTTCACAACAGCAACGGCATAGATGACTTTATCAATACCTAATCAACGCCTTACTGATCTTTTGAGGTTTTGTGGGCCATGTAAAGTAATGGAAGTTGATGTCTTTGAAAAATAACAGGAATTTGGGCAGTATCATTTTGCATTCCTATGCAGTATTGAAATATATGTTTTGTCAGATCCAAAATTTGAAGTTCAATGAATTAGTAGTATAAGCTGAGACACGATCGAGGGCAAATGCACTGTGCACAGCATTAAGAATTACACGGAGCTGGAGTCGGTAGGGTCAAAGGATTAGTTCTGTCGTTTTGGGTACAAGGCTGCCACGAGAGGGTTCACGCCTGATAGGGTTGCCGTGTATCGTAAATGTGAAATGCCCTACAACCCCGTCGATCTGATGGTGCAGTGTGAATTGAGAAAATCATTGTGATGATAGCTACAGGACTGTGATTAAGTGAGAGTGGCAGAATGACAGCTACAGGATAGAGTTTCAAGAATGAATTGAATAGAACTTGCAGGTTTGAGTGCCAGTTGAAGTCAAGCAGCAAGACAGAAGGGCAGAGTACCAGCTACAGGACTGATTACAAAGGTAGAGCATGCATGCTACAGGGACATAAAAGTCTTGTCGAATGATTAAAAAAAAGGTCAGTAGATTCAAGTTAGCAGTGATGAAGTGATCTTTTTGCCCAGTAAAGAAGTGATCTCAGTCCTTCATGAAATTGTGAGTTTAAAGTGTAGTTGGGTATATGAGAATGTAGAAGTCTTTGAAACAATGAATAAGATGCATGGGAAAATCTTTGATTGAGAAGACTTCTTGATGATAGGTATAACCAGCAAACGAGTAAGTATTTTATCTTGGCAGAATATCTATATTGGCTAGTATCAGTATATCTGAACATATCCTTGAAGTTTTTGACATAAAAAGATTCTTGAACTATTGGTATGAAGAGATTCTTGAAGTCTTGTGTATATGAGCAGTGCATTGGCATAAACAAATCTTTGATGACATTACAGACCTGTGATGAATTGGCTTAAGCAGTACATAGATGTTTGTCTTAATCATTGGCATAATTTTAATGGAAAAATCAAAAGTGTGAGCAAATCTTTGAGCAACAGATTTGACAGGTTCATGACATGAGTTGATGAACAAATCTGTGAATCAATGAAGAAGCAGTAAAAATGCTTGATGACTTGACACAAGGATAAAGTCTGTGTAAAGCATGCTACAGGACTTATGGTGGTGCAAGCAAACTACAGTATTGATGCACATAAACAGTCTCAGATCAAGTCCTCTCTAGCCACTGCAAACTGTCCACTTATACAGCAACAGACATTTACAGGCTTGATAGATGAAACCTTTGCATGAATGAGTGAGAGCAGCAGTAAAGAAAGATAATGCACAAGAGCAGATCCTTGCAGCAGTTGTATGATGACTTGGCAGTGACCAGCGGGATTCCTGATATGATTGATGAGCAGAAATGATGAGAAGCGTTGGTAATGAGCAGAGATGAGCAGTGGTAATGAGCAGCAGTGAGCAGTGTTACAGCAGAGTTGATGTGATGAGCAGAGAAGATGAACAGCCTTGATGTGACAGATATTTCTTGTGTGAGATAAGTATACTATATTGTAAAAGCAAGCTTGTCTTGCTTTTGAGGTTAGGATACCTCAAACCCTTCTTAGTAGGGTCTAAGAAAACCAGGAAGGGTCCTGGATTCAAAGTAGGTGCTCTATGTATCAGTAGGTGATGATTTTGCCTAACGGTTGTAGCCTAACCAAACTAATATAAAAAGATTACAAATTTATATGGTGTGGTGTTCTTCTGTGTTATGGTTCTTGATGAGTTAAATGCTATGATATGTGAATGATGAAGTTTATGAAATGATTATGAGATTGGTAGAATAATGAAATGATGAATTAGTTGTTAAGTGTGATAGGTCAAGAAAATTTGTAAAAATTGCTTTACACTGATTCACCCCCCCTCTTAGTGTCTACATCAATAGTTTTCTATATTGAGCGGTGAGGGTGTATTACCAAAAAGTTACATAGGTCTTCATCATGGTTGATATCATCAATAGAAGAATCTTTAAAAGTACATTCATTCATCAATAAATTTAAGACCTACACATCATCATCAAATACACTCCAATTAGTGATGTTATCTGGGATTGATGGCCTAAAAAATAATTCAATTGAAAAAGGGTTCGAAGAAAAGTAGTCAGATGGAATTAACTTGGAAGCTACGTTGGCTAATAAATCCGCCTCTTGATTCTAAATTATTGAGATGGAATTTATATTAAAATCTTCAAATTCAAAAATATTGTTCCATACCTCCTTTTGGTAATCTCGAAGATGTTCAAAAACACAATAAATTGAATTGCGTACCTAACTTAGAATGATCTCGGAATCGCCATAGACTACCAAGACTTTAACATTCAAGTCCAAATATTTTCTTAAACCATGGATAAGAGCCTCATATTAATCCCTGTTGTTAGTACATTTAAATTCTAATCTGCATTCTATACATGTTGTATTTCCCTGTGAATCTACCAAAAGGAAAACCCGCTCCAGATCCTTCCTTAGACTTTAATCCATCAAAATATAATGTCTATGGTAAATTATTTACAATTAATTTATTGTCAATAATATGTACATAGTACTGATTATTTACAGTATTTACATCACTCTTAGATACAAAACCGGGTCGAATATAAGTGAAATTAAAAATTTCATAATGTTTTTTTATACCTTCAAATGGAGAACTTTCATCCTTAAAATTTCCAAAATCAGTTTCATAAGTATGATTTCCCAAAATAGAATAAAAAAACAACACCGTTTCATTAGGGTCATGCAATTCCATTACAGTATGTTTCAGATACCTTTCTCTATCAATTTTAATCTGATTAGCTTTACCATTTTTAGGAACCCATAAAGTCGACCAATCAGTTGAGAAAAAACCATTTAAATTCTGAGACCAATCACGGCTTAAAAACAGTCCATAGGCTTCAAAAAATATCAACAACAACAATATCTATAATTTGATAAATCGATGGATTAATTGCCAGTCTAATTAAAACATATTTTATCTCCCCTAATGCTCTTACATTTGACCTGTCAAGTTGAGTAATTTGTGTCTCACGTGGACTATACTTTGTATTTATATTTTTACAGACTGACAATGGCATTACATTAGATGATGCTCTAAAATCTACCATACAATTATGTATTTTTAGGTTATAAATCTCAAATCTGAGAAGAAATGGGGGAGTATTAGATTTTGAACCTTTTGCTATTAATGAATGTTTAACAGCTATGGATTTTCCCTTATCATTTGTATCAATCAATTCATTATTTAAGGCAGTATTAGAATTTTTTGAAATACTAGCAGTTGCATTATTTTGGTTGTTAGGAGTAGCTGGATTTATCATGGGGGTTATGATGGGAACACCGAGCATAGGAAATATTTGAAGTAATTCATACATGTTGATATTTGCACGTTATTTTTTTAGATCTTCAATAATATCATACTACATATCCAATCTCTGTGGATTTTCAATGGGGTATGACTGTTTGGTAGGATGAGGATTATTATTCCCTTTAGCGTGATTTGAGCTTAATGCGCTAGGAGTACCTACTAATCCTTTACTATGGGTATTATAAGTGTACTACCCTGGGAGATCAGATCTACTCTTGGTCTCTTTAGTTAAACTATCCCAGAAATGTCCAACTAATCGTTATTGTTCTCCATGACGTTCATCTTCACTTTCTGAGTTTTCTTCCTCTTCTTGATAAGAAGATTCTTGCTTAGAGGAAGATTTAGTCATAGACATAACTACCCTAATGGTGTTAAATATTTCTTCATTTACCACTACATCGGGAGGAGGATTTGATTTATTATTAACAACAGGGTTTTGTCTAAATTGGTTCCTAAAGTACCCTCTGGAAGAAGAGCCTTCTGAGTTAGTTTTTCTTAATCCTAATGCTTCATTTGTTAAGTCTCTAATAGCATTCTGAAGTTTCTCAACATCAAATGCTTTGGAGTGATTTTTTGAACTTGTCTTGGATGAGGTTTCAGTTTTTCTACGCATCAGATTCTCAATTTTTCCACTCCTTTCAAGTTCATAAGTCAAAAAAAAATCAACCTTAATAGCTTCCTCGAAGTTTTCAACTAGGGTAGATTTATTGGCCTTCTTAACAAACATACCTAAATATTTAGGTAATGTAGAAGCGTAATTTTCAATAATAATGTCTTCTGGAGATTGAGAGGCAACCGATATTTTGTTTTTTAAGGTTAAGAATTGTTTATTAAATTCTTTGGTATGTTCCTTACTATATATTTTGATATGAGACGGTTCTAGGCCCAAAGCAGCTATTTTTTTGTCTTCCCCAAACGTATCCAAGAAATCCTGACTAAATTCTATCCAATTGGTTATGGATCCTTGAACCAAGGAGAATTACCATGCTAATACCTTTCCTTCGAATGTCAAAGGAAAATTACCAGAAACCACATCTTTGTGTTGCACATTCATAGTTTGAACTGCAAGGATAAATTTATTTGTGTGATTTTCAATTGTCTCCTTATTACCTGGGTTGATCTTAGGGAGAATCTTGTTTGGATGTTTAGGTAACTGATGTTGAACGCTAGGGACTGCAACTACACTTATTCTCAACTAAGGTAAAGGATGATTTGTAGGATTGGGTGTATTACCCCCCTGCTCCTACCATATTATCATCTTCTTAATCTAAAGAGCTACTACGATCACCAGATGTAGGACTACCAGGTGGAGAACCTAGAGCTGAAGGTGGTTGACCAGAGCTATTAGAGGGAATAAGCCTTCTTGAAGTGTTAGTTTCAGCGCTCCCTCTAAATAAAGGATTGGACTGGTAGTTTGGGGTACCAAACCCTAACTCCTTTTTTTCTAATGAAGTCTGGTCAACTACAGGAGATGAAGCTTTATTCCTATTTCGATGGGGTAAACCAAAATTGATGGGAGGTATATTGTTTTGTTGAGAGTAAACCCTAGTGAGGATCCTTCTACATTCCCTTAAAGCTTGTTCAATTTGACAAGGTGTATAGGGAGAAGTAGCACTGTCTCATTCTAAGATTTCGCTAATAGCACTTTTGAATGTTGAAACACTAATTCTGAGTTGTGGATGAATTGATGTATATGAAATAACAGTGTTATCATATTCGTCAATCGGTGAAGGATCTAGACTAGTTGTAGGATCATTTCGAACATTTTCAGCCATTAATAGTTTTAAGCCCTCCTTCTAGCACCATTTGTTGGCCATATTTTCCGATTATGGCCAACTACAAAGAACTATCCCACATAAGGCGCTTAACACAACCCCCAGTGTGTTTGGTATAACTAATTCTCGCAAGGTTATGGTCCTGCTACCATTTAAATTTTGCTCTCTTAAGGAGAGTCTTTCACTAAAAGTTTCTCAAAAAATTTCTAATGAAGGAGTTATCTAACTTCTATTAATAACTAACTATTTAACAGCTGCTAAACTAATACTAACTATTTTGTCTACGAACTATACTAACCTATCTTAGACAAGATAAATTCTAGTGATTACTGTCACTTGTTGCATTGTAAAACAAAAGTCTTGAAAGTATGATATATTACATGAGAAAAACTCATATCATAACATAATCTCAATCATAAGAAGTAAATTACATACACATGTTTAAAAGAAATAATAATGAACTATTATTACAGAAAAGATATATATTGCTACGAAACAACAAGTTATATCATGCTTATAATTTGAAACTTTTATAATGAGGATTACTATCATAATATCTATGCAAATAAATAGTAGGAAAAGTAAAACATTTAAATGATGATATAAAAATTAAATTTGATAGTTGAAATTATCTAAAGATAACATAAAACATCATACAGTCAAAGGCTAAACATGGTGTATTTGAAAGCATAAAAATGGTCAATACAACACAATAAAATGTGTTTGCAAATCAAAACATGAAAGAAAACTATAATAAGAGTTTATGTTTATATGACTATATCTAAAAAACAACATCAAAATGATACCAATTTCTCAAGACGCATCTCAGAGTAGTATGCCATGACAAATGATTATGCTCCAGAATTCAGAAATGTGCAACTCTACAGGACATCATTTTCTCTCTATTTGAATCCCCTCTACTTCAATCACCCTGATGACTTATATATTGAAAACAAACTAACTACCTGGAGTATTATATGGACCTACTTCCTAAAGTAGACTTTTCATTTAAAAACTTGTTACATATCAATTTGACAGTTGTTTACAACAAACAAACAATCCATAAGATTGTATTGCCGATGAGATAACAAGGTATTTTAAGATAGTTAAAACCATCTCCCAAACAAAAGGCACATGGCAGCAAAACTTCCTCAAATACAGCAGCATAATAAGTGACAAAACGCATCCAAAATAAATGTGAAGGCCACCTGTGACAACAATTTAAACATAATGTTAAGTTCTCGTTTAAATTCACATTTAATGAATAAGATAGCAAATAAAATAATCATGAGAACTCCTATAGAATCTATGATTATGTAGGTGTGATGATAAAGTTATTCACTTACTTGTTAAGAATAGAAAAACCTTCCAACTATAGATCAAGCTGAAAAAAATGAGCTATGTAGTAATATGGAGTTTGGCTGCTCATCGAGCTTTAGCCAATCTAGCTTGAAGTTTCAAACTTTAACTTTTTGTTGTTTTTCCTATTTTACCAGTCTTTCATTAGCTGAAACCAAAGATTTTTTCATGGCTTTGTACTTGTCTTTATTTAATGTCAAATTTTTTGTTGTTTTTCCTAATTTACCAGTCTTTCATTAGCTGAAACCAAAGATTTTTTCATGGCTTTGTACTTGTCTTTATTTAATGTCAAGTCCTGATAATGACTTGCCCATACTAATAACTCGCTTTTAAGAGCCTTGATTGTCTTTCATAACACGTCATTCGACTGGGTTTATTCAATTTTAGCTTCTCATTGAGTAATTTTCTCCCCAAAAACCCTTTTCATGGACTAATAAGTCTCTTATTACTAATACTAGCTGATGAATCTCCTGTACATGAAGGATTATGTTCAGATTGAAATGGAGATTATCTCTCACCTTGTGAAGGAGTTTACATGGATTCATTAACCTCCATGATTTGTTCATGATAATCACTATCATGAGGCAATTCATGAATCGGGGTGAGATCTTCGTCCTCACCCTCGATATCCACCAAAGGAGGTTCCTTTTGTTGTTGCATCATTACAAAAATTGAGACTATAGCCATACTATAGGTGAACCTGCGGGTATAACAGAAACTGACTCTTTATATTTAGGTTGAGCTTCATTGTGAAGAGTAAATTCTTTGTTTTGACAATTTTCTAACCCCTTTGAATTTTGTGCAGGTATATCATGGGGTTTAGTGGGCTACGATAGGTTGATAAAATCCTCAACAACTGGAATACAACCATCATCTCCCATGTCATCTTTCAAATCATTTCCTGGGATGAGTTTATTGGTTTCAGTACCCTTAGGGTTCGATGTCGATTCTAATTTGGAGGACTCGTGCATAGATGGTCACCTCCTCTTCTATCAGACCTTAGGAAGGGGAGAAGGACAATATTCGTTTTTCCCAAAATTATTTGTCCTCATAAACTTGTCGCAAGTCCTACCCACAGAAGACAAATGATACTGAATTACAATTTTAAGAAAACTGTGATGGAACAAACTTCTGTCTTGATCACCAACGGTGTGTTGGATCGCATAGGCCATTTTTTCAAGACTATTGAGCAATAAATAGGCCATATTGACTTTTTAACCCTTAAACGGCATAAGGAGTCTAATATGGTATAAATGAACATGAGAAAAATGACCATCGCAAGTAATATACCTAATAATAAGTTGCAGGAGGGGACACCACTGGGGTTTGAGAAATTTTGATAGGTAGCCATATTGTCATTGAAATCATCTCGAAGAGGAAGGATAAAATGTTCCCACTTATTCTTATTGATTTCTGCTTGTTTAATCCATCTCTCCCCTTTTTGAGGCAGCTTGGTGGCATTTTCTATGAGAACCTCTATTATAACCAGACGAAGGTCACCAATCTGAGCCACGTTACCCTTAAGGGACAAAGAA
Source organism: Pseudotsuga menziesii (assembly GCA_001517045.1). Classification (NCBI taxonomy): domain Eukaryota; kingdom Viridiplantae; phylum Streptophyta; class Pinopsida; order Pinales; family Pinaceae; genus Pseudotsuga; species Pseudotsuga menziesii. The sequence goes on from LPNX010233122.1 coordinate 313,004, forward strand.
AACTATAGATAAACTTATACATTATTTCCTTTAAAACTTTGAAAGAAAGAACCCCAACCAAGTTTTTCAAGCAACTGATTTTCCTCTAGTTCGATCTCTAACAGCTCACTCCCAGTGAGTTCAAATCGACAAAGCGGAGCCATCTCTCTACTGTCAAATTGATGGACAGGTGTGTTTGGAAAGAGGTCATGTGTATGGAGGGAATAGGAATCCAAGTCTTTCCCAACATTTGTAATAGAACCAATTTCACTCACCATTGTAGTCGATTCCCTACAAGCTTCCTCATAGAAACTAACAAATCTAGGTTAATGGTGACAGAGGGTGTGAAATTAATGTTATGTACTGCACTCATAAATGGAAATGATATTGACAATAAACCAAATGTCCCAACGTTATGATAAATTGATACCAACGAGACAGGTGTATCATAGAAACATGTGTCACATACAATTTATTGATAGAGCAATCACATAGTTTCAATCGTAGCTAGGGTTAAAATACATGTTTCGATACATGGTTAAAAAATTCACATAATTGTAACCTTAAGATAATGTTTAGGTAAAGTAATGGATAAACATTATGAACCATAAACCTAATAATCATTTAAGGTATAAAATTAATTTTCCCATACACTTGTGTTACCTTGTAGATTACTTAAAATGATAAACAAAACATGAGGCCTTAAATATCTTGAGAAGAGTATATAGGAGAATGAGATTATAAGATTCAAAATCGTAGAAGTGAATGACCATTTAGCTCAATATCGAAGAGTATATCATCGATATGATAGAAATATCACTGTCGTGTATTGATATATAGTCAAGAATTTATTGTACAATATTATATAAGAAAAACCAACTATATAGGATGCAGGTATAGCAGCTGCAAAAATTAATCATCAATGATACCTTCATGAAATGGGATTGACAACATAAAAATGATTTTCGCTTCAAGTTTTTAGTTTCCCCAAATTCGCTCCTTAATAATTTTCTCAAGAATTATTAAGGTCAAAACTGATAACATATTTTATTAACTAGAAATAAAAAGAAAAAGAGAGAAGGTTGTTGGCTGCCAACAGGAACCTAACTTACAAAGTCCTCTATAATGGTAAAAAATATTAATACATGTTTTTTAGTATCTAATGGTTGGTAAAGGATGATAGATTGTATAAGCTCATAAGATATGTTCAAGAAAGTTATGAAAACCATGCACATAGTTATGCAAATGCTATAATACTTTGAAATCCAATAGGACGAAACAAAACCTAGAGATCAACCCATTCAGAAAACTTATTTGAACCCTTGTAAAAGTACCTAAAGGTTCTAACTCAGATGAAATCAAAATGAAAATGGAGTGACAATTTGCACCCGGGGACCACCATGTGTCGCCAAGAGATCCCTCACGGAATTTATTTCCTCTATTGGGACAAGACCAAACCCTGACCAGTCAGCTAAATGCACCCTCGTCAACGAAAAAACACCAGTGCTGGGTAGTGTCTCTCCCCCCACGTCATCTCTCTCAACGACCTTACTACATGCTATCCATGCAGTGTAATTGTCCCTCTTTTCAAATCTAGAAACTAGGATGAACCATTCAATTATCCAACCCTTATAGTTGGAACCCATTAAGAAAAAATATTTGGCTTGATTATAAAAGGAAAATTTAGGAAATGGATTGATGACAATGATAAAATATCTAAAGGGAAAGAAACCTTCTAGAATCAGCATGCTACAATAGATCACCTTGTCAACCTTATAGTGACTTACGATGATTGTAGAGAAAAAAAATATCCCATCTCTTATTTCATCGATTTAAAAAAAAAATCTTCAAACATTGTTCATAGAGCCAAGCTATGGAAAACATTAGAAGAAATAATCTATGATTGGACTCTACAAAGGTGATTTCTAATAATTAATGTAATACTAAGTGGCTTATGGACCTTAATTTTAATTCAATTCACAAGCATTGCTGCAACATTGGCAGTCTGGGCTTATGATGAGAACAAATGGTTTTTGGCTCTCTACGTAGGGATTTTGTTTGGAGAAGTTTAAGAAGATTGGAGTTGGTACTTAAAATTTGCAAGTGTATTCTGGCTCAAATTTCATTTCCATACCTATTGTTTTTTACGAACTTTCAGATTCTAAGGATTCAAGTTCCGCAATGGAATCGCATGATGAAAATCTAGAGGCCCATGAAAAAAAATTCACCCATATTCCCTTTTGAATCAAGTCAATTTGTGCATAGTGATTGGAAAAGGTATAGTCATGATGAAGAGTTTCGTTACATATGGAATAGTCTGAATGAAAATTGACTTGTTGAGGGTTCAATTTCTATGTTAGAACTGCAAGATGAAAACCCATCCTATAGCCATGACAACCCTCACAAAAGTGTTTTTCCCATAACCCCTTTTGTATTGTTTATGTGTGCATAGTAATGGAGCACATTATGGAAGTCACGAGGAGAAAGGTCACTATTATGATCCTTTAGGATTGTCCTCTAAAAATGAAGACCAAGGGTATAAAAATAGATTTAATGGTTCATTTTCTACTTTGAAAAAGCATCCTGAGGTGCCAATCTCATATGAGATTGGCTATTCATGTCTAGATGATATTGATTTTGGAACAGGAGGATTTGATATAATATACGGTGAAGAAAAAACACTTCCTATAGAGAACCAACAAGTGATGGAAGTCTCAGTTAATTCAGAAAATGCTCAATTTCTTGAATCTGTCATTGTAGACAATATATCGGATACAGAAAACTTGTTAGTAGATGCAGAAAAAATGTAGATGGTGTCAGTAACAGTTGTGACTATAGAAGGCTGCAACAGTTGCTCACTACGAACACTAGAATATATTCTCCTATGTGTGCCCATTTTGAAAAAAAAGTAAGAAGGAACATCTGCATTCCGCAATCCGACTGCGCAAAGAAATTTGCAGACGAATAATTGTGGAAGTCAACTTTTGAAATTTAGGAAATTCATACCTACAATCCGCAATTGCAAAAAGTTAATTGACGAAATGGTAAAACGGAAGCCTGTTTCGAAAAAATTTGAAAGGCAAGCCCATAACCCGTAACCCGCAATTGTGGAAGGAAGGATTTCCCACAAATTGTGGAAAGATCATTGTGGAAGGTTAATTGTGGAAAGGTCGTTGCAGAAGCGGAAAAAAAAAACGTTTTCCGGAAAGATAAATGCGCAAAGGTCGTTGCGGAATGATTTTTGACAAAAAGAACGAGGCTGATAAATTGAACTGAGTTTTATTATTCATAAACAGAGTTTAATCCTATAGTAGATATAAAGGGAATTATATTAATTCTTAAGCAAAGTTTATTAATAATAAACGGAGTTATGATTAATAAAAAGGGACGTGACTATATTATTTAAAACCGAAGAAGAATTAATTGAACAAAGTTAAAATAACCAGGGCGTGACTAATAGATTAAAACAAATTAAATGAGGAGGCATGTTTTATGAAGGGATGTTTTTGTTGCTGAAGAGACATGAAGATTGGATGAATGTTGTTACTAATAAAGATAAAAAATCATATGCATGAATTGGAAGTAAAATGTCTTTGGAGTCCAGATCCATGTAGCAGCAACAGCATAAAACAGAGACCAAGGAGTAATGAGAAACTAGTGACAGAATTGAAGACAGAAGAAGATCTGGAAGTATGATAAAAACATATTAGTGTGGCAGGGTGGTGCTAAGGTAGGCTACAGGCCTGCAAGGGGGTCATAGCCTCCTTCCAGTGGTAGCTAGTAAATAGGATGTTGAAGCATCCTTTCAAGAGTAGTTGCTAAACAAGGTGGTCATAGCCTCCTTCCAGTTGTAGATGGTAAATAGGATACCGAAGCATCCTTTCAATAGTAGTTGATAAACCAGGGGTCGTAGCCTGCTTCCAGTAGTTGCTGGTAAATAGGGTGTTGTAGGACCCTTGTCTGTAGGAGCAGGAAGAAATCAAGGTGTTGTAGCATCATTCAGTTGTAGCTGAGAAAGTTGGGGATTGTTGTCTCCAGCAAGTGGTATCTTGCAAAAACCATTGTGAATATAATTTTGCAGTAACAAAAAGTATTGGTGGTTTTCCCAATTAGGCTTCCACAATAAAAGTTGCGTTCTTTGTATGTTTATGATCATGTGTGTTAATGAATAAGTTAAAAGTGGTTTTAATTGTTAAAATTTATCAATACTTATTCACCCCCCACCCCCCTCTTAGTATTGTCCAATATTCTAACAAACACAAGCTGCCTACCCAATCACTACATAAAAATCCACTAACTTGCACACTCTAAGATTTAGTATATACATAAGAACTTCAAAACCACAAAAATCATTTCTTGAATATGGAATAACTTTAAATTCTTTAAATTAAGTTCATTCTAAGAGGAATTTAATGTTTTTTAGCAAGAAAAAAAGAGTTGCATCTCCTTATGCTCATAGTTTTCAAATGCTTGTTTTATTTGTATTTCAACTCAAAGGAAGCCTAGTTTAGTTTAGCAATGCCATCCCTTCCAAATACCCTTCAAACATAAATACAACATTTTTTTGAACACTACAAACCTGCTATTTTTTTCATTGTGGATCCATTATTAAGCTATACAGATTGTGGGATTATATGACATCTGAAATTGTGTATGTTCAACAATATTAAGAAGACATACTAGACAATGTGAGAGTATTAGTAAAGAGCAAGTACAGAGATAGAAGATGAAGCGCGATGGCTCCTCCGCGGCTAGGGCCAAACCCTAGCCGCCTTGCGTCCTCCAGGCTGCTTCCCTGCGGCTCCTTCTCTCAGCGAGCGCCCGCTGATGTGCATCCATCGCGTCCAGCAGTGCTGAGCTTTGGAGCTGCGATTTTTTGCTACGTTTTCTGCATTTCTCTTCTGCGTTTTTATTCTTTGCTGTGATTTTTGCCATGCATTCCTCCGGTGGTCGGGCCATGGATCCGGTGGAGGCTTTCAAAGTTCTTGTTAGATCTGCAGGCCCTAGGGCAAAGGCCTCCCCTCCTTCCAAGTTTGTTAAAAAGATGGATGAGATCCCTTCTGTGGAGCTCTCCCCTTCTGATCCGTGCCGCATGGCCCTTGTGCTCTCAGAAAAATCCCTCATTGGCAAGTTCACTGGTCTGTGGCCCAACCCCAAAGCAGTGGATCAATGGATAGCAGAACATTGGAGCTCCCTAGCGCCCTCCCATATCTCTCTATGTGCTGCAGGAAGAGGGTATTTTGTGTTTATCTTTGAGAACAAAGAAGAGCGGGATCTAATCTTCAGATCTTGACCATACTTTATGGGATCGAGGGGGCTGTTCTTAGCCCCTTGGTCTCTGGATTTCAATCCTGAAGCAGAGATCACGGCTGCCCCGGTATGGGTCCGGCTTCCCCATCTTCCTCTTCATCTTTGGGGGAAAAGCTCCCTTGCTGATATAGGAAACAAGCTCGGCCGTTTCCTGGATAGCGCGGAACCTAAAGGGGATCAGTACACCTGTGCGCGCATCTGTGTTGAGGTCAATATTGAGAAAGGGCTCCCTGAAGCCCTTAATCTCTCCCTGGGCAAATGGAGTCACATCCAAGAGTTGGACTATGAGCATATTCCCTTTAAGTGCCTCCGGTGCCATGTTTACGGTCATTTCGTGAAAAGCTGCCCCAAAGCCTCGGTGACGGTGGCTCCTCCCCCGGCTAATGGGGCAGACTTCCAGCCAGTTGCCAATAGGTGAAGGGCTCCCCGGAAAAAGGACTCCAAATCAGAAGTGCCCTCCGCAGAAGAATCTACCCCAGCTAATAAAAACAGATTTGAAGCCCTTCAAGAACTTGATGACCAGGAACCAGAAGCAGCAGTAGCGGCAGAAGAGACGTTGGAGCCAGGTTCAGGCCAGGAAAAGGAAGCACCAGCAGTAGAAGGGGTTTCAGAAGTGCGTATCCCCCCTGGTACCATGGAATACCCCACCCCGGAATCCCTTGGCTCGAAGAAAGATCCCATCGATTTGGGCGGCGAGACCTCAGCCCAGGTAGGGCTGGCCTCCTTGGTCCCATCCTCAGAGGAAACTTCCGACTCTGAAGACTTTTCCGCTCCTTCTCCTCCCCTCACCAGAGGACGCAAGACGAACAAAGAACGCAGAGAAAAGGAAGCAGCCTCAAACATCAGTGCGGGCTCTCAGAAGAAACTGGATCCTTTCATTAAAGGACACTCCTCTCTGCCGGTTCAATGCTATGCTTCTGTATTTTTCTCTGCTCACAATTTGTGAGAGTCTACTCTTGTAAGCAGTACTTTTCTCGAAATAGTTTCAGGAACATTTGGGATTCATCTCTCAAAGATCTTTTAAGAAGGCTGACTTTCTTATTTGAGGCAATCAGCCTTCTTTTTCAGAATTTCTCCTTGTAAGCTTGGCTGGGCTACAGCCATTTTAAAATTTATAAAAAAAATTTTGTTTCTGTTAAAAAAAAAAAGAAGACATACTAGACAAATTTGGAAAATACAACCATATTTCATGTTTTATACAATAGAATGACTCAAATTTCAACCTCTAAGATCAATGATGTTAAACTTAGAATTTTGTTTGATTCGGGTGCTACTGACAATTTTATTTCTCTATGTGCATTAGATAAATGTGGGTTGGCATCTTGCAAACACAATGATTTCAATTCAATCGAAATGGATTCAGGGGTAAAACAAGCAGTAGGACCTAGTGTTGACAATTGTATGGTAGATCTTGGGGTGTGTGTTACACAAGTCAAAGTGTATGTCACCTCCCTTGGGACTTATGGCCTTATCATAGGTATGAACTAACTTGAGGAACATCGAGCTTTCCTCGACTATTATGAAAAGAAGGTGCTTTGTGTTGATGACAAAGGGAAGGCCATTGATATTCAAGGTATTAAACTGAAGGTGTCTCTACATTTCATCTCGACGATGAACATAAAACAATGTATAAGGAAAGGATGTCAATTATGTATCATTGAATTCGTAAGTAATGAAAAAGGTCCCTCCATAAATCAATACATGATGTTAGATGAATTCAATGATGTCTTTCCCAAGGAACTGCCTGGGTTACCTCGTGAGAGAGAACTTGATTTTACCATTGATATTAAACTCGGTTCAGAGCCAACATCAAAGACACCTTTCAGGATGACGACCCCAGAGCTTTGTGAGTTACAAATGAAGGTAAAGGAATTACTGGACCTAGGATTCATAAGGCCAAGTATTTCGTTGTGGGGTGCACCAGTAATCTTTGTAGGGAATCAGGATGGTTCCTTGTGTATTTGCATAGATTACAAAGATTTGAACAGAGCCACAGTGAAAAAAATGTAGCCAATACCTTGAATCAATGATCTCTTCGATCAAATGAATGGGGAAACAGTCTTTTCAAAGATCGACCTGCAATCAAGTTACCACCAACTTAGGATAAAGGAAGGTACCATACCTAAGATAGTATTTCGAACTCGGTTTGGGCACTATGAGTTCGTGGCGGTACCCTTTGGCTTTAATAATGTGTCGATTGTATTCATGAGCCTCATGAATAATGTATTTAGAAAATACTTAGATTGGTTTGTGCAATTCTTCTTGGATGATATCCTTATCCACTCCAAGAATGAAAGAGAGCATGAGGAACACTTGTGAATGGTGTTGTCATGCTTAAGAGAACACAAGTTGTACAGTAAGTTTTCCAAGTATTATTTCTATCAAAAGGAGGTACATTATTCGGGGCATATAATTTCTAGCAAGGGAATCTCCGTGGACCCAGAAAAGGTGAAGGAAATAATGGATTGGTCTATGCCAATGAATGCACATGAAATAAGGAGATTCATGGGTTTAGCAAGATATTATAGAAGGTTTGTGGAAGGATTCTCAAAAATAGCGAAACCCATAATTACCTTGTAGCACAAGGGTATCATATATCTATGGACCGAAGAATGCAATGTTGCATTCACTAAACTGAAAGAATTACTGACAAGTGCACCAATTCTACGAGTTCTGGATATGAAGAAGGATTTCATAGTTTGCACAGGTTCCTCAAGGCAGGTTTTGGGTGTTGTGTTAATGCAAGAAGGTGGAGTAATAGCTTATGCGTCAAGAAAGCTAAAACCTCATGAAGAGAATTACCCTACCCATGATTTAGAATTAGCAATAATGATGTTAGCCCTAAATATTTGGAGACATTACCTTGTTGGGCGAGGATTTGACCTCAAATCAGATCACTAAATCCTGAGGTACCTCTTCACTCAAAGAGACCTAAATACGATGCAAAGGTGATGGAGTGAATTTATGAGCGAGTACAGTTTTTGGATTTCGTTCATCAAAGGGAAGGAAAATGTAGTAGATGATTCCTTAAGCAGAAAACCAAGTATTATCTCTCTCGTACCTTAAAATATAGATTTTAAAGAGAGAGTATTAGGGAAACTAGTCAAAGACAGTTGGTACCTATAGGTCATGTCGACACTCCAATAGGGAAGGCAGGTGGAACCTAAATTTGAAGGGTATGAGCTGGAAGCAAATGGGTTGTTCTGATATCAAGGGAGAATGTATATCCCTGAGGAAGGTGATATTAGATAAACTATACTTAAGGAAGCCCATAAATCTATTTATTGTGCACATCTGGGAGGAAAGAAGATGTATCCAAATATGAAAGAACTCTTCTCTTGGGGCAGGAATGAAGTGAGATGTGGTCATATTCCTTATTAGGTTCCTTGAGTGTCAGGAAGTCAAAGTTGATCATCACCACCTAGTAGAATTGTTACAACCACATGATGTTCCTATGTGAAAGTGGGAGGTTATTTGGATGGACTATGTCTTAGGATTGCCTCTTACCTCTCATAGGCATGATGCTATTATGGCCATTGTTGATGAATTAACCAAGACGGCTCACTTTATTCCATTAAAGGATACCTATGATGTGGATGTTACATGGGTGTTCATAAGTAAAATTGTTTGTCTTCATGGGTTTCCCAAGAAGATTATCTCGAATAGGGATGCTCAATTCATGTCCAAGTTTTGGACAAGTTTGAAGTCGGCTTTAGGAATTTTGTTGAATTTAAGCACAACTTACCATCTAGAAATAGATGGCCAAACAGAAAGAGTGAATCAGGTGATCAAGGGCATGCTTAGTATGTATGTTATGGATCAGCAGACCCATTGGGAAAAGCACTTACCCTTGCTAGAGTTTTCTTACAACAATCGTTACCACAACTCAATTGGTATGCCACCTTATCAATCCTTATATGGGAGGCCACGAATAACACCATTTAGTTAGGAAATGTTAGAGGACCGAGTGATTATGGGACCTAAGTTGATTCAGGATATGGAAGAATAGGTGATTCAGATTAGACAATGGTTAAAGGAAGCTCGAGATAGGAAAAAGAGTTATGTAGATGTTCATAGTGTTGACAAAAACTATAAAGTGGGAGATTATGTTTTCATACAAATAAGCCCTAATAAGAGTATCATTAGGTTTTTGAAGGGGAAAAAGTTGTCACCCCGATGCATAGGACCCTTTGAAATTCTAGAGAAAGTTGGACCTGTCATGTATCGTCTTCCACTGCCACCCCATTTGCATAAAACTCATAATGTATTTCATGTATTTATTTTACGACATTATATAACAAATGACTCTCATAAACTAAATTGAAAGGAACTGCAGGTTTTGGATGAGGGGACCATCAGGGTCGAACCATTATGTATATTGGACCATAGGGATAGATAGATCATGCACCATTTGGTGGACCAGGTTAAGGTCCAGTGGGAAAAGTATATCCCAGGTTTTTCTACCTGGTAGGACGCAGAGACCATGCGTCGTGATTTCCCCACACTATTTTGATTATAACTTTGGGATGAAGTTTCCTTAAGGGTGCGTGTATGTAACGCCCCATTTTTACCTTATTACCTAGACTATCATTATTGGATCTATTTGCTTATTATTGTGGTACTTTGTTAGTAGATAACACTGTGGACATATGGATTTATTATTTTGTGGAATTTATATATCTGTGTGTGTGTGTGTGTGTGAGGTTAATATTATGAATTATGATCATGTTTTACTACATATTTGGCATGCAAATTCAATAGATAATGGTACGTGGATACCAATTTAAGTTATGTTCCAGTAGATGATTATGATGCCATATGCATGGTGCAAATGATTATATTGTTGTTGTTAGTATTAACAGATTATGTATATACATGTCGACGATTTCACGACATTTTGTTATGAGACTAACTGACATGTTTAAAATAGCTAAGGGATAGTTGAGCCCCACAAAGTGGAAGTACCTTGACGGAATGATTTCCAAAAGAGATGTGGTATGTGAATGAATTATTATGGTAATGTATGATTACTATGTTATTATCATGATGTGTGGAAAGGTGCGGGGTTTAGGGAAAACCCAATTGCCCAAATTGGTTATTCGATGACAAAACCCGAGTACGATAGTCGCAAAACAGTCATTATGTCGAGGTAGACATAGTCCCTTGTTCCATTAGGGGGGTGGAGGCATTATCCACCATTTATCCCCTAAACCCAGAGTCATGGGAGGGTTGTGCTATGGCACGCTTCCCAAGGTGTGTGATGATGACTAGTGGGTTCCTGTTGGGAAAGCTTGGTCGATAGAGTCGACACTTCCCCTTACGGGTTCTAACTGGAGTTAGGTCATGTAGTTCACGCTTCAGGGTAGTCCAGTAAAGGAAGGATAGGATTTGGAAGTTAGTTGTGAAATAGATAGAAGGAAGTAGGTAGATAGGATTGTCATGGAATTTTTGGAAGGGAAACTAATTAACTATGTGTCCAAACACTTTGCTTGATTCTTGTGTTATGTTTTAGTATATTATGTAACACTTTGCTTGATTCTTGTGTTATGTTTTAGTATATTATGTTGGTGTTATAGCTTGTTATGCTATCAGTTAGTGAATAAGCATTGCAAATTTATGTTTTAATATGCATCGACAAATAGTAACTTATGTTATTATGTGTGAAGTGTGATGTGTGATGTGTGGTTTTAGTACTAATAGTGTACCTACATGATGTATGTAAGCATTAGCTATGTTTACATAACTCATCTATATATATATGCATGTATAATTGTATGTCGTGATGTTATTATTGGTACTTGATGTTTTGAAATTGTAACTAGATACATCCTACTTATTAGTTATTAAGTTGTGAACTAATACAATTGTGTATAATCATTAGTATAAGGTATAATTCTGATTGAGGTAAATTAATATTTATTAATAAACATTATTAAGTATTAAGGGTGCAATTACTATTAAAAAAGTGGTATTAGCTTGATTAATAAATATTAATTACATTTTTAATTTATGAATACGGTGCAATTGTTAAGCATGGTAAGTAGATCCATGGATGAAGATTATGAGTAACTATAGACAATTAGTATTAATTAGGATTGTTAATAATTAATTATATTTAATTATAAATTGTTAGAAGTGAAGACAAATGAGTATTAATTATGATTAATTATATTTTAGGCTCCATTGTGAACATGATGTAATTTTAATAAACAATTATTAATTGTAATTGTAATAATATTAGTTATAGTAAACAATTATTAAATAGTAATTAAATATTAATTGTAATGAACAACTATTAAAATAGTCTTAATGGTAATTTGAGGTAATAGAGAAGAAATAACATTATTTACTTTATTATTTTTATTTAAAAATGGGAAATGGAATTGGAATTTATGAATTCAATTAAATGTGTGGGTAAGGTTAAAAGTGTTAAGCTTAGAGTGTTGTTGACGGACAAGTCCAAAAAGCAGTGAAAAATCAATTAATTAAAAGTTATAAATAATATTAATTGTATTGATTTGATTGAGCCTGACATGGTAGGCGAGGAGGTGGTTAGGACCTCATGAATGGGGGATAAGGGTATTAATGGAGGCAGGGAGGTGGTGAAGAGGGGGACTAAAGGAAGGGAGATGGAGGGGGTGGAGGGGGTCGAAAAGATTTTGGAAAAACAACAGAGCTTGTTATTTTTCATGAAATTGGGGGAAAAGTTACAATACTGATTGGACTATCAGTGACTTGGGTTTTGGGCTTGGGGGTTCAAGGAACATCGTTTCTTGAAGCTAGGGAGTTGGTGAGGTTGTTCCTAGAAGGCACGGTGGAAGACCCGTTTAGGAAGTTGGGTTTCCTTTTCAAGCCGAGAGAAAAGATGCTAAAGGGAAGGATCCATGACAAAACTACAGCAACTACTTATATTCAGGTATTTTCCTATGTGTTTAGGAGTTCTCCTTATACATATTTCTTAGATATATATGCTATTCAATATTAATGAAGGATGCAAATGATTATTTGATATATATTAAATTTGTCACAAAGTAGATATATGTATATTGTTTCCTTATACCTAAACTTAGATACAGAGAACCATACTTATTTAAGCCAACAAACAAACAGTTAAAAGAAAGACAGAAATTCAATTCATCAAGTTATAAATTTTAAGAAATTAGGGACAAGGAGAACGAGTCCCTACACATGGACATCTATGGTAGTTTTATAAAGAAATATATATCCAAAACTGAAAATAAGAGTGCAAAATAGAGACAAAAGAAAAAAGAGGCCAACATGGCTATTCCATTACTTAGTTGAACGTCCCTTTATAGGATCAATATTATGTTTAAGACTAGGAGTTTCCTGTAGCTTCCAGGGTGGAACCAAAATGACTTTAAATTGAAGTGAACATTGTGACCCTACGCAAATAGATAAATGAATTATGCATAGATAAAAATCAATAATAATATTTTAACAAACATCGACATAATACTAATTGAAAATGTGTGTGTGTGTAATCTCTGTAAAGGCGGAGTGATATGTGTATCTATTTGTGCTACTAATAAGTTGTTCTAGTTTTAATTATTAGAGAAAGAATGTTATTGGCAATAACAATTATGAACCTATGCCAACCAAAATGTACTTCTGCCAACAAACTCGCTAAACTCCCATGTTTAAACGGGGGTACCTAGGTTTTTAACATCCTGCACAATTATGAAGAGCCTCTACATTTAAAGTCTCAAACTGAAACTAAACCTATATCGATTTGAAGCAGCAAATGAATTCGTTGTCAAAAGTATCTGCAGGATAATTTAGTATGTTTTATGATTGAATTAATGAACAACGTTCATAATTAAATTCTCAGATTGTAACTAAAAGCATAGACATTTGAACCATCAATAAATCCATTAACATGTATCTCCAAGATCATTCGTTTCTATTTAAAATCAAATTAACATATTAGAGAATAAAATAAAAAAAGGAGGGTATAGAAGTCACTTGAAGGACAGTGCTTTAAATTGGTGGGGGGACCAAGAAAATAAATTACTCCTTACCCTAGAGATGGTTTCGTGGGAGCTATTTGTGGATAATTTCAAAGGGAAGTACTTACTATCCTTCTACTAGGAACAACAGGAAGGAGCCTTTCATGCCTTGGTACAAAGGGGGTCTATCGGTGGAGGAATATGAGGCAAGATTCATGGAACTGGTTAAGTATGTCCCCTACTTGGACACTGATCAACTCCAGGCTGAGCACTTTGTGTATAGTCCCAATCCTAGGGTCCAGGACCAAGTACGGATGTGGAAACCCACTTTAGTTTCCAAGGCACTCGAATGTGCTCACTATAGCAAAGAGATGTTGGGTGGGAAACCCATCAGGACATTCAATACTCAGCAATCGAGATTCGTGGGGAAGGCCCATCGAACCTACCCTAGAGAAGGGTACTCGAGGCGCTCCCTATGGAAACAGGTCTATACCCAAAGTTGCGGCAGTAAATAGATCAATGGCAACTAGTATAGCATCCCAATCTACAATGATAACTCACAAGAGTACAAGGAATTATCAAGGATAAGTTGGCAGGGTAAGGGGATATAGGGGAAGGAACCTCTCTCCAATTCCTCAACAATTCAACTCACCTGCATCGTTATAGGTTTCTTTTTGGGGGTGTGGAGGTCCACACTATCAACGAGGTTGTCCTGAGTTACGATTTGCAAGAGTGAATCGAGAGGGAAAGGGCCCGATGAGGAGTGGAGGAAGTAAGCATCAAATCTCTGCAGCTGTGAATAATAATCATGATGAACACCAATCCATTATGGTGGGATCATCAGGTAAAATCAATGATGTGAAACTTAGAATTTTGTTTGATTCTGGTGCTACTGACAATCTTATTTCTCCATATTCATTAGATAAATGTGAATTGGCAGCCTACGAACACAACGATTTAAATTCAATCGAAATGGCTTCATGGGTAAAACTAGTAGTAGGACCTAGTGTTGACAATTGTATGGTATATCTCAAGTTGTGTGTTACACAAATCAAAGTGTATGTCACCTCCCTTAGGACTTACGACCTTATCATAGGTATGAACTAGCTTGAGGAACATCGATTTTTCCTCTATTGTTAGGAAAAGAAGGTCCTTTGTGTTGATGACAAAGGGAAGGCCATTTAGATTCAAGGTATCAACTGGAAGGTGTCTCTACCTTTCATCTCGATGATGAATGTAAAACGATGTATGAGGAAAGGATGCCAATTATATAGCTTTGAAGTAGTAAGTGATGAAAAGGGGCCCTCCTTAAATCAATACTAGGTGTTAGTTGAATTCAGTGATGTCTTTCCCAAGGAACTGCCTGGGTTACCTCCGGAGAGAGAACTTGATTTTACCATTGATATTAAACCTGGTTCGGATCCAACATCAAAGACATCTTACAAGATGATGGCCCCAAAACTTTGTGAGTTGCAAATGCGGCTGAAGGAATTATTGGACCTAGGATCCATAAGGCCAAGGATTTCATCATGGAGTGCACTAGTAATATTTGTAAGGAAGAAGGATGGTTCCTTTTGTCTTTGCATATATTACATTGATTTGATTAGAGCCACCGTGAAAAAAAGGTACCCAATACCTCATATTGACGACCTCTTCCATCAAATGAAAGGGGAAATGATCTTTTCAAATATTGACCTGCAATCAGGTTACCTCCAACTTAAGATCAAGGAACGTGATATACCTAAGACAACAATTCAAACTCAGTTTCGGAACTATGAGTTTGTGGTGGTACCCTTTGGCTTGACAAATGCACCGGCTATATTCATGAGCCTCATGAACAATGTATTTAGAAAATACTTAGATCAGTTTGTGTAAGTATTATTGGACGATATCCTTATCTACTCCAATAATGAAAGAGAGCACGAGGAACACTTGTGAATGGTGTTTTCATGCTTAAGAGAACACAAGTTGTAAGATAAGTTGTCCAAGTGTTCTTTCTATCAAAAGGAGATCCATTATCTGGGGCATATAATTTATGGCGAGGGAATATCTATGGACCTAGAAAAGGTGAAGGCCGTAATGGATTGGCCTGTGCCAAGGAATGCACATGAAATAAGGTGCTTCATGTGTTTAGCAGGATACTATAGAGGGTTTGTGGAAGGATTCTCAAAATAGTGAAACCCATAACTACCTTGCAGCGCAATGGTATCAGATATGAATAGACCAAAGAATGAGATGTTTCATTTGTTAAACTAGAAGAATTACTGACAAGTGAACCATTTCTACAGGTTTTGGATATGGAGAAGGACTTCATAGATTCCATAGATGCCTCAAGGCAGGGTTTGGGTGTTGCGTTAATGCAAGAAGGCAGAGTAATAGCTTATGCATCAATAAAGTTAAAACCTCATGAAGATAATTAGCCTAACCATGATTTAGAATTAGAGGCAATGATGTTAGCTCTAAATATTTTGATACATTTCCTTGTTGGGAGAAAATTTGAGCTCAAAACATATCACCAAAGCATGAGGTACCTCTTCATTCAAAGAGACCTAAATGCCAGGCAGAGGCGATGGAGTGAATTTATGAGCGAGTACGATTTTGGGATTTTGTACATCAAAGGGAAGGAGAATGTAGTAGTTGATGCCTTAAGTAGAAAACCAAGGATTTTTTCTCGCATAGCTTAAAAGGTATATTTAAAGGAGAGAGTATTAGGGAAACTAGCTGGAGACAATTGATACCGAAAGGTCATGTTGGCACTCCAACAGGGAAGGCAGGTGGAACCTAAATTTGAAGGATATGAGCTAGAAGCAAATGGGTTGTTGAGATATCAAGGGAGAATGTATAGCCTCGAGGAAAGTGATATTTGATAAACTATACTTAAGGGAGCCCATAAACCTCTCTATTGTTCACATCCGGAAGTAAAGAATATGTATGCAGATATGAAAGAACTTTTCTTCTGGGCGGGAATGAAGCGATATGTGGTCATATTTGTTGCTAGTTTCCTTGCGTGTCAACAGGTCAAAGTTGATCATCACCACTTGCCAAGATTGTTACAGCCACACGATGTTCCGATGTCAAAGTGGGAGGTTATTTCGATGGACTTTGTGGTAGGATTGTCTCTTACCTCTCATAGGCATGATGTTATTGTAGTCGTTGTTGATAAATTGACCAAGATGAATCATTTTACTCCAGTAAAGGAGACCTATGATGTTGTGAATGTTACACAGGTGTTCATAAGTGAAATTGTTTTCCTTCAAGGGTTTCCCAAGATGATTATCTCGGATAGGGATGCTCGATTCACGTCTAGGTTTTGGACATGTTTGCAGCTGGCTTTAGGAACTCAGTTGAATTTAAGCACATCTTACCATCTAGAAATAGATGGCCAGACAGAAAGAGTGAATCAAGTGATGGAGTACATGCTTAGGATGTATGTTATGGATAAATAAACCCATTGGGAAAAGCACTTACCCCTAGTAGATTTTGCTTACAACAATAGTTACCATAACTCAATGGGTATGCCACCTTATCAAGCCTTATATGGGAGGCCATGTAGAATGCCATTGAGTTGGGAAAGGTTAGAGGACTGAGTGATTGTGGGACCTAAGATGATTCAGGAGATGGAAGAACAGGTAGTTTAGATTAGACAACAGTTAAAGGAAGCTTAAGATAGGAAAAAGACTTATGTCGATGCACGTAGGGTTGACATAAAGTATAAAGTGGGAGATGCAATTTTCATATGAATCAAGCCTAATAAGAGTACCATTAGGTTTGAGAAGGTGACAAAGTTGTCACCCTGATTCATAGGACTCATTGAAATTCTAGAAAAAATTGGACCCTTCGTGTATCGTCTTGCGCTTCCACCCCATTTGCATAAAACTCATAATGTATTTCATGTATCTGTTTTCTGACATTATATAGCAGATGAGTCTCATAAACTAAATTGGAAGGAACTGTAGGTTTTGGAAGAGGGGACCATCATGGATTCAGCCATTACGTATATTGAACCGCAGGGCTAGACAGCTTAGGCACCGTTTGGTGGCCCGGGTTAAGGTCCAGTGGGAAATGTATAGCATAAATTGTACTACGTGGGAGGACGCAGACACCATGCATCATCATTTTGCCACACTATTTTGATTATAACTTCAGGAAGAAGTTTCCTGAAGAGTGGGTGTACGTAACGCCCCGTTTTCACCTTATTACCTAGACTACATTACTGGATCTATTTGCTTATTATTGTGGAACTTTGTTAGTAGATGACACTATGGACATATGGATTTATTATTTTACAGGAATTTATATATGTGTCTATGATGTTAATATTATGAATTATGATAATGTTTTGATTACGTCTTTGGCATGCAAATTCAATAGATAATGGTACGTGGATACCGATTTAAGCTATGTTCCAGTAAATAATTACGATGCCATATGCATGGTGCAAATGATTATATTGGTGTTGTTGTTATTAAAAGATTATGTATGTACATATCGACGATTGCACGACATTTTGTTATGAGACTAACTAACAGGTTTAAAAGAGCTAAGGGATAGTTGAGCTCCACAAAGTGGAAGTACCTCGACAAAATGATTTCCAAAAGAGATGTGGTATGTGAATGAATTATTATGGTATTGTATTATTTCTATGTTATTATCATGATATGTGGATAGGTGCAAGGTTTTGGGAAACCCCAACTGCCCAAATTGGTTATTCGATGACAAAACCTAAGTACGATAGTCGCAACGCAGTCACTATGTTGATGTAGACATAGTCCCTTGTTCAATTAGGGGGCTGGAGGCATTACCCACGGTTTATCCCCAAAACCCAAATTCATGGGAGGGTTGTGCTATGGCACACTCCCCAAGGTGTGTGATGATGATTAGTGGGTGCCTATTGGGGAAGCTTGGTTGATGGAGCCGACACTTCTGCTTATGGGTTCTAACTAGAGTTAGGTCATGTAGTTGACGCTCTAGGGTATTCCAGTAGAGGAAGGATAGGATGTGAAAGTTAGTTGTGAAATAGATAGAAGGAAGCAGGTAGATAGGAATGTCATTGAAGTTTTGGAAGGGAAATTGATTAACTGTGTGTTGAAACACTTTGCTTGATTCTTGTGTTGTGTTTTAGTATATTATGTTGGTGTTATAGTTTGTTATGATATGAGTTAGTGGATAAGCATTGCAAATTAATGTTTTAATATGCATCGACAAATAGTAACTTATGTGATTATATGTGATGTGTGATGTGTAATTTTAGTACTATTAGCGTACCTACACGATATATGTAAGCATTAGCTACGTTTACATAACTCATCTATATATATGCTTATATAATTGTATGTCCTGATGTTATTATTGGACGTTAATGTTTTGAAATTGTAACGAGATACATCCTACTTATTACTTATTAAGTTGTGAACTAATACAAATGCATCTAATCATCAATAAAAGGTATAATTCTAATTGAGGTACATTAATATTGATTAATAAACGTTATTAAGTATTAAGGGTGTAATTACTATTTAAAGAGTGTTATTAGCTTGATTGATAAATATTAATTAAAGTTTTAATTTATGGGTATGGTGCAAATGTTAAGCATGTAAGTAGATACATGGATGAAGATTATGAGTAACTATAAACAATTAGTATTAATTGGGATTGTTTATAATTAATTACATTTAATTACAAATTATTAGAAGTGAAGACAAATTAGTATTAATTATAGTTTAGGCTCCATTGTGAACATGAGGTAATTGTAATAAACAATTATTAAATACTAATTAAATATTAATTGTAATGAACAATTATTAAAATAGTCTTAATGGTAATGTGAGGTAATAGTGAAGAAATAACATTATTTACTTTATTATATTTATTTAAAAAGGGGAAATGGAATGTGAATTTATGATCTCAATTAAACATGTGGGTAAGGTTAAAAGTGTTAAGCTGAGAGTGTTGTCGACGGACCGCGTAGAGAGTGGTGAATATTAAATTAATTAAAATTTATAAATAATATGAATGGTATTGATTTGATTGAGCCTGGCATGGTAGGCGAGGAGGTGGTTGGGACCTCATGAATGGGGGTAAGGGTATTAATGGAGTCAGGGAGGCGATGAATGGGGGGAATTAAGGAAGGGAGATGGAGGGGATGGAGGGGGTCGAGAAGATTTTGGATAAACAACAGAGAACGAGGAGAACAAGTCCCTACAATAGAGCATTGTTTTACCAAAAAAATTAAGTAGTCACTAACTCTCATTGGGTATGACCAAAACTCCCTTAAAACCAGTTAGCAACTGCTAGCTCGTGAAAATGGTTGGGGGATGAATTGAAGATCTGATTTGAATGAAGGTTGAAGGGAATATAATAATGCTTAGCTTGATTATATCAACTAGAGGCTTTATATAGGGATGAATCATTCCCCTATAACTAACGTTCCAGAAAATAAGTGTGATTTAACCTAGAAACATAATTGGTCCATGAAATTGGGGTGAATGTTAATGGAAACCTAATTCATAGCAAATGGGGAGGGTGAAATCACTCCAAGGAATCCCCCATTCCTAAAAATCAGGGTGAATGGAAAGCCACAACCCAAATTGCATGGGAAAAAATGTATTTGTGTTCCCTATCCCTATTAAATACGCATGGGATAACCTTGGAAACATCATTTTTGTCAAAATAAATTGGCCACGACAGATAATAATAATAAAAATCTACTATATTAAAAAAAATACCCAACAAAACTTTGAAACCCCTTAAATTTCGCCCATGGGGTTTCAAAATTTTGAATCCCCTTAATTGAAACCTAACGCACATGTTAAAGATGGTCTTGCTCTATAAAAGAAGACTTTGAAAGGAAATTTAAATGATTTCACTTGTGAGCACGGCATTTGATGCTCAACTTGCATTATGAAAAAAGCGACTAATAATACCCATTTATTTATGAAAGATGCACTCTTTTTTCTTTCAAAACAACCCATGATGTGTATGGCAGTGATGTTGGGATTTCTATTTGTTCCCTATAGAACTGTGGGTGAGTGTATTTCCCATGACTTCCAAAATTCCAACGAAATATCTATATCTCATTTATTTGGACTCTATGATGGGCATGGAGGTTCTTAGGATGCTTATTTCTATAAATATCGCCTTCATTAAATTTTTCTTAATGATTTTGAGTTAATGTTGAATATTGAGAACCTTAGCACCAATGGCGATGGGGAAAAGATTTGGCAGGATCAAGGATGTAGGAGGAAAAATTATAAACTATAACGACTATCGTATTGAGGTCCCTTGGCCACTATCAAATGTATTGACAACAATCCTTTCATTTTTTATAAATGCATGCAACATAAGGACAACTAACATAAAATATTAAATGTTAATAGAAAAATTGTTATAAATCACCAACCTTAGCACATATGATAACATAATGAGCCCTATCATTGTCACATGATGCATCACAATTACAAGAAATTTTGGTATATCATTGGCACATGATGCATCACAATTACCAAAAAGTTTGGTCTCCATGTCTCCTGGAACAATATGGCTAAAATAATCATGCATATAAAAACTTGTTGCGTAAATGTAAAACTCCTTTAAATTTGTCTTGCCATCCATTGCATGAAATATAAATAATGTCAATTACAAGATTGAAGGTAACTCTAAACGGGACTATGCTTTGTATGGAACCATTTTTTGTAACATATGAATATATGAAATAGCTTCTCTTTAAAGAGCATAAAAAAGAGAAGAAATAGACAATAAGAGAGTAATCCACGCCTTAACAAATGAATAATAGAGATAAATATTAATCCTCTTCGAAGGAAAAACCTCCTTACACAATGTACTGAGTACACAAGACAAGATAAGATACAATGATGACTAAAATGAGAATATTGCCTTCCTCTATATAGGAGACAAAGGTGTACAATAAAAACTAATAGACCCAAGGTGACATAAATAATATGTAATGCACCACAATATAGGGATTAATGCACCACACTATATGGGGAAATGTGCCATCATTAAGGGATTAACATGCCCCTCCCCTTCAAAAAGTGTTGTCCTCGACGTTGAAGTAGTTTTGGATGTTTTTGTATAAAGGACTCATCTTCCCATGTCGAATGTTATGCAGGTAAGTTCTTCCATTTAATGAGACAATACTCTGGAGTTGATTGATTTCGAAGTTGTCTAGTTCTTATTTCAATGATTTCTTCATGATCCAAGATGATTTTTGCTTCCCAATCAAGTTTTGGTAATATCGTTTGAACTAGTATCTTGTCACCGATAACCTTCTATAAACACAAAACATGTAAAACTAGATGGACTCGTGAAGATGCAGGTAGTTCCAATTTGTAGGCCATACCACCAATATTTTGTAACACCTTGTAGGGACCATAGTATTTAGGTGATAATTTATTATCCTTCTTGGTGTTCTTCAGGCACATATGTTTGTATGGTTGTAGTCTTAAAAACACCCAATCCCCCACATTAAAGCTTTGTTCAATGTGGTGTTGATCTGCTTGTTGTTTCATTCAATTTTGTGCTAGATTCAGGTTGTCCTTTAAGAGTTGAAGAACTTGTTGTTGATGCTTCATGTGGTATTCCACTTCTTGAACCTTAGAGGAGTCTCTTAGTGAATATTTGATGGATGGTGGATGATAGCCATAAAGTGCCATAAATGGGGTCATTTTTGTTGATATGTGGAAGGAAGTGTTATACCACCATTCTTCCAAGGGTAACCACTTGACCCATTGTGTTTGTTTATCATCTCCAAAACATCAAATATACCCTTCCTACCATTTGTTTACGATCTCTATTTGACCATCAGACTGGGGATGATAAGATGACCTATGAGCCAGTTAAGTACCCAAACAAGAAAATAATTCAGTCCAAAAATTGCCAGTGAAAATGGAATCATTGTCACTTACTATAATATTTGGAGTACCATGTAGTTTTTGGACTGTCTCCATAAAAGGATTGGTGACTATGCTTCCTTTAAAGGAGTGAGATAGTGCAAAGAAGTGTGCATATTTAGTAAGTCTATCAACAACCACCATGATGACACTCTTTCCTTCAGACTTTGGTAAACCTGTGATAAAATCCATTGAGACGTCTGTCCACCTTTGGCTTTGAATGGAAAGTGGTTGTAGGAGACCAAGGGTCTTAATTGTTTCCACTTTATTTTGTTGGAAAACCAAACACTCTTTCAAAAAAAATTGAACATCAGTTTTAAGTGTTAGGATTTATAATCCTCCCTTGTCCAAACTGGTCTATTAGATTATATTTTCCTAACTTAGGAGTCATATAGTTATTATTGGGTCCATTAGTACCGTTGGTTCCACTTGGCCTAATGGGGCCACATGTACCAGTCACCAGAGTGTGGAGAACACACATAAAGGATAACTACAATTGATTGCACATTCATGCATTAGTCTATGCACCTTCTATACAGATCCCTACAATTTAGGAGCCACTAGGAGTGCCGGCACCAACCTCCTTCAGTTGTTGGCAGTTGGTGACTAGTCAAGCTTAGCTATGCTTCAGTTACATTCACTTAGATGTCCTCCAGATCATTTAGTGCTAGTCTTGCATGGTTACATGTGGGAAGGCACCTATTCTCACCTACCACCTCACTTAGACTAGTTTAACTTATTATAATTGATTGAGAGATTGGATTAGACAACTAGAGCTTAGCTCGTCAGCTCCAATAGTGATTTAGACACTTCTAGTTAGCCATGCAGTCAGATTGAGTTGGTGATTTGAATCCTATCCACATGATTCGAATTCTCCTTTATGTAACATTGTTGTATACTGTTGGGATTAATGAAGTTTATACTATAATTATATTGATCGATACTTGTCTATTTCCTGTGATATTTGTTTTGTTCAATGGGTATTATTCATTCCTTTTACACTGCATAATAATTAAAATCTAATGGAACTCATTGCCTGAAGATAAATGGCACATTAATTCTAGCATGGTATCAAAGCCTCCTCGGGAAAGCTTTAAGTATGTCTACTCTCCATTGTACACCAGAAGCAGTTGGGTTTCCACAAATGTCCCACAAAGAGTGCCTTGCTTCCTCTAAATTCATTCAGAGTGGTGGTGCGGGCATGAAGGGCCCTGAAAAAAGTGTACATGTCGAGAGGGAATGCTTCATTCTAACATAGTGTGAATTGTTTTTGGTTTTGTGGTGTTTTCGTACATATGTTACATAGATTGATTGAATAAATGGACTGATAAGAAGGAGAATTGATGGAGAATCAATATTTCTTACCCCGAATCCTAACACCCTTCAACTATGTTGATTGGAGGGCATATATGCAGGTATCCTTATGCAGGCTTGGCCTGTATAGGATGACAATGGGCCAAGAGATTGAACCATGTCGTCCTGCTGAGAAGAACAAGTTCTTGAACTGACTAGATGAAAGCTTCTGCTTCCTTTGTGCTCACATCTCCAGAGACCTCCTCTTTCACCTTGAGGGATTGAGAAATCCCAAAGAATATTGGGAGAAGCTCGAAATAGACCATACATCAATTTTTCACTAAATTCAAGTTTCTTGCACTACAATGTAAGCAGTGTGGAATAGAGAGAAAGGATGAGCAGTTTGTGCTTTCCGTACTTAACAAAATTGGTTCTGAGTATTTTGTATTTAACTCTACCTTCCATTCTAGAATATCTTCCATTCCCAATTGGAAGATTCCTACACTTGATGGCTTTGTCGAGTCCTTAATACATGAGCAAGAAAAGTTGGTCCAGATGGGAGTCCTCCAAACTTCCAAAAACCAAGCTCTATTGGTGACATACTCTATCAATGCACAAGATAAAGGAAGGCATAAGGGGAAGGAGCCAAAAGCATATGATTTGAAACCTAAAGAGAGTCAACAGCATTCCGAAGGAGCTTTGGGCTCCAAGAAGAAGAA
This sequence comes from Pseudotsuga menziesii, assembly GCA_001517045.1. Classification (NCBI taxonomy): domain Eukaryota; kingdom Viridiplantae; phylum Streptophyta; class Pinopsida; order Pinales; family Pinaceae; genus Pseudotsuga; species Pseudotsuga menziesii. The sequence goes on from LPNX010233122.1 coordinate 337,181, forward strand.
AAAGTTTGAAAAGACAAAGTGTCCCTATAGTATGAGGGGTTTTCATTCTGAAAACCGGTGTATGAAGAATTAGATCAACCAAATGCCATCTCTCCTCAAGTAGAACAACGTTGTTCTTCCACAAAGAGAAAAGAATTTTAATGTTGGACAATCGACAGATGATCATGAAAGGTTCCATTCCTTGAAAGTTGGCCTCGCTTGGTCGACATCCTACTTGATTGATTATGGAGCATCCAACCACATGGTTTCCTCCAAGGAATACTTCTCTACCCTCGCACTATCAAAAGGGCCTAACATTCACATGGGATATGACTCCCAAATTCCAGTAGCAAGAAGAGGTTCAGTTAAAATCAAGCAGGGTGAGTTCAAAAATGTTCTCTATGTGCCCTCCCTTGTAGCTAATTTGTTGTTTGTTTATCAGATGACCCATACATGCTCTCCTAAGAGAGTAACATTTAACTCATAATCAGTTGAGATCACAGAAAAAGCTACTGGAAGGTTCACAGTGAAAGGTATTGCTAATCATGCTACTAAGGCTTATGAGTTCTCACATTTTTTCCTGTCTCACCTCCTATAGCTTTATCAACTCACGATAAAAACACCAGTAAGATATGGCATGAGAGATTTGGGCATCTCAATTTTAAATATCTCCAGCAACTCCACAATGATAAAATGGTAAAAGGTTTTCCTCTCATCCAAACTTCCAATGGAGTATATTTTGGTTGCTTGGTAGGTAAGCATCCAGAGAAGAGGTATGAAGTTGGGAAGGCACATAGAGTTGTCTCTATACTTGATTTGATACATAGTGATGTGGCATGACCGATTCCCACAATATCCATTAATGGTAGCAGGTATTTCATCAGTTTTATTGATGATTATTCTAGATTCTGCTAGATATATACTTTATGAAACAGAAATCGGAAGTCTTTGAAATTTTTAACGTTTTTAAAGCTATGGTTGAGAATAGTTTCAGGAAAAAGATCAAGTCCATAAGATATGATAAAGGAGGAGATTACATTAAAAGAGACTTCTAGCATTATTATGAATCTAAGGGGATTCGAATGGAACACTTAGTTCCATACACACCACAACAAAATGGTGTGGCTGAGAGGAAAAAGAGATCACTGAAGGAGATGGCAACATGCCTTCTCCATGCCAAGAATATTCCTCCTTCTCTTTGGGCAAAAGCTGTAAACTATGCTTTGTATTTGCATAATAGAGTTCCTCATAAATCAATGGTTGCGACCACTCCATTTGAAGCACTGTAATATCTCGGTTTTGAACCCAAGGGGGAAGGGAATGTAACAACCCGGTTTTGACCCCATGGCATTGAAATTATACATGATGTATATATTGTAATGAAATCATGGCAAGGAGCTCAAGGCCAAGGACCTACCATTGATTGGTGTTTTTTATATAGGTGATCAAGTTTGATACCTATGGTTATAGTGTTAGGTCAAGGCAAAGTATATTTTGATGTTATCATGTAAATACACAATTAATAAAATACCACAGCTAGCTATGCACTGCAACGTGAAGAGATGGGGGCATGATTTCACAAGGAATAGGGGGGGAGTTAGTCAAACTCCTGATCCATAGGGTGAGACCATATGTCAATGGGGAAACCCATAACCCTTGGGTACCTTTTTGTCCATTGTCCTCAATCATTCAATTCTTTTAGAAGATCGGTTGAGGCAATTAATGCCTTGGGAAAAGCAAGGCATGGAAGTCGATTTCGTGATTGAGATTTCCTGTAGCCTGCAGCCTAGGAAGCCGCATTCTTGCTTCTGATGCAAGTAAGCACGTGGATGTGTGTTAGTCCTTCTTTCCTGGAGTTGGGGAATTTTTTTTCGTTCCTCAACATTCATGGTTGAGGATTCACGATCATTCATTCACGTGTAATTGATCATTTCTTCCATATCCCACGGAGGTAGTGCGAGCTAGCAGAGTGTTGCTACGCATTTCTGCAAGTATTTTCCTTTGTCGAGACCCTGGTTATGGTGCTACAGTGTTATCCTGAACTACAGAGTGGAATGAGACTTGTTCTCTGTGTTACAGAGTGGACCCTATGTTGTTGTGTCTCCTTGTGGTTGATGTGATGTGCACCCTTATTTGGGCCTGAACTGTGTGCAAGACTTAGGAGTGGAAGAGATGAGGAACGGGATTGATAAACATAGTGAAGAGTAGAACCTCAAGAAAATATAAGAGTGGCTAGTGATTCTTCTATGCACACCCTAAAGAGCAATGGAAGGGAAGGTATAGCCCAAGGGACTGTGTAGCAGAGAAGGGGATACTTCCTCATGTTGGGGTGCAGGTAATGCGGATGCTATGCCAGATAGATCTTGTGGAGGTGTCCCTAGATCTTGAATGAGCCACTATCTTATCCATTCTACCTTTCCACTACCTTAACATCTTGATAAACCCAAAGGAGATTGGCTTGGCTAACAGCCTGATAAACCCAATTATATATTGGCTTGGCTAGGCAGCTTGATAAACCCAATTGGATATTGGCTTGGTTGTCCATCCTGATAAACCCAAATGGTAGTTGGCTTGGTTGTGTCTTGTTGTGTATTTTATCCATGTGTGTAATCCTTGGCTGGACAGCCTGATAAACCCAACTGTGAATGCTGGCATATCTGAGTAGCCTGATAAACCTAGTAGTGAGATGGGTTGGATGTGTGGCCTGATAAATCCATTTGTTGGCTTGAATGTGTACAGTTTGAAAAACCCAATTGTTGTTGGATTGGTTGTGTAGATTGATAAACCTAGCAGTGTATTGGATTGATTTCCTGCAGCCTGATAAACCCAACTGTGTTGGCTTGGATGGACAGTCTGATAAACCCAACTAAAGGTTGGCTTGACTGTGTGTGAGCCTGTTGTTCCCTAGTTCCTTATGGAATTCATGCCCATCTCGAGGTGGCAGTTGTGTTGAGAGATTCATGAACACAACTGGCCTATGGTTGGGTGGAACGTTGCAGCGACATAGTTAGTTGCGGGACAACTTCATCTTCAAATATAAGTATTTTGTTGTGTTATTTATGCAATGTATTTTTTTATGAATATATTGAATATGATGACTGCTTGTTAATGATTTCAGTAGAGTTTATTGTTGATTAAATGTTCCTTGCATTTGCATCTATATATGCCTTGTATGTTTCAATGCATTTTGCTTATGATCATGGAGGCTAGAAGCTTGGTTATAGAGTCAAAATGCATTTGAGTTAAGTGTTTCCACACCCCAGAGTCTACCTGTGGAAGCTGGGAGGCAGAAGAGAGAAGTTGAAACAAAGCAGAATGTGTGTTTTTCGCACCTTGGGATCTACCTGCGGATGGTGGAAAATGGGAAAGATACAGGGCAAAATGTTAGATTTCTGATTCCTGGAATCTGACTACGAAAGGCGAAAGTCAGAAGCTAAAAAAGAGCCAGAAATTCCAAGGCAAAAGTATGTTTACCGCACCCCAAGATATGCTTGCGGAAGGCGGAAGGCGGGAGGCAGAAAATGGGAAAAAGGTTAATGTAAAAAGTTGTTTTTCTAATTCTTGAGTTCCATACTGGAAGGTGGAAAGGAAAAATGCAGAAGGCGTAAATATGGATAAAGGATTTTGCTATTTGTGAGTTTTCTGATTCCCAAGTTCTACACTGGAGGGAGGAAAGTCGGAATGCAGAAGGCGAAAACATGGATAAAGTATTCCGTCAAAATTTATGTTTCCAATTTCTGAGTTCCAAAGGCGGAAGGCAAAAGGGCAGAAGGCAGAACATGGTTTGAATGAATCTGTCGCACGCTATGTTTATGATTCCCGATTCTGCAACAAAAGGCGGAGTGCGGAAAGGACAGGTTTAGTGCGGAAATGACCTTTTCAGTTACAGAAGGGATCTCTTGATCGCAGAACAACCATTGAAATGTTTTATAAGCCTAAGTATGAATGTTGAAGAGTGTCTTCGCGACATGAGCCTTGTGTTTTGAAAGAAGGACAAAGGTTCTTTAAGAAATTTTTAATTCCGCATGATAATCGGGGTATGGGCACGTGACGTTGTGGTATCAGAGCTAAAAGTTACAACATTGGTCCTAGATGGGCCAAGTAAATAGTTGCAGAGAGAAAACTGCAGCAAAACGGAGTGCTATTTAGCATAACTACTAAATCTAACTAACTTGGATAATGTCTCAGGTAGTGCTCGTTAAAGAGCAGAATTCAAATTAACGGTGAACCCAATTACATAAAGATTTTGCGCTCCATAAAGTGACTTTCATACCTCCAATCTTCAAGCATGGTATCCAATGGGGAGGGGACACATCATTTACGCACGTTTCCTATCATGCACAACAAAATTTTCTTTCTCCGCGCTAGTTCTCCTAGCGAAATCGTTGTCAACCATTGATCTATTTGATGATCAACCCCGTTCGTTAATCTTAAATATCCTTCATGGAGATTAGTTCCCATTTTCACAACTCAACACCATTTTATCCTCCTCGTTCTTTTATTTACTAAATTTACCTTGACCGTAGATCTGGTTCTACCGCGATCTCAACCATCCACACTTGCAGTGAATAGTCAGTAAGTGATTTTTGAATTATGAGATTATCACGCAGCTAACAATGGTGTTTATTAACACATTTTTGCAGAGTCATCGTGTAGTTTGGAAAATTTGGTTTGTGGATCGGCCATGAGAACCTATAGCATGTATGATGCAAAGGATCCCTATGGGAATGAGGCAAATGCCATGGGGGAAAACATGCGAGTTGGAAATGCTGAAATAGAATCTAATGGGAGAAGATGTCAAGATACTCCCCCAGATATTGCAGCCACCATGAGAAGCCTAAGGGTGGAGATGCAAAGTTACAGAGAAGATAATGAAAGAATGATTAAAGCTCAAGAAGAGCAGAATCAGCTGAAAGCACCCATGCTGAAAATTTTGACAGACATCCAAAGGCAGATGAACTCTGGGCTTCAGGAAATTAATCCAAAAGGAAGTAAGAGAAGTGCCAGAAGAAGAAAAAGATCTTCTAGTGGATCATCTGACCCTTAAGGATCTGCTGGGGGTTCAAGCTCTTCATCTCACAAGGATCAAAGGAAGAGGCATTACTAGAATCGTTCACGTAATGAGGCGTTACCTTTAATAGTGAGGTAAAGACTAGTCAAGAAGCTGAAGCTTGGCTTCTTGGGATGAAGAAATATTTCCAAGTCCAAGAATACTCTGGAAATATGAAGAAAATGGTAGCCATATTCAATCTGAATGGAAGAGCATCTATATGGTGGGAGCACCTTAGGCAAGTGTGGAAGCAATTTAAGAAGTATTTCAAGCAAAAGTACCTCTATGACGGGTACCATGATGACAAGATTAAAGAGTTCCATGACTTGAAATTGGGACAATTCACCATGGAAGAGTATGCAAACAAATTCTTGGAGTTGTTGAGGTATGGCAGGTACATCAAGGATGATAAAGTAAAAATTATGCGTTTGCTAAGTGGATTACCTTAGACATACAAAGACACAATTGAGTTTGATGATCCTAGAACTCTAGAAGATGCTATAAAGAAGGCCAAGTATGCTATGATCAGAACAAATGCAAACCTGATATCCATAAGGCATAGAAGGACAAGAAGAATGAAAAGTTAGACCAAAGGAAGAAAGGTTTCAAACCTTCTCACTTCCAAAATCGACAAAAAAAACTATCACAAGCTGTGACTAAGACAGCTAGAGTGATGGGAGACATACCGAGAGAACCAAAAGATATCAGAGAACCACTCCAATGTTGGAGATGCAGGGAGAAAACATGTGTGCAAGAACTGCCCACATGAGGAAGGGTATGTAAGGCCAACTTACAACATCCAAGGAGCTGAAATGGTGGTTCAACTAGCAAGTATTGTCCCTGGAATCTATGCAACACTAGAGGACCATCCTGCATATGATCAATCAACTATGGTTGAAGTTGGACATAAGATTGCTGAGCAATTTGTTTCTGTTTTGATTGACCCTGAATCTACTCAGAGTTATATTACGCCTAGAATTGTTGAGATTTGTTCTTTTAAGAAGTTAAAGCATATCAAATCATGGTTAGTTCAACTAGCCACTGGAACCAAGAGAAAAGTTAGTGAAGTGGTAGAGAAATGTCCATTAGTCATGGATGGGTTAGTCACCTATGCAGATCTAAATGTTCTGCCACTTGGTTCCTATGATAGTCTCATTGGAATGGACTGGTTAGAAGTGCACAGAGTTAATCTTGACTGTTATAATAAGACTTTTGATTGCATGGATAAAGAAGGAAACCCATGGATTGTAAGAGGCATTCCAAAGGAGGTTTATGTTAGGAATATTTTAACAATGCAATTGAAGAAGTTATGTAGGAAAGGTTACAAACTGTATGCAGCCCATGTTTTGGAGGCAGCAGAGAATGAAACTCCTAGGTTGGAGGACTTTCATGTATTGCAGGAATTCAGGGATGTTTTTCCTAATGAAATTCCAGGACTTCCTCCAAAGAGAGACAATGATTTTACAATTGACCTTGTGCCTTGGAGCAGCACCAGTGTCCAAGACACCCTACAATATGAGTACACTAGAATTGCTAGAGCTGAAGATGCAGCCACAAGAGTTGTTGGAAAATAATTATATCAGGCCAAGTGTGTCCCCTTGGGGAGCACCAGTTCTTTTTGTGAAAAAGAAAGATGGTGCACTCAGGTTGTGTATTGATTACTAACAGTTGAACAAAGTTACTGTGAAGAATAAATACCCTCTACCTAGAATTGATGACCTTTTTATCAAATGAGAGGAGCGAAGGTATTTTTGAAGATTGACTTGAGGTCTGGTTACCATCAGGTAAGAATCAAATATGAAGATATTCATAATACAACCTTTAGAACAAGGTATGGACACTATGAGTTTGTAGTGGTACCATTTGGTCTCACAAATGCACCAACTACATTTATGTGTCTCATGAATAGTGTTTTCGGCAGGTATATGGACAAGTTTGTTCTTGTTTTCCTGGATGACATTCTTATTTATTCTAAGAATGAGGAAGAGCATGAAGAACATTTGAGACTGACATTGCAATTGCTAAGGGAGGCTATGTGGGAGCTGAAAGATGCCATGCGATTGGCACATCCAATTTTGTAAAGCACTGAGGATAGTGCTAATGAAGGGGAGTGGGAATGTAATACCCCGGTTTTGACCCCAAGGGGGGGGATGTAACATCCTAGTTTTGACCCTGTGGTATTGAAATTGTACATGATGTATATATTGTAATGAAATCACGCTAAGGAGCTCAAGGCCAAGGCATTGCCATTGATTGGTGTTTTGTTTATAGGTGATCAAGGTTGATACCTATGATTATAGTGTTAAGTCAATGCACAGTATATTTTGATGTTATCATGTAAATACGCAATTAATAAAATACCACAGCTAGCTATGCACTGCAACTTGAAGAGATGGGGGCATGATTTCACAAGGAATAGAGGGGGTGAGTTAGTCAAACTCATGAGCCATAGGGTGAGACCATATGTCAATGGGGAAACCCATAACCCTCAGCTACCTTTTTGTCCTCTATCCTCAATCATTCAATTATTCTAGAAGATCGGTTGAGGCAGTTAATGCCTTGGGCAGAGAAAGGCATGGTAGTCGATTTCGTGATTGAGCTTGCTTGCAGCCTAGGAATCTGTATTCTTGCTTCTGACGTAGGTAAGCATGTGGATGCATGCCAATCCATCTTTCCCAGAGTTGGGGAAGCTTTTTTTGTTCCTCAACGTTCATGGTTAAGGATTTACAATCATTCATTCATGCATGGTTGATCATTTCTTCCCTATCCCGCAGAGGCAGTGCGAGCTAACAAAGTGTTGCTCCGTGTTTTTGCAAGTATTTTCCTTTGTTGAGACCTTGGTTGTGGTGTTACAGGGTTATCCTAAACTACAGAGTGGAATGAGACCTATTCTCTATGTTACAGGGTGGAGCCTATGTTGTTGTGTCTCCTTGTGGATGTTGTGATGTGCACCCCGATTTGGGTCTGAACTGTATGCAAGACTTAGGAGTGGAAGAGACGATGAATGGGATTAATAAACCTAGTGAAGAGAGGAACCTTAGGAAAAGATAAGAGTGGCTGGTGATTCTTCTATGCATTCCTTGAAGAGAACTGAATGGAAGGTGTAGCCCGAGGGACTATGTAGTAGAGAATGGGATACTTCCTTGTGTTTGGGTGCAGGTGATGTGGATGCCAGGCCAAATAGATCTTGTGGAGGTATCCCTAGCTCTTGAATGAGCCACTAAATTATCCATTCTACCTTTCCACTGCCTTAACAGCCTGATAAACCCAAAGGGGATTGGCTTGGCTGACAGCCTGATAAACCCAATTGTATATTGGCTTGGCTGGGCAGCCTAATAAACCCAATTAGATATTGGCTTAGTTGTGTATCCTAATAAACCCAACCAGTGGTTGGCTTGGCTGTGTCTTGTTGTGCATTTTAGCCATATGTGTAATCCTTGGTTAGATAGCCTGATAAACCCAACTACACTGAATGTTGGCTTGGCTGACTAGCCTGATAAACCCAGTAGTGAGATGCTGTCAAAACCCCAAATTTTCCGAAAAATTTAAAATTTTAATTTTACATAATACTAACATAAATGCAATTAACTAATCATTTAATTAGTTAAATGTTACCAGCTTATTATTTAAATTCATCAGTTATTTGTGTAAAATGATAGAACAAATCTTTTCAATTTATTGACTTGTTTCTTTTTGCGATCATAAGGTGGGGCTGTCAAGAAAAACTGGGCTTGCTTAGCTTTCGAGCTAATCCAGAAAGTTTCTCCTGTCCTTACAGATTACAGGTAAGAAGATTAGTTGCTGCAAGTAAATATTCTAAAGTCCTTAAGTACAAGTTTGTTGTAAATCAAAGTTCAGTAAGACAAAAGTTGCTAAGCACATATCAATGCTTACTGAGGTAAATCCGTCAACTGTTCTTCTTTCTAGCAGAGGTAGATTTATATTTCTTAAGATTACTGAACTGCCTAATTTATATCATAGTTGTCAGTGTCATAAGATCTTTAATTAAGATTTCTACAAGTAGAATAAGAAATGTCAAGGTTGTAAAATCAAAAGTGTACGTTTAAGAAAGCACAAATACATTTACTTCGTAAGTGTATCAATAAAGGGGGTTTACAATTTGTTGTTACAAATTTCAAACTACCCATTGATTCACAACATACTAACGCTTATCTTAATTCTGATGGATATCCTACTGTAAACCGGCTAATATTCTATTCATTAAAAGAATGCACAACATAAAAGTTTCAAGGTCTAACAATCACGTTGATAAAACTTCTCTTAAATGGTTTCACCTTCATATGTGATAATTTCTGAGTTAAGAACATTTATTCCAGATAATGTATTCATCAAAATATTTAGTTACTAATTCCTCTTGTATGTATTTATCAAACTTAGATAAATATGGCAAGACCAAAGGGTTTAACCTTATAAACACGATAGTTACTATGGTTGAATCTACAACCTCCTTAAATCAACCATTAGTATACTCTATAATTATAATATAAGTGTTGGCGGAATACTTGTATAAATAATATTCTTAACCATATGTATTATACTTCCCACCTATAATCATGCTACAATCTTATTCTATTTAAGATTGTAAAGTGTTAAATGACAAAATAGTCATTCACCCGGATGAAGAGGTCAAAATCAAGTCCGTGACATTCTAAGTTTATAAATTTGACTCTAAAGATAAACTCATGAAACCTTACCTTATACATTTCAAGCTTGTATATGAGATAATAATATGCACTTATCACTCTAGATGTAGTATTCCTACAATCAATTGTTTATTAAATAAAATAACATGTTACAAGGTTCTTTGCCATATTGTTAGCTGTACCCACGATGAACATAGTGTTATCACTTGATTTCATTGCATGGGTGATAATATATTATAACGTATTGTAATGATTTGTTAAACCTTGCATCGGTGGTAAGTTCTATAACAAAGTTTACGTATTAACATATTACTTGTTATAATCCTCCAATGATAGGTTGACTTCGGCCGGGACTAAGGTATAACCTTCGAAACAGCCAAATGATTGCCAACAATTGATCCTCGTGATTAGCTCATGAAAACTATAGAAAGAACACCCATTGTGGAAAATTATTTGTATGGAGACGTGGCTTCTCCTCCTTGGTTAGCTTTCCCAGCACACCATAGTGAAGGTTGTTTCGATAGTGTTTCTGATTGTCATGCGTTACTCGTTCTCCTTTAAGATTTTACTGCCTCCACAGCTTAAACTCGAACCCTCAACTGTATCAGTCCTCACCCTTCTCCTTCAGTTTATCCAACGGGAGAGGTTCCTCCTTTCGGAGTGTTGTGGTTTGAGTTTCACCGTTTATTGTGCGTTGTTGGAAGGAGTAACAACTCGGCTTAGGGTTTTACCTACTCCTTCAGTTAGATGACTTGAGGGTTCCCTGCTGTCAGTGATTCATGGGTGTTGTAACGCCATTTCTTTTGCAACTAAATGGCAGACTCCCTGCTCGTGCTGGTCGTTGGTCATTGCATTGTTGTTTAAGACTTTTTAGTTGCTAAGGTAAAAGAATTATTCGTTTTCTTTTAATGATATTGCCATTTTTTCTTGTATATACATCTCTTTGCCTTTAATAAATACTTAACAGCCGAACGTATGTTGGTTTTGCAGATACGCCTGCCTCTCTTCTCTGTCTGCACAAAGAGTACGGGGTTGCGGTGATAAGAGGCCACGGTAAGCCCTGGTTTTTCCATGGCTATTCCACCTTGTGTAAACCCTTATGAGGAAATAAGGGTTGGTCGTTGCGGCTTGAAATACCCTCATGGATTTTGGTTGTTTTGGTTGTTATTTCGTTGTTTTTCACAGTTTGGTTAAGGCCCTAGCTTCACTGCAAGGCTCTCTCCGGCTTCGGCCATGAGTGTAATTTTTGTTTTGTATATATTACTGTATTTAAAGTAAAAGAACAGGCTATAAGCCTCCATATATAAATTTCTCAGTACGGTCGTGAGTTATTATTACTTAACTGGGTTTTACAGTCATTACTTTTGTACATTTTGTACGAATAGGGTTTTTACCCTGATTTGAAGCTATAAAAAAAATGTCCATACAGTTTTCCAAAATTTATTTACTGTACAGTTCTAAAACAATTAGTTAAAAAAAATATAAATAGTGTAAGCTCGTCCTTACGAGCCCTTTGAGTTCGGGTATCTTCAATTCCTGTAGATTTAATAAAATTCTTAATTTACTTTCTACAAAATACTTATGGTATTAACAGGTAGGGTTTTCCTGTACATTAATAATATAGTTAAGCTCGAAGTCGAGCATCTTGTCACTCTGTTATTAGCTTACTATTGATTATGTTCTTGAATTTTTACTCTTATTACTTCCTTTATAAATTTACCGTCAAGGATTCTATACTTGACTTAAACCTTGACTTACTAGTTATTTAAGAATTTGTAAGTGTGAACTTATAGTTTATACCCTTCAATTTATATAGGATCTTTATACTCTTATTTTATTTTAATAATGTTCCTAAGTACTGTTTATTACCTTGAAGTACAGAAAGTATGAATAGTTCCAGTTTTTAATTAGTATAAGAAGAACATTACCTTCCGTTCAACCATGTTAATACTCCTGAATGTAATAAAAGTTTATCTTTATTAATATAATAAGGATAATATCTCTCCTGAGAGTACCAATGTTTCCATGCTTAGTATTTAGTTTATTTTATATCATTCTGTTATTTATTTCTTGTACCGATTATGCTAAATACTTAATAAAGTTCTATAAAAAATTTGGTTTATCTTATTAGTTATGATAGTTATATATATACAAGAGAAAACAATTAAGAATATCTAAAGACTATCTCTTAAATATGTATGTAGTAACATTCGATTATAATTTATGAGAGATAGATTCATAATTCTAAATATTATTCTAGCTTAGTTTAAATAAGATGCAAAAATAATGGAAAGATTATATTACTCCTCGTACATAAAATTTAATTAGTTTGTTTTGACAGTAGAATCTAGTCCATATTATCTAATTCTACTTTCAGTTCTGTTATTAAACATAAAATAGTGCAGTTATTCTAATCTGGAAGGAAGAAACTGTATGGTAAAACAGTAGATAAATCTAGTCTAAAATATACTCTAGAGCGATTATTATACTCTTCTATTTATTCTTTACAAATAATAGAATTTCTGAAAGTAAAATACAGTACAAGGAAGTAGTTTTTAACTAGGAACTCATACAACTGTCAATAAAATATATTTTCTAAAAATAGATAAAGAAACAAACTACTACTCTGCAATCTCATCATGCTATCCTTATTTAAATTTTACCCCTGTGCTGGAGTACGGTCTGGTAAAACCCAGATGTGGAAAAACACAGTGGGTCTTTATTTTTCATCAAAAGATTCCATTACTAATAAACTAAAAACATTTACATCACTAAACCAGTTAACTCTTATATCATAAACTACAAATATAACATTCCACCATTCACAGTTATTAAACAAGGACAGTTAAGTGATAGAACCTGCTTGATCTTTGGACAACAACAGCAATGGGAGGCCATTCCTCCCTACCAACTCCTGGAGAGCGCTCAAACAGCGACTCCTCAGGACCCCCGAGCTTGCTCTGGTCTCCCTGGCTGGAACTAGGTGCAGCAATAGTCAGATACCAGTCTTCAAACTCAGTATTAATCCAGAACTTATCAGTAATTTCTCCCAGCTAACAAGCTGTAATAACCAAGTTACTGCAGCATTCCTCTCAGAACAACTTCCTTACTGTTTTTCCCTCTTTCCTCAATGAATTTCCTGAATATCATTCACCTGAATGAATTCTCTCTGGAAAATATCTGAGCAGCCTCAGCTCTATTCATTGAGTACTTTTAAAAGATTGCCTAGGTCTTTTTTGGGTTAGTTGTCATTTAATGAGCCACCTGCTCTGATCCCACTTTCTTGGGGGATCATGACCCCAAATATAGGGAAGTTGCCACCTGCAACTTAGGAAGTGTTTGAGGATGCTGCCACTTGTCTTTTTGCCCTCCACCTAGTTCCATCCACCAGTTTGACCAGTAACCTCTTTTTAACAACTCTCCCATGCTGTTGTCTCCACAATTTATTTATTAATAATAAAATATTATGAATTACATTCCACTTCTGTTGACTCTTCTGAGTCATCATTTCCTACTTAGCATTAAATTTAACATAATGTCACAGGAATATAATTAAACCAATTAACATTATTTTACAAAAATTGGGGTATGTGACAGATGCCTTGGCTGTGTAGTGTGATAAACCCATTTGTTGGCTTAGTTGGTCCTTAATGTAATGTTGGATTGACTGTGTACATTTTGATAAACCCAGTTGTTGTTGGCTTGGTTGTGTAGCCTGATAAACCCAGCAGTGTATTGGCTTGATTTCCTGCATCCTGATAAACCCAATTGTCTGTTGGCTTAGTTGGGCAGTCTGATAAACCCAACTGAAGGTTGGCTTGACTGTGTGTGATATGATCTGGCTATGCGTGAGTCTGTTGTCCCCTAGTTCCTTGTGGAATTCATGCCTAGCTCGGGAGTGGCAGTTGTGTTGAGAGATTAATGAACACAACTAGCCTATGGTTGGGTGGAACGTTGCAGCGACATAGCTAGTTGTGGGACAACTTCATGTTCAAAGATAAGTATTATGTTGTGTTATTCTACAATGTATTTGTTTATGAATATGTTGAATATGTTGAATATGATGAATGCTTGTTAATGATTTCGGTAGAGTTTACTTTTTATTAAATGTTCCTTGCATTTGCATCTATATATGCCTTGTATGTTTCAATGCATTTTTCTTATGATCATGGAGGCTAGAATCTTGGTTATAGAGACAAAATGCATTTAACTTAAGTGTTTCTACACAACGAAATCCGCCTACGAAAGGAGGGAGGCAGAAGAGAGAAGTTGAAACAAAGCAAAATGTGTGTTTTTCGCACCCTGAGATCCACCTGCGAAAGGTAGAAAACAGGAAAGAAACAAGGAAGAATGTTGGAATTCCAATTCCTGGAATCCACCTACAAAAGGGGGAAGTTGGAAGTAGAAAAAGAGCCGAAAATTCCAAGGCAATGGTTTGTTTACCACACCTCAGGATCTGCCTCCGAAAGGCGGGAGGCATAAAATGGGAAAAAGGTTAAGGTAAAAGGTTGGCTTTCCATTTCTCAAGTTCCCTACTAGAAGACGAAAAGATAGAATGTGGAAGGCGAAAATATGGATAAAGGATTATGTTTTTTGTGAGTGTTTTGATTCCCGAGTTCTGCACTAGATGACAGAAAGGCGGAAGGCAGAAACGTGGATAAAGTATTTCCTCCAAAGTTATGTTTCTGACTTCTAAGTTCCGAAGGTGGAAGGCGAAAGGAGGAACGTGGTTTGAATGACTCTGTCACACGCTATGTTTCCAATTCTCGATTCCACATCAGAAGGCGAAAAGGGGAATGCGGAAGAAGGAGTACGGAAAGGATAGGTTCAGGGCAGAAATGACCTTTCGAGTTACAGAAGGGATCTATTAATGGCGGAATGACTGTTACAGTGGTTTCTAAGCCTAAGTATGAATGTTGAAGAGTGTTTCACGACCTGTGCCCTATGTTTTGAAATAAGGAAAAAGGTTCTTTAAGAAATTTTTAATTCCGCATGATGATCGGGGTATCGGTATGTGACAAGAACTGCATGGGCATAAACCCAATGTCTCTCACTTGAGAGTTTTTGGTTCCAAAGCTTGGGCCATAATACCCATTGATAAGAGAAATTCCTTCCAAGCCCAAAGTAGCGAATGTATTCTGCTGGGATGTGTAGAAGATACAAAATCTTACAAGTTGATGGAGGTTGCAACTAGGAAATGCTTCATTGAGAGGAGTGTTCAATTTGAATAAGATCAGTTGTATGATCCACCACCATCTGAAGCACAAGAAGGTATAACCACTCTTCCACTACCTTTTGATGATGATGATTTGTTACATGTTTCAGATACAAAGGAAGAGGATCAAGATCAACATGATCTTGGTATTGAGGCTGAATCTCATGAGATTCTGGATCTAGATCCAGAAACCATTCCAAACCAAAGGCTTGAGCCTGTATGGGCTCAAAATCTCATTGCTACAATTGGGGATGGTGCTGGGAATCCAGAAGACGGAAGGAGAACTAGGTCCCAGTGTCAGAATGAGCATGTTGCTCTCTCTCTCACAGATTCTCTCCTACATAGTGGTGCATTAATTTGATTATTCTATGGGCCAAGTGGTTGATCATTCGTTATCATCATGTAGCACTTTCCTAGAACATTTCCCTAGTTGGTAGGGAGGTACGATGCTAACACTATTAGAGGTAAATGTAACTTATCCAGATGCTATTATGCCTAGAATGGACTTTGAAGCGCTTTGTATATTTTAAAGGGCGGCAAGTAAAGTCGCGTGCTACTATAGGCAGGACCATTTATCGAGCACTAGCGAGATAAGGACATTGAGAGGTTCACATGCACAGCTTCAGGATGCTGCTGCAGAGAAGAAACATACAACCGCATAGAAGCTGCAATTTGCAGCAAATTTTTTGACAAGTTATTTTCTGAGGAAACTTCTTTTCTTCTAAATATAGCTTGTATTTTCATGCTACTGTTTATTTTGAGGGGAGTTTTCCCATGAGGTTTACCCCTATTTCCTCGGTTTATTAAGCATCATTTTTTATTCTTTTAGATTGTATATGGGTGACTTTTGGCCTTGTTTCCAGGCCTCGCAATTGTCCAAGTTAGGATTATGGGGGGGTGTTATGATTTATAATACTCCCTTGTCCAAACTAGTATATTAGATTATATTTTCCTACTTGTGAGTCATATAGTTATTATTGGGTCCATTAGTACCATTGGGTCCGCTTGGCCTAATGGGGCCACATGTACCAGTCACTAGAGTGTGGGGAACACAAGCAGAGGCTAACTACAACTGATTTCACATTCATGCATCAGTATATGTGCCTCCTATACCAATCCCTACAATTTAGGAGCCACTGGGAGTGTCGGTACCAACCTCCTTCAGTTGTTGGCAGTTGGTGACTAGTCAAACTTAGTTATGCTTCAGTTACATTCAATTAGATGGCCTCCAATTCAGTTAGCACCATTCTTGCATGGTTGCATGTGGGAAGGCGCCTATTCTCACCTACTTCTCACCTACCACCTCATTTAGACTAGTTTAATTGGTTATAACTCATTGAGAGACTGGATTAGACAATTGGAGCTTAGCTAGTCAGCTCCGATAGTGATTTAGACACTTCTAGTTAGCCATGCAGTCAAATTGAGTTGGTGATTCAAATCCTATCCACATGATTCAAATTATCATTCATGTAACATTGTTGTATACTACTAGGATTAATGAATTTTATACTGTAATTATACTGAGCAATACATATCTGTTTCCTGTGAGATTTCTTTTGTTTAGTGGGTATTATTCATTCCTTTTACACTACATAACAATTAAAATCTAATGGCACTCATTGCTTGAAGGCCAATGGCACATTAATTCTAACATTAAGAACATCCCCACAAAATTATTTATTTACCCTGTGGTAGGTTTTAAAGAAACTTGAGTTCCCTCCTATCGATGGATTGGAATTCAAAAAGTATCTTTTGCTTGAGCTGGGATCTCTTACCAAGATATAAGTGATCCTTGTACCATAGCGAGTCATATCTCCACCTAAATGTATTAGAGGCACTAGGATCCTGCTACAACTTTTGAATACATGTCCATATTTATTCATCCCTTGCTTTGGCTATCGAATCTAGTTGGATGATCAAGATAACATAGAGTAATGCTTCAACATCCTCATCTTTCCTAGAGAGTGCATATGCGACAACATTTTGCTTCCCCTTTTTGTAGATGATTTCAAAATCATATCCCAACATCTTTTTCACCCATTTATGTTTCTCTTTGGAAGATATCCTTTGTTCCAAGAAGTATTTAAGGCTATCATGATCAGTTTTAACCTTGAAATGCCTCCCTATAAGGTAGGGGAACCATTGCTTCAAGGCATGAAGTATTGCCAAGATTTCCTTCTCATAAATGGAATTTTTTAAGTTATTTCCCTTGATTGGATGACTTATGAAAGAAAGAGGGTGTCCTTCTTGCATTAGTGCACCTCCAATTCCATTCCTTGAAGCTTCACATTCCACAACAAAGGTTTTTGTGAAGTCTAGTGTCGCCAAAACAAGAGCTTTACACATGGCCTCTTTGAGTTGTTGAAAATCTTGAGTTGCCTCTAGAGTCCAAGAAAATTCATCTTTCTTCAGTAACGATGTTAGAGGAGTTGTTATTCTTCCATAGTTCTGAGCAAACTTGTGGTAGTACCCTATCAAACCTAAGAATCCTCTAATATTCTCAAGGCTTTTGGGAATCGTCCAGTCCATCATAGATTTAATTTTTTAGGGCCTACCTTGACACCTTCATGAGATACAATATGACCCAAATACTCTACCTCGTTTATCCCAAAGAAATAGTTTGAGGGTTTTGCATACAGTTCTTGCTCCTTTAGTAGTTGTAATACCCTATCAACATGTTGAACATGTTCTTCCCAAGACTTGTTATAGATTAGTATATCATCAAAGAATACCAACACAAATTTTCTAAGGAAAGGCTTGAAAATATAATTCATCAAACCTTGAAATGTGGAAGGCGCATTTGTGAGACCAAATGGCATGACCAAAAATCCATAGTGACCTTCATGAGTTCTAAATGTTGTTTTGGGGGTGTCTTCATCCTTTATTCGGATATGATGATACCCAGAATGAATATCCAACTTTGTGAAGACAATTGCTCCATGTAATTCGTCCAACAATTCATCAATGACAAGAATAGAAAACTTATATTTAAGGGTGATCTTGTTGAGCTCTCTATAATCAAGAAACATACACCATGATCCATCTGGCATGGGTACCATTGCCACTAGTACAGAGTAAGAACTTTGGCTAGGCCTAATTATGCCAGCCTCTAACATTTCAGCAACCATACGCTCAAAATTCACTCTTCTGGATATAGGGATATCGAGAAGGTATCATGTTAGGAGGAACATTGTCTAGAATTAAGTGGATATCATGATCAAAGTCTCGAATACATGGAATACCTTTGGGAATATCCTCAAATACCTTGGAATGCTTATTAATGATCGTTTGGAGATCTAGGGAGATAGGGAAATTTGAGGGTTGAACATCTAATGAGCATAATTGTGCAACTACACCTTGATGTCCCTTTTTTAACAACTTTGTCATACAATTTGACCTTATCATCTTGCTTGGTTTTCTTGTGATACCAGTTAAATCATATTCGTTTCCTTCCAATGAAAATTTCATGAAAATTTTTTGAAAATAAAAATCCATTGGTCCCAATGATTGTAACCATGAACGCCTATGACAACATCAACACCACCCATTTGGATAGAAATCATTAGACTATTCAATACGTAATCCCCTATAGACAGATTGGTATTATGGAATTCCCTTGAGCAATCTATAGTTCCTCCAGATGTAGTCATTACTTGAAACTCTGGTGTTGGATATACAAAGCAATTTAGAACTTTGGCTTATTTATAGTGAATGAAATTATGAGTACTACCATAATCAATCGACACGATTACCTTCTCCTTTTTGATGGATCCCTCAATCTTGAGAGTTTGAGGAATGCTAATTCCAGCCAATGCATGACAATATATGGTGGGAGTAATTTCTTCTGAAGTATCATTTTCTATTTCTTCTGAAGTCTCCTCTTCTTGAGATGCTTCCTCTTGTTTTGGTTCTTCCTCTTCACAATCTATGTAGAATAATTTCTTCTCACCGCACTTATGTCCCTTAATATACTTGTTGTCATAATTAAAGTATAATACTTTTCTCGTCTTTCATATAGTTCTTGCGGTGTCAACCTTTGTGGTGGTTTAGAAGAGGGAACATTATTTTCTCTATATGTGTTGTAGAAGGCCTTTCTAGTAGTCATTGCCATATTTTTACTTCCAACCTTCCTTTCCATCATGAAATACTTCTCTATGGATGATGGTTCAAAGAGACACACCTCATGTTGAATGTTATCTTTCAAGGTTCCAATAAAGAGATCTAACAAATTATCTTCTTAAATATTCTTCGCATTGAGGCTTAGCTGCTGAAACTGTTTGATGTGCTCTGTAACTTGACCTTTTTGCCTAAGATTTACCAACTAGATAAGTAAGGTGTTTCTATTTATATCTCCATAATGTGCAATCAATTCTTTTGTGAATATAGACCAAGAGATGGTAGAGTCCTTTTCACGATCACAAATCCATTGGTACCATAAAAATTGATCGAGTTCTAAATATAAGGATGCAATAGTTACCTTTTGCAAATTGGGCACCTAGTGTAGATCAAAGAATTACTCCATCTAAAAAATCCACATGATTGGATCCTTGCCATCAAACATTCTCATGTCAATATTGGGAATAAATTAGTTCCTTGGACCTGAATTGAACCCATGATGTTGTAGTGAATCATCAAATTATGAGGACTCCAACTTCCTACTCTCTGATTGCTTTTCAATTTTCTCCAGACCTAACTGGAATAAGTCATATTTTTCCTCCTTATCCTCTACATGAGGAATAAAGCTATGTTTAATATCCTTCATTAATTCCTTCAAATATTGAAGATCTTCTTTTCTATCCATCCCTTTGAGATACGCTTTAACAACCATCATTTTGATATCCTCTTTACTAGCCATCTTATTTTCCAATTTAACTAAGTCATCAATTTTCACATTTCCTTTAATCATATATTCCAACTTGGACTCTCTAAAAGATATGTCTTCCATTTCATCGTATGTCGGGGATGAATCCTCTGGGGTTTTGAGTGGAGTGTGATTATTTCCACTTCCTTTTGGTGGAATTTTGAGCAATAAATATATATCACACTATATGTTTTACCACAAATAGATCCTTCTACTCAAAGCTATTCAAATGCAAAATGACGTACCTTTTTCAAAACTTGATTAGAAAATTGTTTTAGGGATGACCTGTATCTAAGTCAAAATTTCAATTTCGAATGTTATGGATCTAAAACTTCTATCTATGGTACCCTAATGTGTTGTCTTTCCAATGCCACCGATCTGACCTAATTTGGATGATCCAACAAAAATTTATTGTAAATCTCCCAAAGCTTCCTATTTTTGGCCTATCCAGAAGATCGAACTTGTATTGTATTTCACTTGTCTAATATTTCATTTTTGTAACTGAAACTTCTACCACAGATACCATGTCTGTCTCCTTTCATATGTAATTGGTATTACGCAATTTGATCTTGAATGCCTCATATATGACCTTTTTCCCTAGAACACATGTTTTAGACTAGGTTTTCGACTAGTAAAAAACCCTAGATTCCTCCACAATTATCTCCAAAATTGTAATGTACTAGGATCTCTATTTTGGTCTGTTTTAGAAGTGGGTTTTTAACCTTGATCTCTGAATCCTTGTAGAAAAAAAAGTTGTAGAGAAAATTCCAAGATGACTTGTTTTGCAAAATCCAGACCCGAGGAAAGAGCTCTGATACCAATTTTTTTGCAACCAAGTCCCAGAAATAGCATAAAAAGAGCAGAAATAGACAATAAAAGAGTAATATATGCCTTAAAAATTGAATAATAGATATAAATATCAATCCTCTTTGAGGGAGGAGCCTCCTTACACAATGTATTGAGTACACAAGACAAGATAAGATACAATGATGACTAAAATGAGTATATCTCCTTCCTATATATAAGAGATAAAGGTCTACAATAACAATTAATACACCTAAGCTCGCATAAATAATATGTAATGCACCACAAGATAGGGGGTAATACACCACACAATATGGGGTAATGTTCCATCATTAAGGGCTTAACAGATGTATAGACAACAATCCTTTCATTTTTTATAAATGCATGCAACATAAGGACAACAAACATAACCTATTAAATGTTAATAGAAAAATTGTTATAAATCACCAACCTTAGCACATATGATACATAATGACCCCTATAATTTCCACATGATGCATCACAATTACCATAAATTTCGGTATATCATTGGCACATGATGCATCACAATTACCACAAAGTTTGGTCTCCATGTCTCCTAGAACAGTATGGCTAAAATACTCATACATATAAAAACTTGTTGTGTAAATGTGAAATTCCTTTAAATTTGTCTTGCCATCCATTGCATGAAACATAAATAAGGTCAATTTCAATATTGAAGGTAACACTAAATGGGACTATTCTTTGTATGCAACCAATTTTTGTAACATCTGAATATATGAAATAGCTTCTTTTTAAATTAGTATGCCTTGCCTTACTTTTTTCTTATGCCACACCTGCTCACTAGGTTCAACCAAAAACATATATGTGCTTGTGAACCATGACTCCTTATAAATCATTGCCAAAGTAAAAAAAGACACTAACAAGAAATATAAACACTTCCAAGTATATTCTTTAAATTTCACATGTTGTTTCTTATGATCCTTTTGTTCATTATGATGTAGGCCTTCAAAAGAGGTCAACACAAGCTATCTACCCAATCTCCACAAAAAATCCACTAACTTGTACAATCTCAGGTTTAGTATATACATAAGAACTTCAAAACCACAAAAGTCATTTCTTGAAGACGTAATGACTTTAAATTCTTTAAAAGTCCATTCATAGATGAATTTAATGCTTTTTTAACAAGGAAATAAAAGTTGCATCTACTTATTCTCATAGTTTTCAAATGCTTATTTTATTCGTATTCCAACTTAAAGGAATCCTAGTTTAGTTTAGTAAGGCCATTATATCCCCTTCCAAATACCAATCAAAAATAAATATAGCCTTTTGTTTAACACTGCAAACCTACTAATTTGTCATTATGGAGCCATTATTAAACTATACAAATTGTGGGATTATATGACACTTGAAATTGTGTATGTCCAACAATATTAAAAAGATAGACTAGAGAGATTTGGCAAATACAACCATATTTCATATTTTATACAATAGAATGACTCAAATTTCAAACTCTACTATTTAAATCAAAGGAAACTTCCAAATTCACAATGTTATAAAGTAGAGCACTATTTTACCATAAAATTTAATTACTCGTGTGCAAGCTTATGACTAAACACTATGGAAACATTCATGCACAAATTTAAGTAGTCACTAACTCTCATTGGGTTTGACCAAAACTCTCCTAAAACCAGTTAGAAACTGCTAACTCATGAAAATGGTTGGGGTGCGAATTGAAAGTATGAGCCGATTGAAGGTTCAAGGGAAGATAATAATGCTCGGCTTGATTATATCATCTAGAAGCCTTATATAGGGATGAATCATTCCTATGTAACTAATGTTCCAGAAAATCAGGGCGATTTAACCTAAAAACATACTTTATCCATGAAATTGGGGTGAATGCGAGTGGAAACCTAATTCATAGAAAATGGGGAGGGTAAATCACTCCAAGGAATCCCATATTCCTAAAAATCAGGGTGAATGGAAACGTGTAACCCAAATTTCATGGGAAAAAACTTATTTTTGTTCCCTATCCCTGCTAAATACACATGGGCTTACCCTACAAACATCATTTTTTTCAAAATAAATTGGTGGTGAGAGATAAAAATAATAAAAATCAACTATTGTTAAAAAAAATTGCACAACAAAAATTTGAAACCCCTTAAATTTCGCCCATACCGTTTCAAAATTTTGAAACTCCTTAATTGAAACCAAACGCACATGTTAAATATGGTGTTTGCTCTATAAAAGAAGACTTTGCAGGGAAATTTAAATGAATTTCACTTGTGAGAATGGAATTTGACGCTCAACTTGCATTATGAAAAAAGTGAATAATAATACCCATTCATTTATGAAAGATGCACTCTTTTTTCTTTTAGAACAACCCAGGATGATATGGCACTGGTGCTAGGATTTCTATTATTTCCTTGTAGAACTGTGGGTGAGTGTATTTCCCATGACTTGCAAAATTCCAATGAAATATTTATATTTCATTTCTTTGGACTCTTTGATGGACATGGAGGTTTCTAGGCTACTTATTTCTATAAATATTGCCTTCATTAAATTTTTGTTAAAGAGTTTGAGTTATTGTTGAATATTGAGAACCTTAGAACCAATGGAAATGGGGAAAACATTTAGCAGGATCGAGGATGCAGGAGGAAAAATTATAAATTGGAATGGTTATCGTATTGAGGGCCCTTGGTCACTATTAGATGTATAAACAACAATCCTTTCATTTTTTATAAGTGAATGCAACATAAGGACAACAAACATAACATAAAATATTAAATGTTAATAGAAAAAATCACCAACCTTAGCACCTATGATAACATAATGAGCCCTATCATTTCCATATGATGCTTCACAAAGACTAGAAATTTTATTCTATCATTGGCACATGATGTGTCACAATTACCACAAAGTTTGGAAAAATTCAAAGACAAATTATCGACAAAAGAGCCAATTCAAAGGGGGACCATTTACCATCGAAAACATTGAAGACCAGATTGTCGATGAAGCAGCGTAATCAAGGAGAATATAACATTTTAATAAGAATACAAGTCCATTCATAAACATGGCTTATGGTTCATATATTCAAATAAAAAAATTAGAAGATGAATTGGTCTCTTGTCAAAATGAAAATATAAGATTACAAATGATAATCGACTTAAATAATCTTCAAAAGGAGTTTTTTGACAAGAGATATTTGGACCAAGAAAAACAAATGGAATAATTGTTTGCGTAGATTGAGGAATTAAAGCATCTCAATCAAAAATAACAAAACCAATGTATCAAGAAGGAATTTGACGATACTAAGGCAAAATAAGAACCGACATGTTTGAATGCACTCCTGAACAACAAGGATGAAGAAATTCTGAAAGTCCAAAGAAAGTTGGAAAGTTAAGAATCTGAGATATGTTGACATCAGCAAAAGATGAAAGAAATCCAACAAAAATACGACGACATGAGAAGGGAATGCAAGTTGGAAATTACAAAAAGAAATAATACATAAATAACCAAGACTGGAGAAGTTTGACTAAACAATCATAGTAAGACGTTAGTTAAAAATATTAAGAAGTTAAAAAGAATTTGGAAGTTAAAACAAGTTAATGATGACTTCGAAAGAAAAATTACAGAGAATCAAGAAGAAAATCATTGCCTAAGAAATATTAATCAAGAACTAGAAGTGAAAATCAAAGAGTTAAAAGAGGACAAAAAGTTGCAAGTAGAAATCTTCGAAAAGTTTCATAACAATAAAATTATATTACAGAACAAATTAGAGCAAATATAGAAGGAAGCTTCTAGACTCTCAGGAAAAAGAAATTCAAGTTAAGGAACAAGAAGCCACTCCAGTAAAAAAGCAAACAACAAAAACTCCTTATCGACACCCGAATCATAAAAATCATTTTGATCAACGACGGGGTCAAATTGAATATAAATGGAGGAGTTATGATTTCAAAAGAGAAAGAACACAAATGAATAATATAAACAAAAAATGAGGAATTCCATCCAACAAAGCGATCAACAAACAACTCCAATGAAGATAGATATTAGATGGACAAATTCAAAAACGATGCTTCAATTTTTCTTGGGAATTCATAACTCATATCATTTCGTTTCATCATGTGTTGCAGTTACTAACACCAAGATTGAGAATATGTGATTACAGACAATAAATCAAGCATGAGCGTTGCCTTCAATAAAGATTTGAGAACATAGCTTCCCTTAAGGGGAAGGCAATGTGTGTGTGTGTGTGTGTGTGTGTGTGTGTGTGTGTGTGCATTAATAAATATTAATAATATTGATAAATTAAATAAATAATTAAAAGAAGATGCACCTTATGAAAGTTGGTGTCTTATCACCAAGAAAACCCTTGCATGGGTATTAATACAACATCATTTCTCCTGTAAAACATCATTCATATTCATATTTACTCTTATATAATTATTTAACATGGAACTATTTTCTATTGGATTATTCAATTAAGATATCTTTCAATAATATCTAGATATGGATATTACATTTACCACAGCTAAGAATGTCTCCCATGCGGATGGGAGACCATCAAGTGGTTTGAAGAAGATCATTTTCTTCCGTTACTACTCCAAACTAGCAAGCTTGGTTCTTCTTGAAGATGATGTGCCCTGCTTGGATGTGGGATAATATACCATTGTGAACACGAGCCCATCTAGGTCATATTCCTCCAATATTTCCAATACCCTCGCCTTCCATTTGTTGAAATTTTGAAGTACCTTTAAGGCGGTTTTCGGGTCGGATGGAGATTGATGTCATGGCTATCCAAACTTTGCTCAACTCCTTAGATCACGTGGGATTTAGTTGTTTGCACAAACTAAGCTCATTCACACCCTATGCTTTGATAACATGTCAATTTTTTGAGCAAAAATGGAGAGCTTCTAACTTTAAATTTTTTATCAATCAATCATTGCATATATGAATCTCATAAAACAAATTAGCCACATAAATCATTCAACTGTATGAGACAAGATGTACTCTGGGAAAACCTTCCAAATACAAAGGATGAAAAACCTAACAATTCTTTGAGTATAATAGATAGAATTGCAAAGAATGGTTTACAACACATTCACACATTTCCCGATAAGAGATATCACCTCAGTAGTAGAGAAGAGAGATCCACTAAAACTCTGATAATGAACTTGTAACACCCCAATTTTGACCCTGTTTGCACTAAATGTATATGATGTATATATTGTAATTAATCATGGTGTGGAGCTAAAGGAAAAATCCCCACCATGGATTATCATTTTATGTTTCGACGATTAAAATCGATGCCGATGGTATTTTCTACTAGCCAGGCACATTATAATGTTGATCACCATGTACATGAGCAAAATTAATTAAAAACCCACAACCAGCTATGTCAATACAAAATTAATTAAAAACCCACAACCAGCTATGTCAATGCAACAATGATGAGATGGGGGCATGATTCCTAAGGATAAGGGCCCGGGGGGGGGGTATTTAACTTTTGGGGGCCAATGGGGAAAAGTGAAATGTCCATTGGAGAACCCATCAAATTGTCAACTACCTTTCTTGTCTTTTTCCCCAATCATTTATTTCTGCCAGAATGTGGTTGAGTTAGTTATTGCATGGAATGGAAGAGCATGGGAAAAAAATCGAATTGGGTAGAGAACCCATTTTTTTAAAATGTGTTCTGACTTCCTTGGCAAGGAAAATGCCCAAAAACGTATGCCATTCTTCCATGCATCCACATTTTCCATTTTCCTCACCATTCTCCTTCACATTGGGGATTTTGGGAGCAACTGGAGTCTTTCCTGTGTGTTTTCATTCCACGTTTTTGGATGTTGGCTTCATTTTTCCATATACGGGAGGTCATTTTTGTAAATGCCAAGGATTGAGTTGTCTTCCTCACATATTTGGAGCATCAGGTGTGTTTTCCATTCACGTTTTTGCAGTTTCATGTGTTTTTTGCCATGGTTGTGAAGTGTCTTTGATAACTTCTAGTGGCTTGGATCTCTGTTGGGCATTTTGGTGTTATTTCCACATGCCCACGGTGGGGAATTTTGTTGTTTAGTGTTTCCCAACGAGTGGGAGAGTAGAGCCACAAATTTTGGGTGATGTTGAGTTCATTTTGGCCATGTTAGGGCCATAAACGAATCTGGAAATCGATTGGCACAGTCTGAGTTATTTTTACCCATTTGCCATACCCTATTTTGGTCTCTGGGGTGTTTTCCCTTCAATCCTAGAGTTATTATTGTTGTGTGTGTATGGTTGTTGGTGTTTGGATTGTCTTTGGAGTGGAGATGGCGTCTGAGCTTGCTTGACAAACCTAGTGTGTGTGGGATCCTCACAGACAGAGCTAGAGGGCTGGATTTTTATATTTGCACACCCTAAATAGAACTGGAAGGGAAGGCATTGCCTGAGGGACTGTGTAGCATAGAAGGGGATGTTTCCTTATGTTGGGTGTGTGGATGTTTTAGAAGTCGGGCTAGATCTGTTGCTGCTGTCCATGGCTCTTTAATTGAGCTCACTAGCTTAGTAGCCGGCTTTTCTAGCTCGCTATTAGCCTAATAAACCCAACTATGTTGGCTTGGCTGAGTTGTGTATTCCTGGCTACATGTGATTCTGCTAGTTTCCCCTTATTCCTTATGGAATCATGCCCAGCTCAGGGGTGGCAGTGTTGTTGAGTGATTAATGAGCACACTGGCCTATGGTTGGGTGAAACATTGCAGTGACGTAGCTTGTTGTGGGATGAGCTTCTGTTAAAGATAAGTGACGCAACTGTATTGTTTTGTAAATGAAAATGATGAATGCTTAAATGTGTGAATGATATGTACATGCTTCCATTGTATATTGAATGTTTATGCAACTGTGTATGTTTATTTCCAATGCATTTTTATATCATGTTTATGAGGCTAGTTTGCCTTGATTAGATAGCTAGAAGTTATGTTCGTCGTGCCCTCTCCACCTAGTAGAGGGGTGGGGATGTGATAGTGTGGTATCAGAGTTGTGTTGCAGCTTTGGGCCTCAAAGGGGCCATAAGAAAACCACCTCTGAGTTTAATAGAAGAGGCAGACATAATATTTTGAAAATTTTCCTAAGTGTGAAAACTCTCCTTGGCGGCTGAGAAATCCCAAGATGAATCGTTGTAGCGGCTGGGGTGGTTGAAGGAGAGCCGCAACGACAGCTATGCTGCTCTCTTTTTCTGATGCAGTGGATGAGTTTTAAAGAATGAGCCGCTGGAGCGGCTGAGTCGCCCGAAGGGAGTCGACATGGATCGTGGCTAATGCACGGCGACAGAAAGATGAGGACCATCCCGATGCACGGTGGCAGAAAGTTGAGAATCGAGCCAATGCAGCGGGTGAAACTTGAAAATATTTTTGCTACGGTGGAAGGAGAAATGTGAGATGCGAGTCAACAATTTTGAAATTTTTTCTAAGTGTTGGCAAGTTTGCTTAGCGGAAGGAAATCGTAAGTTGTTCTAATACGGTGACTGGAATTTGGGTTTTGCATCGATGAGCGTTGGCTGGTTTGAGCCAATGAGAAGCGAGCAAAAGTCCAAAAACCTTCTACAACAACGGGCAGAAGTTGAAGCTCTTTCGGTAACAGCAAAGACTTCGACAGGTTTCTCCCAATGCGGTGGGTGGAAGTTTAAGTTCAAGCCACAACAGCGGATGGAAATTTGCATTTGAACTGATGAACGTTGAGTGAGTGGAGTCAACGAGCATCGGGTGAGTCGAGCCGACATAGTGGGAAAAAGGCCAATAAATTTTCCGATGCAACAGCGGCGGTAAGTTGAAGATCTTTCCAACGTAGTGGAAGGAAACTGAAGATGATGTCGCAACGGCGGTGGGTGAGAAAGAAAGAAGAAGCTGCTATAGCGGCGAAAGGGAGAATATGAGGATGTTGCTATGGCAAGTGGAAAGGGAATAATGAGCCACAATGGCAGCAGGTAGAAGAGGAAGAAGGAGTCGACGCACATTGGGCAGAATTGGGAAATGGAGCCGCCATGTCGGAGGAAAGATGAAATTTTTCGCCGAAACAGGAAATTCAACAAGCTTTTCAGTGGGATTGTAGGTGCCTAGAAAGATGAAAAATGGAAGCAGGGTTATGCACCAGATTGCATGAAATCAAAAGAATTACAAAAAAAAAAGAGACCCCCTTGACCCCCGTCTTCCCCTTAAGATAATCGTTGTTGTGAAAGAAAATATTGTTTTTGAGAAAGTTATCAATATGAGTTTTTCCAGATGAAGGTAAGTAATTATGAATTCATGTGAATGTTATGCAACTAACAATTTTGTTTATTAATACATTTTGCAGAATTATAGTCACCTTCAAAAGGGTAGCATTCCACATAGTGCAGATCAGTAAAGTTGGGTTTTGGTTCAACCATGAATGATGCACAATATCCCTATGAGCACAAGGAAGATGTTATGGGAGAAAACATCTGTGTGGAAATGCCGAGACAGAGTCAAATGGGAGAAGATTCCAACATTCTCCCCCAGATTTTGCAGCCACCATGAGAAGCCTAAGGGTGGAGATGAAAAGTTACATGGCAGATAAGGAAATATTGGTTAAGGCTTAGGAGGAGTAGAATCAACTAAATGTAGCCATGCTGCAAAGTTTGACATACATCCAGAGGTGGATGAACTCTGGGAACCGGACAGTAAGACCAAAAGGTAGTAAAAGTAGTACCAGAAGGAGGAAGAGATCTCCTAGTGGGTCATCTAACTCTGAAGGATCCATTAGCGATTCAAATTCTTCTTCTCACAAGAATGAGAGGAAGAGGCATTACTGGAACCATTCACATGAGGAATTTAAGAAGGCAAGGCCTCCTACCTTTAATGGTGAGATAAATAATGAACAAGAAGCTGAAGCTTGACTTCTTGGGATGAGAAAATATTTCCAAGTCCAAGATTACTCTGGAAATATGAAGGCTAGGGTGGCCATCTTCAATTTGTCTGGAAGAGCATCCATATGGTGGGGGCACTTCAGGCAGGTAAAGAATATCAATGAAAGGAATATTGTATGGAAGCAGTTCCATAAGTATTTCAAGCAGAAGTAACTCTCTGACAGGTACTATGATGATAAGATTAAAGAGTTCTATGAGCTGAGACTGGGACAGCAAACCATGGAAGAATATGCCAATAAGTTCTTGGAACTATTGAGGTATGTCAGATACATCAAAGATGAAAAAGTGAAAATCCAATGTTTCCTGAGTGGATTGCCTTGGTCTTACAAGGACAGAATTGAGTTTTACAAACCTAGAACTCTTGAAGAAGCAATAAGGAAATCCAAGTATTGTTATGAGCAAAGCAAAGGTAAACCTGACTATCATAAGACATGGAAGGACAAGAAGAATGAGAAGTCTGACCAAAGGAAGAAAGGTTTCAAACTTTCTAACTTCAGGAATCAACAGAAGTAGCCATCCCAAGCTGCGAGTAAGCCAACTGGAGTGGTGGGAGAAAAACCAAAAGAACCACAACAGAACAGAGGACCACTCCAAAGTTGGAAATGTGGAGGACCCCACATAAGCAGGAATTGTCCACTTGAGAATGGGAATGCAAGGTCAGCTTACAACATTCAAGAGGCAAAAACAACGGGTCAAGTAGCAAGGGTTGTCCCTAGTATTTATGCAGCACTAAAGGATCGCCAAGCAGATCACCAGTCAATTGTAGTTGAAGTTGCAAGTAATATTGTTGAGCAATCTGTTTCTATTTTGATTGACCCTGGTTCTACTCACAATTACATTGCCCCTAGAGTAGTGGAGATTTATGCTTTTAAGAAAGTAAAGCATAGAAAATCTTGTTTAGTTCAGCTAGCCACTGGAAACTAAGTGTTAGTGATTGAGAAAAATATGAAGAAACTTGAACTTTAAAACTTTAATCCATAATAACAATGCATATAAATCTCATCAATAATCCAAAGACATAAATCAAACCATAGAACACAGGATATACCCTTGGAAAACCCTCGAGTGATTCTGAGGATAAAAAACCCAGCAAACGATCTTAGAGTATGATAGATTAGTAGTAGAGAATGATTACAACACAATAGCATATTGCTTTCACAGAGAGCACTAGAGAGTGGAGATTGAATGGAACACCATATATAACTTTCCAAGTGCATAACACTTTAATAACAAGTCAAAATAGGTTTTACAACAAAAATAGAATGGTTGCATGTAGCAACAACTTGTTAACACTTAGAACACTGATCCATCTTTAATCATGCACCCCATACTGATCTGGTGTCAAGCTGGCACTCCATAATTATCTTCCATATGAAGATATGCACCTTCCATTAATTAACTAACTCTAACTGAGTAGTTAACTGAGTTGAATTGAATGTAATTGAACATAACTGAATGTAACTAAACATAACTGAATGTAACTGAACACAACTAGTGCATCTCCATCAGTGTTTATTTCCAATAACCATTTGCATAAATTAAGGAGTTGAACCCTTAATTAACTGAACTTGTTTACCATAATTGTAATTCAAATTCTCTCTCTATCTCTATGCTTATATTAAATATCTCTGCATGGTCCATGTGTGTTTTCATTAAGTATTCATATCATACTCATAAGATTGTTTCCGAACCTATGATCATATGTATTTCCCCAAGTCATATAGTCATATGCTAAAGTAAACCACTCTAGGGGTAGCTAATCCCTAAAGGAGACTTGTAGCACCTGTTGATCATGACTAGCCATACATCACATAGTATATCTACTTTACATAGTAAAGTAAACCACCTCATAACATGAGGATATTCATAAGACTACACAAGCCTACTGTCCACCTCAATCATATGAGGATATTTGTAGGGCTACACAAGCCTACTGTCCACCTCAATCATATGAGGATATTCGTAGGACTACACAAGCCTACTGTCCACCTCAATCATATGAGGATATTTGTAGGACTACACAAGCCTACTGTACACCTATATCATATGAAGATATTTGTAGGACTACACAAGCCTACTGTCTTGATATTACTCACAAGACTTTACAACATCACCACCTCAATCAAATGAGGATATTTGTAGGACTACACAAGTCTATTATCTTGCTATTACTTACAAGACTAGAGAATGACTCTTAATGCGGTAATCTCAACACTAAGATAAAGGTTAGAGAAGTGGTATAGAAATGTCCATTGGTCATGAATGGATTGGTCACTTGTGTTGATTTGAATGTTCTACCACTTGGTTCCTATGATGTTCTCATTGGAATCGATTGGTTAGAAGCACACAGGGTAAAGCTTGGCTGTTATAATAATACTTTTGAATGCATGGATGAAGAAGGGAACCTAAGAGTTGTAAGAGGCATTCCAAAGGTGATTTCAGTTAGGCAAATTTCAGCAATGCAACTGAAGAAGTGTTGTAGGAAAGGTTACAGAGTGTATGTAGCTCATATTTTGGAGGCAAGAGAGAATGAAACTCCTACGTTGGAGGACTGTCAGGTGTTGTAGGAATTTGGGGATGTGTTTCCTGATGAGATTCCAAGGCTTCCTCCAAAGAGGGACATTGATTTCATAATTGAACTTGTGCCAGGAGCAACACCAGTGTCTAAGACACCCTACAGGATGAGCACACCAGAAATGCTAGAGTTGAAGATGCAACTGCAAGACTTGTTGGAGAAGAAGTATATCAGGCCAAGTGTGTCTCCTTGGGGAGCATCGGTTCTATTTGTGAAGAAGAAAGATGGTACACTCAGGTTGTGTATTGATTACAGACAATTGAGGCTATTTTTCCCGGATTAGATAGCTAGCAGTTATGTTCGTCACGTCCTCTCTGTCGAGTAGAGGGGTGGGGACGTGACAGAACTTGTCAAGTGCCCAACACTTTAATAACAAGTCATAAACCCTAACATGCATCAGATCAAGAGAAGCATCAACTGGGAGCATTAAACTCTCACCATGCAAACAAAAATACCTCCATGCAAAATATTAGTGCCCCTCCTTCACTGGTGCCAAGTTAGCACCTAAGATTCCACTCCATGCACAAGATATGCACCCTTCCTTAAATTAGGGTCTTTTGACGCAATCTTAATTAAATTGAACATATCTTAATATTCAACTAAATGCATTCCCGCTAAGTTAGGGGGCTAACTAAAAGTTACAGTGCCATCCATGAAAATCACTTATTTACTATTTTTAACTTTGCATGGATCTTCTTAGTTAATTGAATGTTGATCACTTAGTTAACTAACTATCTTAAGTGTTATCAATGCTTCACCCTTAGTGTCATCCATGCAAAAGATTTGCATGGACTGGTGTAAGTTTCTTTTAATTAATTGAAACACATAAGCTTTAACTGAGGCACTGATTGAGACAATTACATTGAAGTGAATCTTTACAATTGCAACATACTTAGCTATATTCAGGAAATTTGAATTCTCTCTCTCTCTCTCTCTCTCTCTCTCTCTCTCTCTCTCTCTCTCTCTCTCTCTCTCTGCTTATCTCTTTATCATTTATCACTTACTACATGGTCCACACATGTATTTATTACTTACCCATCTTATCATATTATACTCAGAAGAATTGTCACAAATACTGATGTGTTCGGCCACACAAGGTACTCCCAAAAGAATGAACACCTAGAGCATCCATTCACACAAACCGATCATAGATTGACACACCAATGTTTTCACGTGGTTTAAACCCTCGAAAGGGATACACTCCATGGCCCCATCCAAATAGCTACTTGAGGCATTTTATTATGCAAAAGAAAGAAAGTTACAAATGAGCTTCTCATAATCGATCAACCAGCCAATGACCCTCCATGATCTTTAAATAGATATCATGGACCAATTGGGTGTTAATCCACGTATCAAGGGTAGTTATAATCTAAGAGAAGATGAACGGTCAAATCACTCTATGTATAGAACATATCATGACCATCAAATTAGATATTTACAAATGCATACTAATGCATACTAAAGAAACATACTTTTCCTAATGGATATATTATAACAAGTTGATCTTACTAGCTCCTAAGTGTTTAAATATCCTAACGACCCCCGTTAAGAACAACTTGGGATAGGATTGAAGGATTTACAAAAGTGACACTAATAGGACAATGAAGGAGGCATTAGAGCCTATCCCCCCTTAATGACGAATTCATGAAATCCTAACATATATCGAAGTTTAGAAAAAATTGCTTCTATAAGAGACTTGGTGAAGATGTCTGCAACTTGATCATCTATAGGGAAAAAGAGCACTTCAATATTGTTATCATGAACAAGATTTCTCATGAAGTGCATATGTAGCTCAATGTGTTTGTTGCATTGATGTTGAACTAGATCTTTGGCTAGCTTGATGGCATTTTGATTATCACACCAAAGTGGAGTAGGTTGTTGTTGCTCGAATCCAAACTCTGAAAGGATCTGTCGAACCCATAAAGCTTCCCGACTGCCATTAACTACGGCTCGATATTCTGCTTCTATTAAAGAAAGAGAAAGAGATTTTTCGTTTCTTACAATCCCAAGTGATAGGTACAGATACTAGACTTAAAACATAACCTGCAGTAGACTTTCGATCATCAGGATCGCCGGCCCAATCTAAATCAGTGAAACCAACCAAAAATGGAGTCCCCCTTGTACTATAATTAATCCTAAACTTAATTATACCCCGAATATATCAAAGTATTATTTTTTATGCTTTCCAGTGACATTCATGAGGTGTTTGCAATGTGCATATAGAGGGAAACACAACCAATGGAAAAAGAAAGGTCGGCACGAGAATGATTCAAGTATAAGAGACTACCAACAAGCTGACGATACAAGGTGGCATCTACTTCAATTGCAGTACAAGTGGTAGAGAGTTTGACTCCAGACTGGAAGGGAGAAGGGTTTGGTTTACAATATTCCATGTGAAAGCAACAAAGAAGGTCACAAACATACTTAGACTGAGAAAGAAGGATTCCTTCTTTGGTTTGCAAGACTTGGATACCAAGAAAATAATGCAAATGTTTTCAAAATTTTGCTTAAGACTGTATTTCACATGGTTTAAAAGCTTAGGGTCACTACCAATAAGAATAAGATCATCAACATATAGAACAAGTATGATGAGATGGTTTCCTACTTTCTTGATATATACATTGGGGTCAGAATGACATCTAGAAAAACAAGTGTCAAGTAGAAAGCTATCCATTTTGGCATACCAAGCTCGAGGAGCTTACTTAAGGCCATAGAAGAATTTCTTAAGGTGACAGACATGGCTAGAGTTATTCTGAACATATCGAGGAGGTTGTTCCATGTAAACTTACTCCTATAAATCACCATGTAAGAATGTATACTTGACATCCATTTGATGTACTTCCCATTTATGTAAGGCTGCAAGGGAAAGAACAAGGTGGATGGAGTTTGTTTTGGCGACAGGAGCAAAGGTTTCATTATAGTCAATCCCTTCAACTTGGGAAAAACCTTTGAAAACTAACATTGAATTAAGTCTTTTAGCACTTCCATCTGATGCATACTTAGTTCTATTGACCCATTTACATCTGACAAGTTTTCTTCCTTTTGGAAGAGGTACATGATCCCAAGTATCGTTTGCCATTAAGGAATGATATTCTTCATCCATAGTTGCATTCCAATCTAGATTTCTTGAAGCTTATTCAAAAGTCTCTAGATCATGATTCTCTAAAACTTGAGCCAAAATAGAAGACACTCGATGAAACTGAGAACATGTTCGATGTTGATCTCTAGGATCAATGGAAAGATTATCAGCTACTTCACATGTTCAACGGACCCATAGAGGAAGCAATTGTGTTGGTGCAACTAGAGAAAAATGAGCAGGCGGATGTGGATTTTCATCATCACTATCATCATCAGAAACTAGAGTTGGAAATATATGAAGGAAGTTTGAAGTAGAAGGAGGCACAAGCACCGAATCATGCTCGCAGACCATAGATGGCACAAACATCAAGTAAGGCTCGCATTCCAAGATATTTTCAACAAATTTAACATCTCTTCTAATGATTATATCATGAGAATGTGGTTGAATAAGTCTGTAATCTTTTACATCTTCAAAATATCCAACAAATATGCACTTTTCACTTTTAGGATGGAATGCTTTCTGTTTTTCATCCAGAGTGTGAGCCCATGCTTCACTACCAAACACATAAAAGTGACTTACATCTGGTTTAATTTTACTCCATGCTTCTTCCATTGTGATATCTTGTAAAGCTTTAGTGTGGGTGCGATTAACTATGTAATTTGAACAATTTATGGCTTCATCCCAATATTGAAGACTTAGTCCCTTAGATTGGATCATACAATTAGCCATTTCTTTTAAAGTGTGGTTCTTCCGTTCAAATACACCATTTTGCTATTGTGTTTATGGAACAATGTATTGTTGTTGGATTCCTTGTTTAGTGCATAAAGTAGTGAACTTGTTGTTAACATATTCTCCTCCATTATCGTATCTTAACTTAAGAATTTGATGACCATGTTGTTTTTCAACAAGGGCCTTGTAGGCCAAGAACATGTTAAATAATTTGCCCTTAAACTTTAGAAAATAAACCCAAGTGCATCTGGAGTAGTAATCAATGAAAGTTAAGAAATATTTGAAACCATAAAAGGAAGTAGATGGAAGAGGACCACACAAGTCACTATGCACAAGCTCTAAGGGAACCTGGGTGTTCCAAGAGGCACGTTTGTCGAAATTGTCTCGATGATGTTTTTCAAGTACACAACCGAAACAAACACCATCCCTATAATATACCATTGGAAGACCTGTCACCATGTTTCCTTTACATAGTTGTTGTAGTGAGCGATAATTTAAGTGTCCAAATCGCTCATGCCAAATTTTGCTCAAGTTATCACTACAAGCAACAAAAACTAAAAGAAAAGGCAATGACCCAAAGTTGTTAAATTTGTACAACCTGGTAATATCATCAACAATTATGGTAGCTGGGACATGCTGAGGATATTTAAAATCCTTGATTACAACTTGGTAAGGTGTAAACATTACAGTTTTACCTTCATCGAAATGAGTGATTTGATAGACTAACAACAAATTGCAGAAAATTCTTGGAACACATAGTACATCACTAAATGACCATTATCTACTGGAACTGTCCCAGATCCTACAACACTTAGAAATTTTTCATCACCAATAAATATTTGTTCATTGTTACATTCAAGCATAGTAGAAAACATGGCTTGATCCTTAGCCATATGATAAGATGCTCAAGAATCAATGAGCCACTCATTTGAAGTAGAAGAAGAAGATGCATTATAAGAATAACTAGAAGCACAAAGTGCATGTCCATTAGAGGTAGATTCTGAAGACAAATCAAGGATGATGTGGTGCTTCTTCATTGTTACTTCCAAGGATGTCATCTTCTTGAAACACTTAGAGTTATCACGATTATCTTTCCCGCAATAGTTGCAATCATGCATAGTCTTCTTTCCCTTTTGCTTGGATCATTTTTCAGTTTTGAAATAATGAGTTGACTTAGAGGGTTTGGGACCCTTGATTGGATTATTATTGCGAGGATTTTGTTTCTTGGGAGGTTTTGACTTTTCTTTTTGTTGTGACAGTAAGGCTTTCCCGGATGTATTTGCAGTGCTAATCATTCCAAGATGTATGTGCTTATCTTACTCTCTAATTAAGGAATCACAAAGGATTCAAGAGTAGGTTCTATATAACTAGTTGGATCCAAGGATTCTTTCATGGAGTAGAATGTAGATACAAAAATAGAATATGTAGGTCCAAGTTTGGAAAGAATATGATAAATGCATTACTTGTCTTCCCTTTTAATTTTGCATTCTACACATAAGAGTCTAAGAGTTTTGTACTTAGATAAATAATCTTGAATATAGGAAAAAGTCACTATGATTTAAATAAATCAACTCATTTTTAAGTTTATGACCTTGAATTTCATTGTGTTTACCAAACACATCTTTCAACTTTTCCCAAGCTTTATCAGGTTCATCAATTTTAGATATGTGGAATCGCAAATCAGTAGAGATTGACATCCCAATCAATCCATGACCTTCATCACATTTATTTTCCCATTTTATTTTCTTATCATCATCAGTGGGTTATGTTTTTTTCTCTGAGGTAATTATGAAAAGTCCCCTACTTCATAGACAATCCTCCATACGAGATTTGTATGAGAAATAGTTGGAATTGGTAAGTAGAATATCACAAGGGGCGGCCATATTGTAAAATAATAGTTGTAATAATAGAAACCAAAGGTTTGGATGCAAAGAGATCGAAGAAAAAAAATGTTGTTTAAAAAAAACGACACTAAAAACTGACTTTAGATGAGGAAGTTATGCTTTATCAAAGAAAAGGTTGAGGATGACCCCAATGTTGGCGTGGCGGATAGAGAATTGACCAACTAAAAAAAAGACCCCCCCTCTTCCCAAGATTAAACTATTAAAATCATTTTTTACAAGAAAGTTGCTTTATGTGAATCACTTTTGTAAAATAAGTGAAATTCATTTTTACAAGGATGTTGCTTCAATTACTGTAACAAAAAACTAAAAGACTTTAAGTGACTCGCTTTTATAACTTAAGTGGGATGCACTTTTGCAATAAAGTAACTTAAAAATAGAAATTGCATGCACTTCTAGAAAAGTAACTAATAAGGCTTGGACTCAATACCAATGAAGGAATAAAACAACTTTGAACCAAGTGAGCCAATATTAAAAGGTACGTAAAGGATGGGAAGGAGGAAGGTTTTTTTTTCTCTTGTGTCTCGATGTGTGTGCTTCCTTCTTTTCCTGCAAATCATTTCATAAACCGAAACAAAA
This sequence comes from Pseudotsuga menziesii, assembly GCA_001517045.1. Lineage (NCBI taxonomy): Eukaryota > Viridiplantae > Streptophyta > Pinopsida > Pinales > Pinaceae > Pseudotsuga > Pseudotsuga menziesii. The sequence continues at coordinate 375,507 of LPNX010233122.1, forward strand.
AACAAAACAAAAAAACATTGCCACACTTTTGGGGTTATAACTTGTTAGCTTGCCCGAAATGTCTGTGTTTTCTCTCTATTTCTTATTCAGCGCGATCGCAATAGGTGCATGATAAAGAGCATATGCAGTAGAGAAAAACCCTTTCCTTTCTGTTTCTAATTTGCCGCGATCACGCAAGGTGCATGGAAAAGAGAATACACAGGTAGAGATGGCAACAATCCAAACCTAAAACAAAAAACTAGATCTGATAATAAATCTGATAAAATATAAGAAATTAAAAAATTAAAATAAAATTAAAAAACGTCACTATAACATTATACCTTTAGATCTGATGAAATGGTTGTATCTAGAGCAAACAAAAATCATTTTTTATCAAACGAAAACCATTTTCCAATGGAAATGGTGCTTTGGATGCAATGGAACACCTCCCATAGCCCATAAATGCACAAAAGTTCGCTCGTAGAAACCCTTTCAAAGCCCCGACAACACCATTTCAAAATCTATATCATCAACGGAAGCAACTCTTCATAAACGCTTTGATACCATGTTTGGGTTCACAGGGTACTCCCAAAATACCGAACACCTAGAGAATCCACTCATACAAACAGATCACAGATTGATACACCAATGTTTTCATGTGGTTTAAACCATCGAAAGGGAAACACTCCATGACACCATCCAAATAGCTACTTGAGGCAATTTATTATGCAAAAGAAAGAAAGTTACAAATGAGCTTCTCATAATCAATAAACTAGCCAATGACCCACCATGCTCTTTAAATAGATATCATGGACCAATCGGGTTTTAATCCATAGATCAAAGGTAATTATGATCTAAGAGAAGATGAATTATCGGATCACTATATGTCTAAAACATATTGTGACCGTCGGATTAGATATTTACAAATGCATATTAAAGAAACACACTCTTCTTAACATATATATTATAATAAGGTGATCTTAACTAACTCCTAAGTGTCTAAATATCCTAACATGATGATCATACATATTACCTTGGACCATATAGTCATATGCTAAAGTAATTCACTGTATAGGTGATCAGTCTCTAGAGGACACTTAGCTTTATCCATATTGAATGACCATGGTTAGTAATACATCATATAGTATTTCCATTTTACCAAGTAAAGTTTTTCATACCTCAACAAATGGAGGTCCACCTGAATGAGTATCCATTTTCTAAATGACTCCATTATGATCATGACTTCATACAACACAAGCCTCCAGTATTGATACAACACAAGACCATCTCCAATTAAGGAGACCTATCTCATACGGTACCATCTATGAGAATCATTGACTTGATACAACACAAGTCCAAACTTGATACAACATAAGTCTAAAGTCTTGATACAACACAAGACCAGTCTTGATACATCATAAGATTACAATACTAGCATCCCACCTCAACACATGAGGATATATATGGGAATTTATACAACATAATTCTTGACTTGATACAACACAAGTCTAGAGAATGACTCATGATGTTGTACAAACAACACCAAGAACCCTTAATCATTATTAGCATGAACACAATATATCCCCAAATCCAATTGAACTTCGACACAATCACCACCTAAGAAACTATAACCTCAAAGACGCTAAACTCTTAATACATTATGACCTCGAACACACTAACCTTCTCGTGCTTATTGACACTTAACCCTTGTTACTCCTAATACAACCACCCCCTAACACTCTACGACACTAAAAATATTAAACACCTAATTTAACATACCCCTTAACCATTATCATATTGGAAACAATATATTCCTGAATTCCTATGAACCTTGATATAAGAACACTATGACAAATTGTGAACCAATGACATTGACACTTTATTACACTATGATCTTGAGCATAAAACCACCCTATTGACTTGTATCCCTTAAATCTTATGACCCTCAATTCATTCACCCTATAGCACATTTAACTTTGAGAAAACTATACCTAATATAGCTTAACACCTAATCATTATGAACCAATCAAAATATACCCCCTAATCCATTTGATTCTTGACAATATAATCGCTTAACAAATTGTGACTTTGAAGACATTAACTCTTAATAGTCTATGACCTCCAACACACTAACCCCTTGATATAATATGACCCTTGATATATTCATCCCCTAAAACATTATGATTTCAAACATACTAACCCCCTATTATAACACCTAATTACTATGACCCATACGTAACCCCCTCTTATAACACCTAATTACTATGACCCATACATAACCCCATATTTTCTATGAAACTTGACACAATAACCCCATGACATAATATGTCCAAATGACACTAACCCCCCAATACACTATGACTTGAACACGTAATCCTTTTGAGTACACTATGATGCATAACCCTAATAATACATTAGGATGCCAAACATGAACTCTTAAATATACAATAATCCCTAGTCACTATGAGCATAGTATACCACCTAATACCTATGAACCTTAACATAATCACCCCTAACACATTGTGGCGTTGAACAAACTAACTCAACATAATCACCCCTAACACATTGTGACGTTGAACAAACTAACCCCTTAATACACTACGACCCTTAACCCATGTGACCTATAATGAAATAATACACTAACACATTATGATGGCAAACACAATAATTCCCTAATATACCATAATCCCTAATCACTATAGCTCGAACACACTATACTCTCTAATCCTTTTGAACCTTGACATGTTACTCATTGACATAGTCACCCCTTTGCATGCTATGACCCTAAAGACACTAATTTTCTATTACATTATGACCTTCAAGGCACTAAATTATTATTACACTATGACTTCAAACACACTACCCATTTGAAACACTATGATCCCTTAAACCATGTGATACCTAATGCAATTCCCTTTACACATTATGTGTCGAACACACTAACCTCCTAATATACCATAAATTCTAATCAATATGAATTTAGACATAATATACCCCCTGATATTATATGAACAATGAAAAATATTCATTATCTGATGCACCTTGACTTCAAAGACACTATCCCCATAATGCACTATGACCTTAATCACTCTAATTGCTTGATACACCTTGAATTCAAAGACACTAACCCCATAATGCACTATGACCTTAATCACTCTGATCCTTTGATACATTGTAACCCTCAGTTCTTGTGAGCCCTCTTTCAATCACCTCATACATATATTAACCATTGACACCCTCAACACATAAACACTCTCATATACCAGGAATCCCAATCATTGTGACTCTAGACATACTATATATCCTAATCCCTATTAAACTTGGCACAATCAAGGAATTACATGTTGTGTTTTTTAAGATACAAATACCCTAATATAGTATGACCTTAAACATAGTAACCATATGATACATTATGACTCTTAATCCCTACTAACCTTGATGAAACCCACCCCAACACATTATGACCCCAAGCACACTAACCTCCTAATATACAATAACCACTAATCACTAGGATCCTAGGCACATTATACCACCAATCCTTATTAACCTTGTCATAATAACCTAAAGACACAATCACCATTTGACATGTTGTGACCTTGAAAAGATTAAAACCCTAATAAATAATGACCCCCCTACAGAAAACCTTTGATGAACTATGGTCGTTGATGTTGAACACACTAAGTGGAGGGTGCATTCCTAAGTAGAGGGGGCACATTTCATTGGAGGAGGGTGAAATTTGAAGAAGAATTCATCTAGATCCGAGAGAGACTTTCATTTTGACAGTGAGGCTGAGGCAAAGGGGCGAGAGGCCCAGACTAGAGAGAAAAGAATAGAGAGGGGCATAGTTGGCAGGTAGAGAGGTGTATTTTGGGAAGAAAGGTGCATTCCCATCTACTCTAGATATTCCCAGTAACTCCAATAGTTATCAAACTTGAGATACGTTGTACTAGGTATCTTGATTGTACTTTTTGTATACTACTTATGATATAAAAGCTTCTATCTCTATCATTGTTTTTCTTGCAAGGGTTTTTCCAAGGTCAATTGATTGAAAATATTGTGTCAAGTTTCATGTGTGATTGCTGTTGTTAAAGAGAAGTATTGTTCTCATGTGTTGCAAGTTATAATTTATTGTATTGTGCTTTTAATATTCTCTAGGATTGAGAAACAATATTAGTATATTGCATGGGATTTGAGAGACTTGTGATGGTGTTGAGATCAGTGTTTATAGTGAGCCCTATTTGAAAAATTTACACTTGCAACCCTTACTAAGATGACAAATCACAAGCAAGCTGGAGGACTAGAAGATGAAACAAGCAAAGGGATTCTTCCCTTGTTAATTTCGATGGGGTAAGATGATCCTTCTATTGGACTAGATCTAGAAATTATACATTGCAAGGAAATACATGTTACTTCAAGATAGAACCACTAAGATATGCCTCACATGTAAGAAAGATCCCAAGAAATCCAAGAGCCTTTAGTGCAAAAGATACCTTTATTCTTCAATCAACAACAACAAATACAATGAGGAAGAGTCTCTCTTATTCAGGAGAGTACCTTAACTTCCTTGATAATAAATAAGTAATAGATCCACCGAAATCCTAGATCTATCCTAGGGAGGCTCAAAGAACCCTCTAGACATGGTAAAAAATGATAAACAACTCACATGATCTAACAATATGCCTTAAACACAATAACCCTAGGATACATTATGACTCTTAATCCCTACTAACCTTGATGAAACCCCCCCCAACACATTATGACCCCAAGCACACTAACCTCCTAATATACAATAACTGCTAATCACTAGGATCTTAGGCACATTATACCACCAATCCTTATTAACCTTGTCATAATAACCTAATGACACAATCACCATTTGACATATTGTGACCTTGAAAAGATTAAAACCCTAATAAATAATGACCCCCCTACACAAAACCTTTGATAAACTATGGTTGTTGATGTAAATATCCTTTATCACATTAGGATGTTGAACACACTAAACCCTTGCTAGTCTTAATCACTTTGAACATGAACACATTATGCTCTCTAATCCATATGAACCTTTACACAATCACCCCCTGATATATTGTGACATGAAAGACATTATAATAACGAATACACTAACCCCTTAATACAGCATGAACATTAACCCATATGGCCCTTTATGTAACAATTTCCTAAGACATTATGAACAAAATACACTAGCCCCCCTATATACCATAACCCCCAATTCCTATGAATCCAAACATGTTATGTGTCCTAATCCTTATAAACATTAACATAGTCACCCCCTCGACACAACCACCACTTAACACATTATCATACCAAATATATTAACCCCCTGATATACTATGGTTGTGGAAACACCAACCCCTGATACACTATGATCCTTAACTCATATGATCAATGATGTAATCACCTTTAACACATAATGAACTCAAACACACTAGCCAATAATGAATATAATATTGAATATAACATACACCCTAATTGATGTGAACTTGGATACACATGCTAGAATAATGATGCTCTAACACATTGTGACCTCAAATACTTTTACCCCACAATACACTATGAATAAACTGTGACCCTTAACCCCTTGATGCAATCACCCCTTAACACATTACAAACCCAAACACACTAACTATTTAATATACCATAACCCCCAATCAATATGATCACATATGTTGTTTACCCCTTAATCCATTTGAACTTGGACGCGATCACCCAATGATAGGTGATTCATTTAGGACTCAAAGACCATATGTAGGGGCAAACCCATAAAAGAATATTTTAGGACCTAAGTGTCAGAGGGAAAAATCATCAGTAACTTAGGGATAATTACCGAGAGTGAAGGAAACATTACAGACTTCAACCCAAAAAATATTATCTATAATATTAACTACCAAGATGGTAAAAAACACAAAACAACACCTGTCCACAATAATGATGTTTTTCTAGTCTTGGTATGTGATCTAGAGTTATCTTTTCAAATCCAACTTGATCTTCAAAACTTGCACACAATATAGAGACAATTCCATCAGGGAGATAATCCAATCCTAAAATCAAATATGATAAACAAGAATGAGACACTTTGAAATATCCTTTGGGGATGGAAAGAAGAGGGAATTTAATATTAAATTTGAATGAACAACAAATTAATAATTTAACAATTCTACCAACATCTTGATATTTATAGCTTGGGTCCTTCTGCCTAAACTACAAGCTTTCTTACATTCCATCTATAGTCCCTGGCTTAACTATGGGTAGACAAATCCTTTGAGAATGTTTAGTTGAACTCAAATCCAAAAGTGTGTTCAACACCAAATGAGTCTGAACACATGAGTAATATTTAGAATCCAAGCTTTCCCCCTCTTTCAATTTCTCCACCCTATCCTTATGAATAGGCGTTTTTTCCTTTCCCCAACCAAAAACTCGTATTTATACTTAATTAAATAAGTTAAATTGGTTGGGAGAAAAATTTACGGGATGTATATGTGTATGAATCTTGTATTTTCGATTTGGGAGCACACATTTAATGTGCTTTAAATATTTTTTTTCTTTTTCAACATACCTGCATGTTGCTTTAAGGAAACTTGTGGAAACGTACGAGTTCTTCCAAGGAAACTCAAGTGAAAGTTGTAGACTTTGGAGAAAACAATCTTTGAATAAGTATAAACTTGCTAAGTGATAAATGATTGGCCAAAAAATGAATTTGGTAAAAGGTGACCAAATATAACTATAATAGATGCCCCCTAATGTGTGAGATCGGAAGGGAAGATAATGGCCAAAATAAATTATAATAGAATGGAAGAAATAGACAAGTGAATCCATGTGAATCCCAACAAACAAAGGATTACAAAGGTATCATATAACTATATTCCTTGAGATGTGTTATCGTTTAAATTAGCGCATTGATGGAAGTCTTGAATCATGGCGCTATAAGGGTAAGCATAAGAGGAATTCCACCCAATGTCACCACCGCACAAATTCTCACTCTTTAGGACTACTCCTAGAGACCAAGGGGGGTCGCTAATGTAAGTGAGGTGAAATTGCAAACTAGTCCAACAACACACATATACCTTATGGAGTCAAAGCAATGAATACAAAGGCGCATAAGAGGGTAGGAGTTTGGATGGTAAATGTACACAATAAGGGAAAAAAAGTGTGTAGTTGTTATGAAAGGACAACCAGTAGAATGTGCTCCAAAAACATACCAAAACTACTTATAACAATGCCGACTTTTCTATGAATGTGTTCCAAATAGAGAGGGATAGAAACATTACCTTTAGGGCATCCAATAGAAGAATAAAGAAATTATGGAAATGACTTACCAAATCTGGTTGAGAGTTAATAACAACCCTATCAATGTTTCTAAAAGGTGCCATAGAGTTTCCAACAGTGTCTTGGTTCACTAGGCACCTTGGAGATGCTTCCAAACATCTCATGGACTTCGAACAATGCGTCAAAAGATGGATTGAATTATAACTTCAAACCTGGTTTATACCCTAACCAACCCCTAGAAATCACGAGAACACCAAATTCAGCCACCAAATGGAGTCCCAAGTGACCAATGCTAATGGTATACTTTGTCCATGGCTTGTATAGCCCTTCAAACTTGAAATTGTATGGTTGTACCTGCCAAAATCATATCTAAAAAATACACCAACACTTGCATAAATTGTGAGATCTCTCAATATAACCACAAGAAGAAAATGCCCTTGAAATGAACCACAAAATCAAGGCCATGCTTCACTTTTGATGGATTAGATTTTCCACAAACATAATATATTTTGTATTTTTTTAATATTTGATTTTTAGGGATTTTTTTATATTTAATTTTTAGTGCTTTTTGGAATATTTTTTTTTTGTATTTTGCCAAATAAAGATAAAGAGATTATATAGATTTTGAAGAAGAAAAGGGAATTAGACCTTAGTCTTATTCCTAGGGAAACAAGAGATCAAGTTCAATGCCTTCCTTAAATTAGCAAGCCAATATTTCCAAATTAGGGAAAATATTTGCAACCCTATGGTTAGAATAATATTTGACCTAATTATGGAAAAATATGAATTCCAAGGCCCACAAGGAGAGCTCCTTCAAGAGAAAAGTATCCACTAAGAAGGGTAACAATATATATAATAAAACCACAATTTATCCTACTAAGATGTCGAAGAGCAATGTAGACAATAAATTAGAAAATCTCACCACGCATCGAACAAGGAAAAGAGCAAAGAGGAAACCATAGAATCCTTTCCTTACTAAGAGTTATCAACAACCATTCATTGGATCCACCTTGAAATATTAGCAAACCCTAGAACATCCAAAAATCATCTTCCAATCCAAGAGAAGTTTTCCTGGAGAAGAAGGCCAATACACTTGAGAGCTCATGTATACCAAGAGTAAAAAGATAAAAGTCATAATGAACCCATGTTCTTTTGTTATGATTCTTACAAATTAGGAGAAGTCACTTTATTTATAGGGAGCATCCTCCTCCTTTTTCTAATTTCTATCCAACCTAACAAAAATGACTTGCAATTTAAATTACGGCTTGTCGCACTCAAAATGGTTGAGGACTAATCGCTAAGACATAAAATAATGATGAATAAGAAAGAGGATTTAACTAAGATGAAATTTTGATCCAAAAGGGAGGATGTCATGCCCCAACTAACCCCAATGATGTGCTTTTCCCTCAACTCCCTACTTCTTTTGTAAGGTACGACCTTCAATGAGATCGTCTAAGGTGGAGATTTTCACTTTCTTTGACCTAAATGACCAAGAGGAGGGGTAATACAACACAACGACGTCCAAGTATGCATAAAAGAGGTGTGCTATATCTGGTATAATAACCCTTACAAATAAAATCACCTTTACAAAGCATACTATCATAAGAGTGGCTAGGGGGATCCACAATCCATGTGTCATAGTAGAGTCACCTCGAGATGCACCAACACCTAACCAAGGAATATATGCTCAACATGATAGGGGGTTACCACCCATAAAGTGGTAGTCAATAGGGCCATAATAAAAGTACGCCTCGAAATGAGGACCAATAGAACCTGGCATGACTAAACAAGGGATCTTAGATACCTATAGACCAATGCTTTTACATAAAATAACTCCAATTTGTCCTTTTTTAATAGCAAAAGTACCCTCCTCCTTGACACGTCTAGTAGGGTGCACTACAAAGAATCTCGGGCATAACACGATGTATACACCCATGCTTAGGTTAATACAGACATGGTGCGATCACACTATGGATCCATGAAATATATAAAATGAAAAATATTTTCCATGAAAATATACATGATGGATCCATGTTATAATAGAATAATAACGAAGAGAAAATGCATAGTCGCTCTATGTATTAGTATGCATAAGGATAAGAATTAGAATTGAATAAAGTATACAATGATTCCCCAAAGGTACCAATGTCATATACATATGGTATAGTTTGTACAACATAGGGAAACAATAGTGGAGTGAAACTCTACCATGGCCTAATGTATTAAATATAGTCACATGAATGTATGAACCTACTCCACGTGAATGAATGATCTAAGGTTAAAAAAAATGAGAGAAACCATTTGATCACCAATCATTGATGTATATTGTTGAAAAATGTGAGGTAACCCATTGATGATGCTAATGGGAGCCAATGTACATAATACATTCTAGAAAGTATGAATAGATGATTTGGCATTGAATACTTGTAGAATCTATCAAACATGAGTCGTTAATGTATACCTATTATCAATAATGAGGGAACTTTCCATTGATGATGGAGATCCCCAAGGTATAATAAATTCTCTAAATCCCATTCCTGGAGAAAATGAAATGTTGTCGATTGGAAGAGATTTGTTTGAAGGAAGACATTAAACCATCCTCCATTAACCAACATGAGAAAATAATAGGAACAAGATATGATTTGAAATTTTTGGACAATAACTAGATATAAATCACCATCGAGTATGTCTTCTTTATGCATTAAATGAAAACAAGGTACAAATAAAACCATCTAAATAGAAATCAATGATGAAAATATCTAACAAAGACAAGGAATGTCATCAATGATGAAAGTTAAAACCAAGGTACAACAAAATTCCCACCATGTGAATGAAGGTCTTGTCATTGAACATAGGTGAAACCACTTAGTCAATGATCGATAATGAGAACCAATGATGAGTGGAAGGCCACAAACTTATCATGAAATTAAATGCCAGGGTGATACAAATCTAAGTATACCCCCAATAATAATTTTTCATTGTTGATAGGATAATATTCACTAGTAAGAAGGAAATGATAAGTCCTTTCACACTAGCATGAGTAAAACATGGCTATAACGATGAACCAAGAACTTCTTGAAAATGGGGAAGGATTAAATGAATGGCAAAAGAAGTATGAAGAATGGATGATTCAAGCTCAAAACATTCTTTGAACATAAGCAAGAAACAACAACGACTTGAGTAGCAACATATGCTAGGACATACCATTAATGTAAACCAACAATGAAAGATGCATTGAGGCTATCTCTATGGTGGTTTGAAGAGAGTGGCCAATAAGAGGAGTATAAAACTTAAAATCATGGTGTAGTTCCTATGACATTACTAAAACCTAAATTGTGAAGTACAGAAATGACACAAGTGCTTTGTATAAAGGTGACATAACTTTGTTGCTTCACAAAACATAATGTAGATCTCAAATCTTTTCCTTATCTCTTTTTTTCTTTGATATAAATTCTATTTTATAATTTTGATATTAGAAAATCTTGAAAAATAACAAAGAATTCCTTAGTACAATTGCAGAAACAAGTGTCACAAGGAATGAAACTATGTTCCAAGTGCATAGAATAGACTTATGCAAAATAAAGATTAAAAAAGGGTACTTGGCAAGATATGGAGACACAAAATATGATTTGTCCAAGGAAAACAAATTCAAAATGCAAATCCCATGAATAAAATTGATGAGAAACACTAAGGAATGCAAGTGGCAGTATGAGGGCTACAACGAAGGATTAGACATGGGTGAACAAGTAGTTGTGTTAAAACAAAATTCGTATAACAAAACTATAGGACAAAACTGTTTTTCGGTTGATGTATAAGGAGAGGCTATGGCCCATACCAGGTTTAGGTTTGTAATCTGGACTATGGTTATTTCCAAGACTACTTAGAAATGTTCTCTCATAGTTTCTAAGTTCTTTTGGCATAGTGAGCATCATGCATATATTTGCTACTTAAGAACAAAACTAATCCTACAAATCATTGCTCTTTTGATTCTAATATGAATACTAAAAAGCAAATATTTTCCTTCTTAAAACAAGATTTTCATTCATTCTTTTTTTGAAAAATCCTAAATTATAAATCATCTTAAATAAACCAAAACCCAAATCCTCTAATTTGAATATAAATAAATAAATCTTTATGTAAATTTCACCAAAATTATAACTTTGCTAAAAAAACATGCCCACTAAATTAATTTACTTCATTTGATAATCCATACTCACCAAGCTTATTTTACAAAGACATACGCATACTAAACAATTTTTTTTAACCCTAAAGTGGAGGTTGTCTGTTGAATTAACTTTCTCCATTTTTTTAACCCTAAAGTGGAGGTTGTCTGTTGAATTAGCTTTCGCCATATTTAGTAATCCGGAGTTAACCGGCTTCATTTTAACAAAGACATTAAAAATAATTTCAAAAGCAATAAGCATCCTATAGAATATTAACAGTACCATGATAATAATATATATACACATACAAATATATATGATATAATTTTAAATTATTATACCCCAAAACCAAGGCTACTTCCTTCTTATTTATTTACCAAATAATTTCACCGTTTCATATTTTTCTTTTCAGAGAATTTCACCATTTCATATGTCTGTTTATATAAAATGTATTTTCACCCGAGTGTTAACGAGTGATGTCGAGGCATTTCTGGCACTCCCCAGACGGAGCCGGATTTGAAATACCGTATTGTTTTCCCTTTGTGTTAAATCCTCGTAGACCCTGACACTGACTTCCCCCCATCCTCAAGTTTGAACTGCGGGCGTAACTATATATTTGCTCTTCATTATATGTATTGGAGGTACCCACGGAAATTTCAGTGACAAAATGCGAGAAAAACATTCTGTATATTTTATTGCTGCAGGAGCGGTACTGGGCTCATGTGTAACGGTTGCATTAGTCAAGTTATTTTCTAGGTCAGTTTTGCAATTGTTCCTCATGGTTTAGGATATATCGTTTGCTTTGAGGTTTAATTAAATTTCCGCACTATTGCTCCTTGAAATGTATTCTGGTTCGAATTTAAAAAATACACTTTTAGAGAATTTATTGAGGATGAGGGTTCAATCAAAAGCTTGGAGAATTGGACCTTGTAATATCTGTAATTTTGATGTTCAAGGCGTATTCTTTTCTCAGTGCCCTGTTCCCCTCATCTATGTTATAACCTCAAAAGAAACAGACTAAATAAATGAATGCTTTGATTATTTATTCTAGCTGTGTAAACTGAACATGTGAAAATTGCGACTATAACAAAATGGTGAAACGCTATAACTGTTTTTAACATAATCCTAAAGTGTTTAGAAAATCATCTGAATTTTGCATAATCGGTACGTGAATCCCCTGTTGGAGCTCACTTTATAGATGCATAAGTTCTTGCATGAAAATTCATCGTCCAGATCCTCAATCTCATAACAAACTTAAAGAAAAGCACCAAATGCCAGAAAAGGAAGCATAGAATCCTTTACTTCTACAAACAAGATACTAATCTTTCTGTCAGTTTTGCATTTGATTTAATATTGCATTAAACATTTATTCAAAGAGTCACAAGTGGGATGCTTCTGGTAGTTCACAAATGCCACGCGGATACCTTCATCTGCCGGTAATTTTTGTAGGTGAGATTTTGGGTTGACAAGCTTGACCCTGCATTATCTTTGACAATCTGTAACTTGCTGACGCTCCTAGCTGCAAGCGATTTCGTTTACCGTGAGAATTCATCCTCTGTAGTTTTTCGTTTCCTTGCGTAACAAAACTATTTTATTGTATTCTTTCTTCTTTTTCTCCAAGGAAAAAATCATATATTGAGATATCAAGTGGAAATCAAATATACATATAGCTGTGCCTTACGAGCACTCCAAAAAAGCAGGAACCTGAGCTTTCAGATTCATCAAACATCCACAAATCCATCAACTTCATTACATTGAAGATTTTCATCATGTGGGATTCCTACCAGGTCCATGTCTCAGCTGAAAACAACATACATTAACAGAGTTTAAAAACTGCATAACCACATGTTGATGTATTTGTAACTTCAAAAGATATTCTGATGTATATTACCACTATACGCTGTTTGCCTCCTTTCGGGATGTCATTATTGTGTATGGACCTTGAGCTACAACCTCCGTTGTAAGATGAGGCAATAGTCCCCAGTATAACACCATGTAATGTATTTTTGGAGTCTCTCTAGGAGAAGTCGGCCGTGTTAGGGTAAGAGGTCGGCCCCAATCATGTATTAGGTCAGTCACTTGAAGAGTATAAATAGGGAGGCTCCCTCCCTCATTTATACACACTTAAGAGTATAAATAGGGAGGTTCCCTCCCTCAGTTATACACACTTACACTCACTCAAGTTCGCATGAGGAGAGAGAGAGAGTGACAAGGAGGAAAGATAGATAGCTGCAAAAGACTTCTTCTTATTGGGTTTGTTCATTTTGTGATACAATCTTTGTGACGGAACTATTATGAGAAAGTTTGCGGGGTTTTCTCCTTTATGGTTTCCCTGGTGAAAATCTTTGTGTCTTGTGTATCTGCTCTATTTTGTGTATCTTGCTGTACTTGTTATTCTTTTAGATAAAGATCCTAATCAAGCTATTAGATTAGAAAAACTAACACCACATGCATTTTCCTCCTCATCTAGCTATCTGAAGATTTATTCCTATTAAAAAATAGAGAGGGTTTTTTCTGGTGGGGTATGCCCCCTATTTCTGTTGATTTTTTCTAAGTAGCATCGAGAGCCATTCTCTTGCAGAATGGAGGCACCTAGTCAGTTACCAAGAAGTGGAACCAGTCTAGCACCGGGGGACTCAGCCTAGAGTTGAGTGGCCATTCTTTAAATGGAGGCACCTGGTCAGTTACCAGGAAATGGAATTAGTCTAGCACTGCGGGACTCAGCCTAGAGTTGAGTGACCATTCTTTGAATGGAGGCACTTGGTTAGTTACCAGGAAGATGAACTAGTCTAGGCTAGGGGACTCAGCTTAAGGCTAAGGGCCATTCTCCAGGAGAATGGAGGTGCTTGGTCAATTACCATATTTGACATTGAGTCAATTGATGCAGCCTAGGGCCAAGGCACTTGGCCAGTTACCAGGACATCACTATAATCCCTAGACCGGCTCTGGGCATGTGAAGCACTTGTATCCTTGATCTGTGGGCTTTGTGATCTTCTCCGGGGATTAGCTACCCTTGGTTAAGACATCTAGTACCCTATCTTGGTGACTCAAGGAATTCAAGATAAAATCATTAGTAATTATCCCTATTTATGATGATGTACTTTGAGTGGGCTTAAAGGACCCTGATGACCACGTGTTAAAACACTCGAAAGACCTTTTTGCCCTAAGCCTTGGTCCCAGAATAAGACTAAGAGGTTAAAGTCAAAATACAAGAAGACTCTTGTACCACAAGAAGTCAAAGTGAAAATACAAAAAGGTCATTAGTACCTTAAAAGTAAAAGTAAAAAAGGGTAAGAGAATAAAGCCCTATTATTTTATTCCTATTTACAGGGACCACTCCAAGTGACTAAAAGGCTATAAAAGAAGGTTATTTGCAAACCATTTCATACACTTGATCTCCATTACAGTTGCTCATCAAAGATTGAAGTTTTTTGCTGGTTACTCAATAGAGTGTGGTTGTCTCTTGTTATTATACCCTAGCATGGCGGTTAGCTAGCTAGGGCATCTTTCAAACTGCACTCACAAGCACGGGCAACCTCTCTCAAATCTCAGACAGTCTGTTCTCTTCACGGGCAGGCTAATCCTATTTACAAGCAACCTCATCTCTCTCTCGGGCAGTAGGAAAAGGTTTCAGGCAGCCTGCAAACTAACCACCGAAGTCACGGGCAGCCACCACAGACCCCTCTTTCTCTGGGGCGTCACTTACTGGGTTTGGGCAGGCTCCAAACATTTCAGTTTCTTCCCCGGGCGGACTTAGAATCTTCGGGCAGGTCTTGAACAGTTTGTTTCTCATCCCCGTTTGGCTGCTTCTCATCACGGGCAGACATAGACCCCTCTTGCAGATCTCCGGCAGCTCTATCCCTTTCTCGAGCAACCCTAATTTGACTCAGGTAGCAACACAACAGATCCTGGGCAGCATTTGGGCAGTCCAGAGCACTTCCGGGTACCATCAGAGTAGAGCTAGCAATCTCGGGCAGTAGGGAAGAAAGTTTAGGTAGCAAGAAAAGGCTTACGGGCAACAGAAAGAAAATCTGGGCAGTAGCCCTCATCTGCAATTTTTGTGAAATTTGTCTTTGTGACAAATTGTGCTAGGGTTTGAAATTGTTCAAGCCTGCTATGGTTTGACAAATTTAGAAGAACATTCATCTCATAATTCTGAGATTTTTTTGTATACTCAGTCATCTCATTTAAGGGATGAATTACTAATGCTTTTGGGGTTTTTTGCGGTGTTCCACGGGGATGCGTCCCCTAGGGTGGGGAATGTGCCCCCTTGCTCCCCCACGCTTCTGGGATGGGGAAACTCTCGGGAAAACGTTTCCCCACGTCCCCCTTTTGGGGGAAACTCGAGGAAACACATTTCCCCAAGTGTGGAACGCGTTTCCCCTTTGGGGGGAGGCTTCTAGGCATCCCCCCGTCCCCCAAAAATTTCATCTTTCACAATAAAAATAAATGCAAATTAAAATATTAAAAAAGTGTTTAAAAAATTAAAACATAATTAAATGAAAATTAAATTAAATCCTAGACTAACCTAAGAGTCTAAGACCTTCCTAAACGCTATGCTCTCACTATTTCATTTCATAATCATATTGCAACTAAACTTGGAGCAGTCATCACTGTTCTAAGTTCTAACTTCTCTGTGTTCGTTATTCGGTATCTATTTGACTATTTTAGACTTCAACATTTGTTGCATTATCTTTTACAAATTTGAAATTTGAATTTAGATATACATTGCATAATGAAAATTCTGATATTTAGTTTTTAGTTTTTACATGGGTATAGTAACATAGTTCAGTTACTCAGTATCATTTACAAATTTGAAATTTGATATGCTAATAACTAATAGATGTACACCCCATAATGATGAATTTAGTTTTTAGTTTTACTTTTTACATGGTAATAGTTACTGTTGGGATTTATCATTTTTATATTTTAAATTAATTTTTATGACTTTGACGTCCCCCCGTTTCCCCGAAATTTCCCTAAAATTTGAAGTAGCTTCCACACGTCCCCCTTGTGCATTTCCCCGCTCCCACGCTCCCCTGCCCTGGAAACTCTGTGGAACATTGGGTTTTTGTCCTTTAAATGTTTCCCCATGAAAAACATCTTGTGTTCTTTGTGTTGATGCTTGATTATCTACTGCACTTGTCTTATTGTTATCTATCTTACTGTCTGCAAAATTAAAAGAATATATGCAAATGCTAAAATTCAACAATTTCTTCTTCAGTTTTCAACAATCCCTCCTGCAAACTAAGTGCTGTATTCTTTCTACCTGTGTTCACACATTTTGCAATTTAGAAGGATTGGAGAGTGAAGTTGAAATGTTATAACTTGTCAAGCATTTGGATGTTTGAATGGCTCTGTTGAAGCTGCGGGACATTGGGGTTATGCTGTGGTTTTCAGATAAAAGGCTATTGATATCATTCAAATCAATTCAAAGTCACTTTGGAGAACGTGGGATGAGAGCATGACTGTTAGTGCAGTTATTGTTTATACCTTGAGCAGGAGGGGCCAGCAGTTGGAAAATGTAGTCAATGGAGCGGCACCATTTTGAGAGGTGGTTCTTCTGCAATTCAACCACCATCAATATCTCTTTTTGGCTGCAAAGAGAAAGTGGGCAAGGCAACAAAACTTTTACTTGTAATACCTTCCACTGCAAGCAAGCAACATTGGAGAAATATCAATTATCGCCATCTGAGAGTGAGGAAAATGTCATTGCGGATGTTTTCAAAGTAAAATTTTGTACCTCTTTTTCTTTTTAGTAGGAAACACTTCTAGTTTTCACAATATTGGAAATGCTATAAGCATTTTATATTTGCTAATATTTCCCCACCACAAATGTAGAGAAATAAAACTCGGTGCTGGTGAAAGGGCCATTCAATGTTACTGCTGGTTACAACTTGATTTAACATTTGAGTGGAGAAGTCCCAATCCACTAGTTCTATCAAAGAGCAATCTCGAAAGAATGCTCCACTGTTATCTTAGTGCAAACTTTCCTCTTTTTTGACCTACTCTCAAGGTCAAGGGGGGCTTCCCTAGGGTGTTAAATTTTGTAAACCAGTGCCTAGGAAAATATTCTTTAGATCTGAAATTTAAACCACTGATTTATTAACTGGTATTTCAGTGGAAGCAAAAATCAGAAATACAGATAAACACAATCACATTGAGATTTATCTGCTCTTCAAATCAGTTCTCCATTCAAATCACTTCAGAACATACAAGAGCTCCCGAACTCTGGAAAATGGCTCTGAGAAAAATACAATAACTTTCAGCAAACCTGCAATTTTCTTTCAGACGAAAACCTGCCTGCAATCAGCCTCTGAAAGAGTTGTACGGCCTCTGCTGTTCGACTGAGCCATACGGCCTGATCTGCACGATTTCCTGAATCCTGTGTACTGCTGTTCACATGTGCGACTCTGCTAAGCAATCCGTACATTGCACGGCCTGGTGTATGGCTGACTCTGTGCGATCTGCTCACTCTTCAGCTGTCTGCTTCCTGCTCATTGACCTCTGGTTGTTTTATTCTTGGGAGTGGGTGAAAACCAAGAAGTCATTCTCTCTGATTTTCTCTCTTACTCACAAACTGTGAATACTGAATGTGTCTTTGTCTTAACCCTTGCTGCCTTTTTATATTTTTGAGTTGGGCCAAATACCTAATCTCAACGGTCAAGATTAACTCTAATATTGACTTTAGATCAATGGTCCACGTTTAATTTAAATCACTAATTCCTTGACTTAGGCATTTTATTAAATTAATTAAACTCACTTTACGAAAATATACATTTCACTTTAATTAATAAATTAGTAAATTACTAAAGTGAAACGTCAAAAAGCTAAGACATTTAACTAATGCCGATTTCCATGGGTTAGACACACCCTAAGGAAAGACCTGTCCGAGCTACAATCATCAACCTAGGGGTGATTGGATATGGATTTATTGAAGAGAGCTAAGGGGATTGAAAAGTGATTTAACTAGATGTATGTGATTTAAATCAAATAATTTCCCCAAATAGTGCTTGTACATGTAAAGGTAGAAATGCAAAATACATCAAACACTTTGGAAATATTCAAGATATCTTTTAAACAAGAATAAAGCCATGGACAGTTAGATCATTAATTTGGAAATTTAAAGATACTTGGATTAATGTAGCTCACATTAGATCAATGCCACATATGTTTAAACATTGGGGTTCATTTTCTGCAATATAAACACATCCCAAAATTGACATTAGAGGTGAAACAAGTTGCCCAATTCATACTTTAAATTATATGAAGTTGTGGCCCAAAGCGAGGCCTTGCTTGAGGAGATTTCTTAAGTACGGTATCACTCAAGGTGTTATATTAAAATGTTATTCTAGGTTAATTGAAATGATGAGTCACTTCTCCAAATGTGGACAGTGGAATTGATTTGATGTCTTAATACCAATGCTTCAATTAGATGACAATATCCACTTTATCTAGGATTACATTATCCAAACACATTTGAAACATATCAAGAGCTGTGTAAGAGAAAAGTTTAGCAATAGGAACAAAATTACACTTAAGAGCATTCCATTTATCCAATATATGTGTGCTTAAATAAACACGAAACCATGATCCAACATTTACCAAATGAATAGTAAAGATAACTTGCTTTTAGGAGATGATTGTTGTTATGCATTCAAGCAATAAATGTAGAAATTTTCAGAATTCAGTAGATGGATAAGAACAAAAAATTAAACCATGAAAAACTGAAAATTTCAAGATGCTAGATGCCCATAAAGATTCTAGAATTAATGTTAGTTTGCTGTTATGAATTCCCATAATTGTTTAACATGAAATATAAGCCATTTAACCACATAAATCAGCCATGAAACATGAATATAAAACTCAGATTTTTTGTGTGATTACTCTAGCATGAAACCCTGACCTTAAACTGAGATTTTATGGAGTTATTATGGCTGTTTTATTTTTGTAATATTTGTTGTTATAAAATGAAGATAAAATAGAAATAAGACGAAGAAAATCAAGCCCAAAAATGATGTTAAAGTATGAGATTTTACCTTGGCTTGATGGAGGGTGATATTTGAAAATTATTGTAGTCTTGAAGGAACCAAATTTTACCCTAGAAAAACAAGAAAGAAAAATATTGTGAGGTTTTTGTGGTGGATGAGGTGGAGTTGTAGATTAGTGCCTTTGATTCTTGGGTAATTGGGGTCCTAGAATAGTTCTCGTTGGGCTTTGTTGGAGAGTACTTGGCTGGAACACCTACAAAGCATGAAAAATTCCTCCTTAGCCTTTGGAGTTTCATATAAATCCTTCCAAGGAAGGGTCTTTCTATGCATACACCTTCACTATCTAGATTCTAGCTCATACCCTAGCCTATGCAAACTTGAACTTGCTGTTGAAAAGTTAACCGAGAAAGATGCAGGAGTGTAGAGGGTGAGAAACACTGTACAAGGTGTCATGGATCCAGTGGTGGAGACATGCAGAGGTTTCAATGACTTTTGTCAGTTGCATGCGGGAAGTGCATGCATGCATTTTCAATGGACTAGTGTGATTTTGCATGAAAGTGAAATTAGGGTTTTGGAAACCTAATTTCATTGTAAAGTTATAAAAGGCCTTAAGAGGAAAAAAGTTGGGAGCTTTTTATTCTGGCAGTGAGTTCATCTACACATGAGAGCACATCAATGCATGCAGAGATAGAGGGGGCACATCCTTGAGAGGAGGTGCATTCTCTATGAGAGTGAGGTGCAGATCTGAGATAGATCAGTCACACTTCATCTGTGGCAGAGGGAGATTCAGTTGGAGGCAAAGATTGCTTCTAAGGTAATCATTCAGCTGCAGAGGATTCATCTTAGATACAGGAGGGCGCATTCTTGAGATAAGAAGGGCGCAACTGTTGGAGTGAGAGGGCACAGATCTAAGGATTATGAGTTGCACTTGATATGAGTCAGAGATGGGTCATTAGGATGCTGAGATTGTTCATTGACTGATCAAACTCATCAGCAGATAGATCAGAGATTGATTTAGTAGAGGAGGGTGCATTCCTAAGTAGAGGGGGCACATTTCATTGGAGGAGGGCGAACTTTGAAGAAGAATTCATCCAGATCCGAGAGAGACTTTCATTGTGACAGTGAGGCAGAGGCAGAGGGGCGAGAGGCCTAGACCAGAGAGCAGAGATTAGAGAGGGGCATAGTTGGGAGGTAGAGAGGCGCATTTTGGGAAGAGAGGTGCATTCCCAGCTACTCTAGCTATTCCCAGTAACTCCAGTAGTTAGCAAACTTGAGATAAGTTGTGCTGGGTATTTTGATTGTACTTGTTGTATACTACTTATGATATAAAAGCTTTTATCTCTATCATTGGTTTTCCTGCAGGGGTTTTTCCAGGGTCAATTGATCGAAAATATTGTGTCAAGTTTCATGTGTGATTGCTGTTGTTAAAGAGCAGTATTGTTCTCATGTGTTGCAAGTTATAATTTATTGTATTGTGCTTTTAATATTCTCTGGGATTGAGAAACAATATTAGTATATTGAATGGGATTTGATAGACTTGTGATGGTGTTGAGATTAGTGTTTTCAGTGAGCCCTATCTGAAAAATTTACACTTGCAACCCTTACTAAGGTGACAAATCACAAGCAAGCTGGTGGACTAGAAGATGAAACAAGCAAAGGGATTCTTCCCTTCTTAATTCCGATGGGGTAAGATGATCCTTCTACTGGACTAGATCTAGAAATTATACATTGCAAGAAAATACATGTTACTTCTAGATAGAACCACTAAGATATGCCTCACATGTAAGAAAGATCCCAAGAAATCCAAGAGCCTTTAGTGCAAAAGATACCTTTATTCTTCAATCAACAACAACAAATACAATGAGGAAGAGGCTCTCTTATACAGGAGAGTACCTTAACTTCCTTGATAATAAATAAATAATAGATCCACCGAAATCCTAGATCTATCCTAGGGAGGCTCAAAGAACCCTCTAGACATGGTAAAAAAATGATAAACAACTCACATGAGCTAACAATATGCCCAAGACAAGGGGGTTGCACCGTTGCACCACCTAGTCAAGGGTCAGTACATGGAAATGATGCAAAGGAAGCTCCAAGAGGGGATAGTTCTCCTCTAAAAGATCCAAAGGACAACCCAAAGCATGAGTCAAGCCTTCAAACATGGAACGGTCCTCTCAAAACCCCACAGTGTGGGTCAAGCCATCTCTCCAAGGAGACGTCATGGTCCAAAATCAAGCAAATGGATGGTACAAAGCTCAAACAAGGGAGTGATCTCCTCCAAATGAATGCCAAGTGATAACACTCAACCAGCCTAGGGTCAAACCCTAGAATGCTCCAACAAAACCTCATGAAATCTCCTCCAAATGCTCACACGTGTGGGTATGCTCCTCTAGGATGAGCTCAAACGGTCCTTAAGAAGCATCTAGATCAATCTCCGATGGTCCAATGTGATGAAGGGATGGTCCAAATGTGTTATGGTCAAAAGTGTGCAATCTCTACCATGTGCCAAGGAGTTGAGGGTCTTCATCATGTGGAAGAGGGAAGTCTCGTCCTAGAGACCCTAACAATCATTAATTGAAGCTCATCAAGGGTAGTGCTCTACATACAACACCTATCTATCATCATAGAACATCATTCCCAATGTCATAACATATGTATATGATAAAGTGCTCTATAGACTTACAGACTTATATATCAACATTACACAATATTTAGCATTTGGGGAGCTCATCCTCCTAGGTGACTTCAATGTCTATACCAAAGTTCTCTAGATTCCTCTTGCTGACTGATTAGATGATGTGTTTTGCACCCAGGGGATAGATCTAGAGTTAGCGGGGCTTCACCAAATGTCCAAAGATGCTTTGGGACCTGTTATCGTTCAAACTAGCAGTCTAGGTTTTGTTGCACAAATTTGAACTTTGAAGTATAGGCTAGTGATTGGTAAGCATGGGAGGGATTGAAGCCCAATGTCACTTAAAGCTCAATCTCTCAACTACTTTGGGAACTCCTCAACCTAGGTGAGAGCTCTAATGAGGTACTTGTCAATACAAACACAAAGATACCTTTCAATGACCTTTATGACGGTGATTAGTGCCTTATAATGGAGTTAAACAATACAAGTATTATGCAAGCATTCAATTATGTAGCAGTGTAAAGTGTATATGTCGTTGTATGTTATTCAAATGCATCAATGATATTTTATGATCATCGATATGTTATACCCAGTCAATCTTCAAATGGCAAAGTGCTGATTCAGACTTTAAACCAGTACAAGATCAGATTGTGATATTTGCTATCAATATTTAAAGCACAGTACGTAACAATAGTAGTCAACAGTGAATAACAAAAATAATGATTAGCACTAATTACGCTTGGAACTTTGGGCCTTTAGAGAGCAGCAATAGTAAATATTAGCAGTGAGAAACAGTAAAAAGAACTAGCCCTAAAGAGGGCTACAAACATCCGAAAACTTCACCCTATAGAAGTAAATAGCCACAGGTTTAGGACGAGTTAATATTACCATTCAAGGTTAGAGCATAGTTCAGCCCTAATCTGAGTTAATAATTTGCAAAAGTGAGTTTTCACAGTCCACAGTCCAGTAATAGCAGATAAAGTGGATTCAGAGCTCAAAGCAAGATTTGCCCTTCGCAACAACAATAAAAACCCTAGGGCCAAGTAAAGAAATCAGCCTAATCCACAAGTTGAAGTCTACAAAATTCGCTGTAACAGTCTGCAGCAGTAGCACTTTTTGGTGATTTTGTGATTCCAAGGCCACCAAGTGTGACGTCCTTACAAATTCGTGGCAAATCCTACTAGGGCGAATTTGGTTGTGGAACCAGTTTTTTAAGATTCCTAATATTTTTAGGATTTTGTATTCTTTATGAATTTTTAGGGCTTTCAAGGGTTTTCTGATTTTTTGTTTTTTTATGGATCAAAATGCAGCTAACTAACATTAAAGTGCAGTCTAACTATAATACATTAAATTATGAAATTTTGAGTAAAAAAAGGTTGTAAAAGAAGGGGATTATGATGTTTTCTCCATCCATAGAGCTTTGAGAGATCATGGCAAGTGTCCCTCCATTGGAATGTCCCTCTAGTATTTGCAAGCTAGGGAATCACCTAGCAACCTCTAGGGTTCGGTAGGTGAGCCTAGCCAAGGAAAATGGAGAAGTCCAAGGCCCTAAAGCAAAAGAAAACCTTGATACATGCGTTTCCTCCACCCAAAGTTGATAGAACATTTTTTTTATACAGAGGAATCGACAACTGGTAGGTTTCATAGTGACACGGGGTCGATTCCTGTTGCTACCACTATAACCCCAGAGCAGCCTACCCGACCCCTCGGGCATAGCATAGGCGACCGCTTTTTTGCACCGGGGGATTTGAACCCGTGACCTGCTTAACAACCTCTACGCCTTAACAAAACGTGGAGTAGCCAACAAGCCAAACCCCTTGGGGGTAAAGTTGATCGAACATTGATAAAAAGCCCTAATTCAAAAAAATGCAGCAATACAACACCATTCAATCCACATAGAAGCATTAACTTACCAATTTTCACCAAGACATGAGCAAAGAAAGAGCTTTAGGTCATTTTTTTTTGTAAGCTGCAGGAGTTATCTATTCATTTGAAAAATTCAAAAATACATTAAGAGTCCTTGGCTGTGGTGGCTTGAGAGAGTGAAGCCACTACCCCAGAGATGCAAAAAGATCATAATGTTTGTTACTATCAAAGCCAAAAACCTGCCTTGAACAGCAGGGAGACCAGGTTATACTAGAGAGTATATATCTACTGTATATACCACTATATGTTTGTCTGAAGAAGAGCAAATTAAGAAGCAAACTATAACACAAATACAGGAAATAACACAAGGACTGTGCGACCTTCTTCTCATGCTTTTGCACCTGCATTGTCAGCTGGTTTTGGTTCCTCCAGAATGGGGCAGCGACAGTCTTCATACCTTGACGAGTCTTGGGCGGGTTGCTTAACAGGCAGAGGCCCCGTTTTCCAGAATGTCTCCGCGCTCCAGAATGTCGTTGCGCTTGTTCTTCATGAAAACGTAGGAGTAGGAGCAGGCTCCGGATCTTCCTTCGTCACCTCACTTGCTTTTGGACTCGACGTCCCTAGGCTTTCCCCTGTAGCCTCGGTCTCGCATCTAGAGATCATTATGTTGATGCCAGCTTGGGGGTACGGTGCATACGCTTGCCATTCACATCTTGATTCCATGCGGTCCATCATATCCTCCATGCGGGCAAGGGTTGTACGCATGGTCTGTGTGGCATCCTTGGTGGTAGCTGAGTGCCCTCCAATATCTTCCATGACTACACATAACATTGTTTTGACTAATCAGTAATGGTTGAGCCTCCCACCTCGCCTTTCAGAGGCCAAATGGTCTGCAATGAGCCTGCTCTCCCAATTGTCGATGAGACGACGGATATAGGTGGAGACCCCCATTTCGTAGCCTTCCTCCCCCATCCAGTTGATGCAACATGCTTTGTGAGTAGAGCGGCCGCTTCTTCCTCGTCGCGGAAGACCTCGGAGCCAAGGCATGTTAATGTTGCCAGACGAGATATCAGGGTCCCAATTGATCGTGGCGTGAGCTCTCCTGAGCCGAGCGTCTGAGAGCAGAGACACAAAGATGAGCCGAGCGTCTGAGAGCAAGACCCTAATCGTCCGCTGGCAGAGCAGAATTGCACAAACCTCCAAATGAAAACCAGATGAATCTACGAACTGGTGAACCATCGAGATATTGTAATATCTCGATTTTGACCCCTATTGCATTAAAATTGTACATGATGTAAATATCGTTATTTAATCATGGTGAGGAGCTCAAGGCCAAGGCCCCACCATGGATTTAGCGTTTTATGTATCGACAATTAAAATCGATGCATATGGTTTTCGTGCTAGCCAGGCACAATATAAAAAAATGAGACATCATGTAAATATGCAATTTAATAAAATGCCCACAACTAGCTATATGCAATGCAACAAGAGATGGGGTCATGATTTCACAAGGAATAGGGAGGGAAATTATTCAAACTATTGAGCCAATAGTGTTGATCCAAATGTCAATGAGAGAACCCATAAAACTCTCAACTACCCATTTTGTCTTATGCACCCAATCATTTAATTCTTCCAGAAGTTGATTGAGGCAGTTAATGCATTGGGAATGGAGGAGTATGGCAGTCAATTTCGTATTGGGGCAAGCCATCAATCTGGAAAATCGTGTTTTTGCTTGTGGGGCAAGAAAACACCCAAAAATTGGTGCCCATTCCATTCCTCATCCACGTTTTTCTCTTCCTCACGCAGCTGGAGCTGGTTGGGCGTTTTTCCTCACGATTTTTTGCAGTTTCCTCATTTTCTCCATGGATGGGAACCCGTTTTTATATTACTCAGTGGCTGGGAAGAGAGATTCACGATTTGGGGGTTTGCACAGGTCGTTTTTGCTTCTGTAATGCCCATGAATGTTTATTGAAATCGAATTGCTCTCCCAGGGTTGATTTTCCCCATTTACCATTTCGTTTTTGGTTCCCAGAACGTTTTTGTTCATACCCAACACCTGTGTTTGTTGTTATGTGCATCCTTGTTTTGGTCTGAAAGACTTAGGAGTGGAAACGACCCAACATTGGCTTGATAAACCTAGTGAAGAGAGGAACCTCACAAAAAGATCAAGAGGGGCTGGCTAATCTTCTATGCACACCTGAGAGAACACTGGAAGGGAAGGTATGGCCCGAGGGATTGTGTAGCAGTGAAGGGAATACTTCCTTGTGTTGGGTGTGTAGGTATTGTGGAGGCCAAGCTAGATAGATCTTGTGCAGGTGTCCATGGCTCTGTGGTTGAGCTCACTAGCTTAACAATTCATCCTTTCCTCTGCCTTAGCAGCCTGATAAACCCAACTGTAGATTGGCTTGGCTGAACCTTGGTGTGTATTTGGCTATGTGTGAGCCTATTGTTCCCCTTTTCCTTGTGGAAATCATGCCCAGCTCGGGGGTGGCAGTTGTCCTGAGAGATTGATGAACACAACTGGCCTATGGTTGGGTGGAACATTGCAGCGACATAGCTAGTTGCAGGGTAGCTCATTTTCAAGATAAGCGCTCTCTTGAATTTAACTCTGCAATGTAATTTGTTTAAGAATTATTATGAACATATTGAATGTATTGGAATGCTTGAATGAGATTTGCTTCCGGTGTATATTATTGCATTATGCATTTGCATATGTTTCTAATTTCGATGCATTTTTTATTATGTTCTTGGGGATAGATCCCGGGTTATGTTGGTAGCGCGTTCGTCGCGTCCTCTCCTCGGCGAGAGACGGGAGGGTACGTGACAGATATCCTCCTGAGTCGACGTAGGCAGAGAGTTAATTCTCATCCGCTGTGGGGGAGAGCAATACTGGGTAGCACGAGTGAGGTGACTGAGGGGAGGGATCATGTTGAATGCACCAGGGTGGAAGCCCGACTCTCCATGCCTCCTATTAACTCAATGCTGCCACCTCTCCTACTTCCTTCAGCCACATGTCCATGCCAAATGCTGGTGTCATCACCTGCATTCGAGGAGCTTTAGGTCATTCTTGAGTATGTGTTTAGCAAACAATTCTAGCACCAACCATAGCATGTGCAAAAGAAGCCTTAGATTCATCCACCATTCATCATCATGCAAGAGAAGTCATGCAAGAGAAGTGCACATCACTAAGAGAGCTCATAAAGTAAGAGAAAGAGGATCGACTTCATAATAGAACATTTGACTTATGATTTTACAATGTGGAGAGGAGGTGTATTTATACCTTTCTCTCTTGATTATTTTAATTTGAGCCTACAAGTCTAAAACATCAAATAATATTATTTTTAGGGTAAATTTTACATAACAAAGGAATTTTAACCAAAAAATTACAGCTCGCACGGGTGTGGCTCATTGGCGGTTCAGTTGTTATGAAGTCACTTGTTGTAAATTGGAGGTCACAAGTTCAAATCCCACCCGGTTTTACATGTGTCCCATGTCTTGCGACGGGTGTGGGGCACCTAGGGGTATAGTGGTAGCAGGAATGGATCCGTGGACCTCGTGTCACGCGAGTACCAGCCCAGCTCCAGTTGCCGATTCCCTTAGTTACAAAAAAAAAACCAAAACAGTACAAAAATGATAAAAATAAGCTAAAATAAGCTAAGAGATGGCTTCACTTGATGAAATAGTGAGCCAAGGGAGGACATCATGCCCCATCTAACCCCAAAATGCTGAAATTCCCTCAATGTCCCCCTCCAAGGCACTGTAGGCCCAGCTGGTGCACAATAGCCGGATAGGTGGTGCACTGGGCTAGTAAGGTTGGAGCAGGGGTTTCTGGATGCTACAAAAATGTCCAAGTGGGTGCAAAAGGTGTGCTAATAGGCGATAACAATCCTTTACAAAGCCAAGTCAACTTTGCAAATTAAAAACCCACCCCTAGAAGCCCTGGAGCACCAACCCATGGGCATAAAGCCCTACATGGTGGAGACACCATCACACCGAAGGGGCAGTCAACAAAGCCACTAAGCCAAGTACTTCTGAGAGTTAAACCAAACGGGTTGGCCATGTCCAATCCAGGGGTTAAACATGCCCCAACCCAAATATGCATACATTAAAACTCACTTTGGCCTATACAATAAATTTTTTTGACCCCTTGCTCTAGCCTTAGCTTTGCTGGAACATTGAAGCAGTTGTGGCGTGTAACAAGACCTACCATAGCCTATGGTCAATATATTTTGCAGTTGGGGGAATCTCAAGAACTACTAATCCTGAAAGGGATCCCTTGTTTCCTAGATTCTTGCTTCTTTACTTGTTTGCCCCATGGCGGAGGCATGAGTGTGGTCGAATATGCCCTCTCTAGCCAGACTGTACTCCATTTTATTCATCACTTCTCAGTTTCCCATATCCTCCTTGCCGACCATGCTCTACTCTACTCCCTTTGGTCTAACACCCCCCTCCCTAGGACCACCTTGTACCGCTATCCTTTTTGACGAAGAGTATTAGGACACATTCTCTTCCTACCATTAGATGCTCCCTCTCGAGTCCCAGTTCTCTCTACTTGATTCTGCCTCTTCCAAGTACATCTACCTCTCTTCTACCATTTGGGAAGTAGCTTGAAAGTCATACTCACACCACCCCACTCCACTCACCTTGCCTAAAACTTGGCTCATGCCTTATGAACCAAGAATGTGGTCAGAAGTCCAAGGCTCTTCACCGCCAGCTTCGACACCCATTCACCCATGCTCGCCCCTTTGATCCCAACCTTAAAACTTTCTGCCATTGCCTCCTTCGCTACGAGAAACGCCTCTTACATCTCCAAGAGGAGACGAGACTTATGTGCTCTCCTCATCCACCCTCCCAAAACCTTTTGGCGTACCATTTTCAAATGCCACTCCCCCCTCCTAACTGATCTTAACCTGAGATTCATGTACTCTCATACCTCCACTCTCTATGATGTCCTTGAGCAACCTCGGATTCATGTTACCTCCCTGCCCCCTTCATGCTACTTAATCTCACATCGAGACATCAGAGAGGATGTTTGGATAATGAACACTAGTAAAGTAGTGGATGAGGAGGGTTTCTAGGTAGAGTTCTTCAACCACTGTCTTCTTTTCGCTTCAGATAATTACTTGGTTGATCTCGTTAACCATGTGGTTTGTACAGGTTTTCCACCATCTTGGTCACATCACACCTTTCACTTGATACACAAATCGAGTTCTAGCTCAAATCCCAAGATCCAACAACTATCCGATGATCATGATGCGTCACACATTCTCGAAGCTCTATGCTACAGTGCTTCATATGAAGCTTTTTAGAGAGCTTAAGAGGAGACAACTTAGAGCAAGAGGACAGGCAGGTTTTTGGCCTGCACGTCAAACCATTGACTATATCTTTACCCTTTGAGTTATCATTGAGGAGGTGTGACATCGTTCTTCAAAATTTTATTGTTGCTTTGTAGATTTGTGAAAAGCTTTTGATTCTATTTCTTGAGAGGCCCTATTCCAGAGGCTTAGAGACATTGGCATCTCCGAGACCCTATTAATTGCTATCATACACCTATATTAGTTGGTTCTTGGTTGTCTTTGCATAGTTCATGGGGTATTGAATTTCATTCGAAGTACCATTGGGGTTAAGCAGGGACGCCCCCTGTCCCCCACCCTGTTTGGGATCTATATTGTAGAGTTGGAGACCTTCCTTCACGAGCTTAACTTGGATGGAGATGGGTGCTTTCTCCACTAGGTTTTGATATCTGTTCTCTTTTTTGCTGACGATGTGGTCCTCTTGGCCTCAGCTCTAGAAGGGTTGTAGAGATGGTTGAATGCTTTATCTCTTTTTTGCAACTTTCGACATTTGGTAGTCAACTTGGGAAAAACCTTTACTCAATGACTTATTTAACCTTTACACCTTTCTAACAACTCAAAGACTTATTTAACCTTTACTCATCCAGTCTAACATTGATGTGACCCTTTTAGAGTACTTATTACATGTAAAAGCCCTAAGTTAAGGTGCATAGCCTAGATCCCTAAGGTAAGTGAGAGTACATGAAGTGAATGTGTATTTAGGGAAAGAAAGGGGTCTTTGCAAATTAACCATCATAACAATTGAGTGTGATAGGTCTACCCTCAACTTTCAAGAGTTAGGGTTTAAGATATTTCTTCTACATGCGTGCCTTGGAAGGAATTGCTGTCATGGGTCACTCATCCTTGCGCCTTTTTATTTCGATCCCCTTTTACTTTATTTTTCATTTATTTGCTTTCTTATCCTTTTCATTTCCCTTTACTTTAGATTTGGCTTTGATAACCTGGGACTTAGGGAACTTGGCTTTTAGTCAAGGGGAATATTTCCCATACGTTTCCAATTTAATTCAGCAAGTTGCAACATCGACCTTAGAGTACTAGACTCTTTTTGCTTTATTCAGGCATTCATACATGACAATAATTATGAGACCTCAGGTTGTTAATAGTTATTGATGACATATCATTTACAAAGGGGAAAATGAAGGGGATGGATGAATTGGCTAGTGAAATGAAAAATGGCTTGGCGAAATTTTATGAAATGGGCGAAATCACTTAATTTTGTTCACCAGGGTACAAATTACCTTCGGAATGACACTTCTAAGGTAGAATGACACCAAGGTTAGACTAGGACATGGGAAACTGCTTTAACTGTTATGTGTCATTATACAAGCATAAAAGTAACATCCCATGAGATCATATTGTCATATAAACAAACATTATAAGTGCCAGCGAGGGTAAGAGATATCACAGCACTAGCACATCTGACACTGTCTCTGCTAGGCACATCCAAGGCACATGTATCATCTGAAAATGCTGGAAGGACCTCTGACCAATGACCTATGGAGAAGCCACAAATTTCATCTCGGAAACAACTGATCAACATATCACCCCTTGCTGAGAAAGGGGTAACAGGCCTTAAACAGAAAGTGGGCAAGACAACAAAACTTTTACTTGTAATACCTTCCACTGCGAGCAAG
Organism: Pseudotsuga menziesii; assembly: GCA_001517045.1. Taxonomy (NCBI): domain Eukaryota; kingdom Viridiplantae; phylum Streptophyta; class Pinopsida; order Pinales; family Pinaceae; genus Pseudotsuga; species Pseudotsuga menziesii. The sequence continues at coordinate 406,413 of LPNX010233122.1, forward strand.
CAACATTGGAGCAATATTAAGTATCAACATCTAAGAGTAAGGAAAATCTCATTGCAGATGTTTTCAAACTACATCCGAAGATCTTCTGTATAGTATTGAAATGGATTAGAGAAAAGAGCATATCAACTACATGCAGTGAATTTAATTTGCAAGTCTTTTGCTTTTTGATAGTAAACACTTTTAGTTTTCACAATATCGGAAATATTATAAGCATTTTACAGTTGTTAACCTTTGCCCACCACAAATGCAGAGAAATAAAACTCAGTGCTGGTTAAAGGCCCAAAGGGCCATTTCAATGTCATACGTAAGCTTAGACATGAACATAATAATGAAGATTCCTCCTACACAGCTCAATAAACAAAATCAAGAATAGTGGTCTGATACAGTTGAAACAAATTCTCATTATTCGAAACAACACAATGCATATGCTTTTTTTCTTCTTCCAATGAAAAAAAATTCATATATTTGATATTTTTGAGAGGGAAATTAAAATTTATATTGTGCTGTGGCTGCTTCCCTATATTGATTCAATCCTTGGAGTGACTATCCTTTACCTGCTTTCTAAGCTGTCTGTAACAGACATATTAGATATACGGTCTTCCAGTTGCACCGTCCAGATTATCTGGCCCCATCATATTACAGTCTACCAAGTTCCTGTAGTGTCTATTCTATATAGGACCACTACTTCATCAAATACACCAAAACAACAAAAAACTTGTTGACATTATAGTCTGGTAATTTTCCTTTCACATCAAAAGGGATGTAGCCTCAGCAGTAGAGAGTCGAGACATTAAAGTTTAAACATAAGTCCAAGAACTTTTATTATAAGTTTCTTTAATTCACTGAATGGAGGATGATGCCTCCCCTGAAGTCTTGCTCAAGTAAGGTACCCTTATGATGAATTAAAGCTTCCTTGGACAATTTATCCGCCTGAGAATTGAATTCATGATCGACATGTGTGAAAGAAATAGCATAAAATGAGGCTATTACCTCGTGGATCAGATTCATTATTGGAAGCAAGCCCAAATTGTTAATGCTGCACTTCTGGCTTAGCCAATCTAGCAGGAGTTTTGAATCTCCATACACCTGGAATTGCCTAAGGCCTCTTTTTTCTGCACATTTCTACAGTACCCAGAGAGAATAGAGTTCAGCATGGTTTTGTACCCTGTCTGGCAGCGTACTTCAACAAGAAATAATGAGATGAGTCAAATTAGAGGACAGCCCCTGCTTCACATACACCTGGACTTCTAGGCAAACTCCATCAAAGAAACCCCAAGGTATTTCCTGGTCTACAACTGGCCTTAGTAATACTCTGTTAGACTTCTCTTTTGTAAAGTTTTTTTAGTGAGCCCAAGCTAGTCTAACCTTGTGTGCTGCTGTGCAGATGTAAAACCCAAATCCTGGAATATTATCTGATTCCAGGTCCACCAAATCCCATAAACAAACAGACATAGGAGCACTTTATAAGCTGATATAGACTTATCTGATAGCCAATCAAATAGGCATTCAACCATGGTCAGCTTATCCCACTTAGGTTTTCCTACAATCAAAAGAGAAACCTCAATCCAAACATCTGTTGAAAAGGAACAGGTTACAAACAGGTGGTCAACTGTTGATTCATCATTATTTTTACAAAGAGTACAAATTCTTGTCTCTACCCAGTTCCTCTTCTGTCCATGATCCCTTGTCAACAGTTTATTTGTGAGTGCCAGCCACGAGAATTTTAGTTTTAGTGGGCAAGATAACTTCCAGACTGATGTCCACCACCAGATTTTTTCATCACCCAGGTCCTCTTCAATTCTTGCTGTATAACCCAATTCAACTGTGTATTCCCTGTTCCTTTATTTTTGGACCATTTGAGCTGAACTTCTAAATTTAATTTGGTAGCACTATGATATAGTAGATTGACATATTGGTTCCATTCCATTGCAAGGTCCCCTTACAGATTTAGTCTGTCTGCAATCTTCCAACCTTGTGCCCATATATTTCTGATCAACCGAGGCTGCATCTTTTAAAAGATAAATCCCTCGACTGTGGAGCACTTCCAACAAAGCATTAGATAGTCTGAAGTTGCCTTTGATCCCCATCCAAGGATCCTCTCCAGTCCCAACCTTGCTACCATTTCCAATTTACCATACAATCCATTTATCCACAATGGGAAAGGCTGTGAATTGTGGCGCAGTAAATTGGGAAGCCATGTAGATGGTGGTGAGTAGGGCATATGCCAAGGGAGAATGAGGGCTGAGATTAAATGGCCAAAAGCCAGTTAGCTCAAAAATTCTGAAATTATCAGACAAGGTCTGAAATTTTTAGCCAAGGGGCCGGAATCAGATGAATCCTGAGGAAAGAGCTGGCTCTGATACCAATGGAACGAAGAAGCTTCGTTTCTTACATAACGGTGTGTTGTGCCACTCATAATAGCTCCTTTTCAGTTTATAAGTAACCTTTATTGCCTTGCAGGCAGCGGGTTCAGGCAGGCAGGCAGTGGATTCAGGCAGGCAGGCAGGCAGCGATAGCTCGTAGGTAAAGGAGAAAGTGACCCGGGGAAAACGACAAGTCTCTCTTGGTCCCAGGTATTCGGTTCTGTCCCCCACCTTTGTTTTTTGTTGTCTCCTATAAACAATGGAAACACACTTGGCATCACCCATAACTAACAACTTAGGTCAAGTGAAAATTGCCTCCTCGAGCAAAACAGGGAAGTGGGTTTGTGTTAATGCCAAGCAGTTTCGGTGTATTTTAAAACGGAGAGCTGCCCGTCTAAAGTGGGAGGAGACAAGGAGAACATAGTTTCAAAGGAAGACTAACAAACAGGCAAACAAGTCTTTATGGCAAGGATGTGGTAGCAACAAGGATAAAAGCAACACTGATCCTGCCCTATACAGTCCCACATCTACACCTCTCACCTGGTCATCTACCCTATATGTACAAGAGCTACTCAATATTCAGAGAAGATTGGAGGTTTTGGAAGTCAAAGAGCATGAGAGGGACCTTAAAACCCATCTGTTAACAGTAGAAAATCAACGTTTAGCAGAATGCAACAAGGTTTTAAGAGGTCAAGCGCCATTGTTGCAAGAAGCTATTCTGGTAGGCAAGAATGAGTGGCAAGATATGAAGGCAGACTGACAAAGAATAAAAGAATCAGCAGGGGAAGAGAGAGGGGTGTTGAATCATAAAACATCCAATGTTGAAGGGAAAACAGATGAACAAACAAATAACCAGGGAATGAAAGTAAGAGAAGCAGCAAATGGAGGTTCCACCAAAAATTCCAGAACGTGGGCACAACTTATTAGCAAGTCTGCTAATATAGAAAAGGAAAAAGAAGCAAGCAACCAAGGAGACAACGAACAAGGAAAGGAAACCAAAGAAAGACAAGACAAAGCAACAAACATAATAATTAAAGGTGTGAGAGAGTATGGTAAGAATGAATGTACCCCGGAGCTTGCAAGCGACTTTTTAAAAGACAAGTTAAATTGGCAAGGCCAAATTTGCCAAGCGTGGAGGGTGGGTAAACCCAGTGATGAGAGAGCCAGGTCCATAAAAGTCATCATGGCAAGTGCAAGTGACAAGCAAACTCTTCTAATTAAGAAGCATCTCTTAAAGGGCTCTTGCTTTTTTCTAGAGGAAGACTTAACTATCATGCAGCAAGAGGAGAGAAAAAAAGAGTTGTCAAAGGTCAGAGTAGCAAGAGATGAGGGCAAAAGAGCATGGTTATACAAAGGCAAAGTTGTTATTGCTGTTTTTGGTTCTCCTTATAAAGCAAGACAGCAAAACAGTAGTCAAGAAGTGATAGCAAATCCCTTAGCAGACAATTTAGCAGCAAGGTCACGATGGGCAAATAAGGGTTTAGACTCAACTTTGAGTCTTGTATGCCAAAGCAAATAGCAATCAAGGTCTACCCAGGTTCCCTTAAGCTTAGTATGTTGGAACTACAGAGGATACCCGTGGAGGCGTGGACCTGGGCTAGGACCTATTGCGGAAGATAGAGACATAATATGTATGTCTCGTGGAAACACATGAGCATGAAGGGTGCAAGACACCCCTTTTTGAAAAATATATGAAGTTGGCAGTGTGAAACAAGGCAATAGAGAATGGAAAAGGTCATGGAGGTATCATGGTCTTAGTGAAGAAAAAGGTAGATCGTTGCATTCAACTAGAAAAAGAAGACTCAAATAAACAATATATATGGTTTAAAATATCAGAAAATGGAAATGTCATTAGAATTGCAGCATGCTATTTCGCCGCACAACTTACAAAAATTTACAAAAAGAGGGGGCTCGACCATAAAGACCCTTTTGCAGCATTAAAAAACGATATTGCGAAGTATTCTCAAGTAGGTGAAATCCTTCTAGTAGGAGGTTTCAATGCCAAGACCGCAAGTGAACAAGCTAGCATTGTTTGTCATAGGGAAGATTGCAATCCTATTTGGCTTACAGAAGAAAGAAATCATCAATGGACAAGAATTTCAAAAGACAACAAAAGCTGCAATTTCTTTGGAGAACAGTAGCTTACCTTAAGTGGAACTTTCGATTTAGTAATCTGCAATGGTTTGCCTAGATGGACAAACTCTGGTAATTTCACTTGTAATACCTACAATGGAGCAAGTGTGGTGGATTATGCAATTTGTTCACATGGCATATGCAAGAAAATGGAGGAAGTTATGATTGGAGAACAACTCTGGGATTTAAAATCTGATCACAAATCGATCTATCTAAGTCTTTCTTGGACTGATAAGGAGCAAGTGGGGACAAAAAATCAGCACATTCAACAACCTTTTGCAAAGGGCATAATTCTTTTGACTCAAGAGAACTATAATATCTTTAGGAAGGCTTTAGAGAGACTTTGTAAGAGGGAGGAAATTCTGTCCCAAGGCCTTAATAATCAACAACTAACTAATTTAATTCAAAGGGCACTCACAAAATGCAAAAGAGCAAAGAATAGGAAACATGAAACAAATTTCTTTCCTGTTAATGCTTGGTTCGATGAGGAGTGCAAAAAAGCAAGGAGAAGGTGGAGAGAGTCAAACTGGAAAGAAAAAGACTTAAAAAGCTACAAGCAGATTATAAGAAAGAAAAAAATCGATTTCATGGTCTCAAAGAGGGAAGAGCTAATCTTCCTTGGGAAAAATAACCCCAAACTATTTTGGAAGGAACTTCAAGTGAGCAAGAAGCAAACTGAAAACAATATTACAGCGAACAAGTGGCTTGAGTATGGAAAGCAACTCTATGAGCTGAATCCTAAGGTTGAACCCCCTCCCCCCTTAGTCAACATCGCCACCATTACTAAGCTTTTCACCGTGCAAGAGATCGAGGTGGGTATTAAGAAGTTGGGTGTTGGAAAAGCCAAAGATTTAGTAGAACTTCAAGCTGAGCATCTAATGTGGGGTTCAAAAACTCTTGCACCTCACATTACGGGAATCTTCAACAACATCATTCAGCAGGGATTTCCTACAGATTGGACAACTAGCCTCCTCGCAATTCCTCTTTTCAAGAGCGGAGATGTCAACGATCCCTCTAATTATAGGACCATAATGATAAACCCTTTGTTTGCAAAGCTATTTGGAAGCATGCTAGAAAATAGATTTAGCAAGTGGGCGAAAGAAAAGGACAAGCGTGCTAAAGGGCAAGCAGGTTTTAGACCTAAACATTCCATAGTGGACCATGGTATTACTTTAAGGCACTTCATTGAAAAAGTATGGGAGAAAAAAGAGGAAGCCTTTTGTTGCTTTGTCGATTTCAAAAGAGCTTTTGACATGGTTTCCAGGGATAAGCTATGGCACAGAATGGAGGAACTTGGGGTTCCTATACATCTTAGAGCAACTGTTCATAGGCTATATGAGGAGGTCAAAGTCAAAATCAAAACATCAAATGGTATCTCCGAGAGTTTCAGAAGTGATATCAAGGTCAAGCAAGGGTGCCCGTTATCCCCTACCCTTTTTGGCTTATATATTGACAAACTTGAAGAGTGGTTAAACTTAGAGGGAGGGGATGGTGCCCTCGTGGGAGAGTATGTGATAAGGCTTCTTTTGTATGCAGATGGCCTTATTTTGATTGCTAAGTTTGCTCTTGGCTTGCAAGAGCACTTGTTTTCCCTTGAGCACTTTTGTAGAACAGTTGGGATGCAAGTAAATACTAGCAAGACGAAAGTGGTAGTTTTCTCTAGCAAAAGAAAACATAAACAACATAAGTTCTACTTTGAAGACAATACCCTTGAAGTAGTGGAAGATTACAAGTACCTCGGAATCGACTTCAACAAAAATTTGAGTTGGGAAGGCTGCAGGAAAAAAAGAACTCTTGAAGGTTGGAAAGCGTTTTATGCTTTCCAAAATAGGTGCAGAGAGGCAGAGTTATGGGATTGGAAAACTATGCAAACCCTTTTTGGGCTCTTAGTGATCTCAGTTGTTCTCTATGGTTGTGAAGTTTGGGCCAACAGTACCTCTGACTTACAGTGGAGGCAAATAGAAAAGATTCAAAAACACATGATCACAAGCAAGTTCAAAATTAAGAGTTCAGTTCCATATGAGATCATGCTAAGCGAAATGGGGGTGACTTCTATTGAAGCAATCGCTATGGTGAGACTCATAAGGTATTTAAAAAGAGTTGAGCAAATGGAAGAAGGTAAATGGCCTAAGGTTGTCTTCAATGACATATTGTGCAAAAGAAAGAAGACTTGGATGCGGAAAAATATTAAATGTCTTAGCAAGTGGGATATGTGCCTAAGCATGTGCCCTACGAATAGTAAAGAAATAAAGGCTTTTGTTATCAATAAGTTCCACAAGCGAACTTGGGATAAAGAGCTAGGGAGAAAGAGAAAGTATTATATTGAAGAGTTTAACCCCACCTACTATCAACATCAAAAGGCGTACATAGGGGCCAATATACCTAGGAAAGCCAAAATTCTTATTGCTCAATTAAGAACTAATTCCCATCAACTCCGTTGTGAGACCGGGCGTTGGAAAGGCCAAAAGAAGCTTGGGCAAAAAGAGTGTGTATTTTTTGCATCGTTGGTAAGGTGGAGACAGAAAAACATTTCATTTTAGAGTGTGAAGCCTTTAAGGACAATAGGGACAGGTACGCAAATGTCTTGACGAATAAATCTTGGGATGATTTGTTTAACGAGGGGACTATGGAAAAATTGGGGGCGCTCATCATCAAGTTGAACAGACAAAGGATTGAATTGCAGAAAACAACGTGCCAGTTGGTCTGTCCCATAGGCTATTCTTAGCCTCGCGGACGTTAAAATATTTCTTTCCTTCCTTCCTAAACAACCAGCATAGATAAGCTAGATTGCAGTAATCCATGAATGAAATGAAATATATGATTGATAAGATAAGAGATGATATAACAATGAGAATGTTGCTTGTATAAATACCCATGATGGGTGCCCTTTCATAAAGAGGCATAACCTTTCATCAAGGTGTCTCTTCGTTAAGAATTAGTTATTTAATTATTAGTAGTTATTAATGTTTATTTATTATATATTTTTGTTCATTACAATATATGTCGTTTCCTTGTTGTATCGTATCTGGCATTTTTGAAAATTTGTTGTATCCATGCCCCCGCCCATATCTGTATCCGTTTCCGTATCTGCTTGAGTGCAACTTAAGCTCAACCCAGTTTGTCGGGGAAGCATGTGCCAACTCCACAACTCATGCATATGCTCAATTCGGTTCGTCAGGGAAGCATGCATGTAATCAATGTGCATCAACACAGCCCAAAGATCTCACTAGGACTACCACTGCTAGTGAGTCTTTGCCACATCATGGGCTACAACTTCCTCATAACATCCATAATGACTACAATCATATGAGCGCTCATAAGGGCCATAACTTTTTTGAGAGACTTTCATCATATCTGTATGGGGTACAACCCATAAATTTCCCAACCATGCAAGTTGCTAAATTTGTATAGTAACCAGCCATGTTTCATCTTGGGTGTACCACTACAGAGCCAGTCCTTTTCATACTGGATGTAGCTTTCAGCAATGCTAGTCCTTTTTCATACTGGATGCATGATCTTACAGAGCCAGTCCTTTTTCATACTGGATGTAAGTCACATGCATCTTCCTACAGAGCCAACCTTGTTTCATGTTGGATATGAAGATGGGTTCATACAGAACCAATCATTGTGACTATTACTCCATCCCCAGGATGAGTCTCGGATAGTCACACATTGTCCTTGGAGACCTTGACTATTACATAATTTCTAAGATGAGTCTTTGGTAGTCCTTTGAGGTCTTGACTATGCACATAGTCATTGGAGAGCTTGACTATTACTCCATCTCCAGGATGAGTCTCGGATAGTCATCGAAGGTCTTGACCATTTCTTTACTCATGTGGGCATACAAAGTCATGTATCATGACTAAGCCAATGAGCTACAGATCCATGTACCATGACTAACTGTCTTTGGAGCTATGTATAACATAACTTACCAGTGTCGGAGGTAGGTCTCACTGCATGACTCACAAGTGTCCACCCGAAACTCAAGAGTTTATCATGAATCATTGTCATAGTTCACAGGTGTCCACATCAAATTTCTCACCCACAAATCTTTACCTAGAACTCAGGTGTTCCCAAAATCACCGTCATGGTTCATAGGTGTAGAATCACTTGTCCCCGGATGTGTACCTAGAACTCAGGTGTACAAAATCACCGTCTCTATTCATAGGTGTTCACATTAGGACTGCATAGGTCTTCTTCCAGAGCCAACCTTGTTTCATGTTGGATATGAAGACCATTGGTTTTTCATAGACCACATATGTCTTTCGGTAGGGCCAACCCCATTTCATTCTTGGTATGAAGACAACAAGCCTTTCTCAGACCACATATATGTCTTTCGACAGAGCCAACTCTATTTCATGTTGGGTATGAAGACAACAGGTCTTTCTTAGACCACATACTAGTGTGCACTAAGCTCCATCCTCTGAGGATATCCGGGAGATCTCCTCACTCCTTCTCGGAGTGATCGCGGGAATGTATAAAGCATGTGTTGGCCTCTCCATCCCATCTTAGGATGTTTGAGAGATCTCACTTCTTTTGAAGTGATTGAGAGAATGCATTGGCCTCTCCATCCCATCTTAGGATGTTTGAGAGATCTCACTTCTTTTGAAGTGATCGAGAGAATGCATTGGCCTCTCCATCCCATCTCAGGATGTCCGAGAGATCTCCTCGCTCCTTTTTGGAGTGATCAGGAGAATGCATGGTATAATCATCCTACCCTCGCAATGAGGGATATAATCATGGAACCAATCTCCCCGCTCCATCACAGAGTGCTAGGGAGTAAAGTCAATCTTCCCTCTTATCGAGGGAGTCAATCATGGGACCAGTTTCTTCACTCCTTCTTAGAGTGATCAAGAGAAAATACTGAGAAAATACGGTCCATTCCTAATCCTGCACACATATCAACTAGCAGAGGCATCAAATATATCGGGGTAGACATTTCTGTCCTACCTTATTCTAGATATAAAATGCAAATATATAATAAGCCATATCACTGAAATCATGTACCTGAGAGAGAGTATCAATAGGCTAGTTTCTCCACCCCATCTCAGGGTGTCTTGGAATCCTCCCTCTGTGCTGGAGCGTTCTGCTCCCATTGCATCTGAGCACCCTGCTCCCTCTGTAGTTGTTCATCCTGCTCCTGCTGTAGCTGATCATCCTGCTCCCTCTCTAGGGAGTCCACATATACGATGTAAGTATCCATCTTGGTGACCACTGACAACCAGGTACATCAAGGATCCCTCAACTATCTTGTCTGGATCAAGACAACAATGCCATCAGTGTAGGCACAGTCATCATGCTTGATCTGCTCAGGATCGCAACTGTGTTCTTCCTTGACTTGGAAGACTTTATTGGGTTTCACAACATCATATGCAATAGGACAGGATCCTCATCTTGAGGGCTAACTCCCTCTGTCTCCTAAAAAATCGGCTGAGTAACTTACGTCCTCCAAAATTCATCTACCATTACTCTGACTGGAAAGTAACTGCTTTTAATAATCGTTGAAGAGACGAACATTTGTAGTAGAGAGACTGACATCCGTAGAAGCCTTTCGCTCCCAATTGCCAAATCTCTACATGGGATCATTTAGGTTTGTGGGTCATGTGTCCACGTATGTACTCGGTCCTTATTTGTCTATTGTCATGACTTCCACTTAACTGTTTCGACCGGAAGTCATCCTTCTTTCTGGGTTGATAGTCATGCTTCTATAGGCTTTCTGCTTTAGATCCATCTGGATATCAATGGGATCACTTGTCCTTTAGACCAAGCTTCATCATCCTCTTCTTGTAGGCCATAACATTCCCTATAAGTCAAATCTCGTCAGATGGTTAACATCATTGCATAATTAAATTTATTCAATGCAATAGTTCATCCAGATATGTAGGCATCTTTTAGCCAATGCTTCGACGCAACATACACATGACTATTACTTGGATGCTAGCAGTCTCCATTATAACATACAATCAAGAGTGTGCACTACTCTAACATGTTCAAAGGAGAAGTCATCCAAGAGGAGTCCATGAAATGTTGTGCAACATTGCAGGCTAAATCATAACACCTACTACATGAGCCTACTATCAACAAAAGAACCAAATGACATGCTCAACAACTTCCTAAATCTAGGAATATAGATCTGCATAAAACATGTTCAAAACAACCAGATCTAATCTAGCAGAGCACGTAAAATCAAATACTTATCTTTTATTGTTTTGTGGGTGGGCTCCCCTTGACTCCTTTAGGAATCCATTGGTCTTCATTTTCTTGTTGGGAGTCCATGACGACCTGAATCTTCATCTCATTGCCTCAACACAAGGAGTTCTAGAAGAAGAACTCCGAACGATCCTCATTCTTTGGCTTCTTCTGAGGGTGTCTTTTTCAACATTTGCAGTTGAGGCGTCATGCCTCCTCTTCTTTGGATCTCTGCAATCTCTGGCATAGTGTCCAGGTTTATTGCATGTGTAGCAACAGGTGCGTGAAAGATCCTTCTTCTTCTTCTGGTCTGAAGTGGGACTTGATCTTCCACCCTTGCCTTTCTTTCCATCAAACTTCTTTCCCTTACCCTTTCCTTTCTTGACATGCGATGTAAGGGCTTGACTTTCTTCGTGTTGGGTGCCATGTATCCTGCTTCTCGCTGCAAGTCTTGTCTCTTCTTGCATACATACTGCCCAGATACGATCAAACTTAGGGAACTTCGGTTGCCCAACAAGACTCTGAATGAATGCTTCCGAAGATGGAGGGAGACCATTAAGAGTGTTCATGACAAGTTCTTTATCACTGACTGGATCTCCAATGGTGCTTAGTTGGTTCTTCAACTCGGAGATCCTCATAAAGTAAGAGGAAACAGATTTTGATCTTGACACTTTGAGGTCCGACAGTTGATTCCTCAGGGCAAGAGCATGGTTGATTCTGCTATCTTGGAATAACTTCTTTAAGGCTCTAAACATCTTCCTGGTGGTCGCATTTTCAAAGATACGAGGAACCAAATGGTCCTTCACCGAATCTACTAGGATTCTCCTTGCCCTAGCATCATTATTTTTCCACCGAGTCTTCTCGACTTCCTCTTTTGGTTTGGAACATTTTCATTTACGAACTTCAAGAGATCATTTTCTTCTAGGATAAGAAGAACCTTGGACTTCCATGAGTTGAAATTTGAAGTCCCATCAATCCTATCTTCGACCTTCATCCCAATCATCTTGTTTGCAAAACTGGACCAAAAACCCCAGTAGGAGCTAGGTCATGGATGAAGTATGGAGGCTTGAAAAACTAGATCCACAGACGAATGTGTCCTACTGAGGCGAGTTGGAGCAAGGGAAAGATGGTCCAAATCTGTGGACATAACAACAGTATTGTGGAAGCCCTAGTTCTTGACCCCGACCGGATTAGGTCAAAAATCTAAATTTCTCTGATAAAAAATTGGCCTCCACAAAAAGGTGGGCCCTACTAAGGTGAGTTGCTCTATACTCCTTTCGGGGTGATCTAAGGTGGGAAACACTCCAAAACGTGGGGCCGTAGTCTTTGACAATGACTTCTTCTAGCACCACTCTAATACCATGTTAGAAATTTGACAGCTGCAAAACCAAGATCACTAGAAGAATATTAAAGCACAAAAATTGAGAGTGGAGCTCGTTTATCCACGATGATCATACAGATCATCTCCCAACCATAGACAAATCAATGTCACCCCGAGCTTCCAAGAGAGAATAATCGTTTAGAGATAGAGTACTTTCAGGTTGTAGTAGCACAACCCCAAGAAAATAAGAGAAAATGTAATGTCCTCTTCCAGTTAGGCCTTAAGGCCCAAAACCGCTAACCTATGTGATTCTTGTGGGTTCGAGTGGTTACTCACAGCTAGGGAATCAGCTAAGGACTGATGCCATCCATAGAAGATCTAGGGCATCATCATTTGGTCAAGAAGGGCCACTGGGGCCAAAGGCCACCTTCGTGCATGCCATCCTAGCATTATTTAATAATGCATGCACTCTTTAAGTCTCCATCCGCATGCATGCAAGTCAACGGCAAATTAGAAGATAAAGTGACCTAATTAGGTCAAAGATTAGGTTTTGTGCAGTTGAACTTTATAAATAGAGGATAAAGCGAAAGGAGACTTCACTTTTGATTAGGATTATTTTGGGAGCTCTTGGATAGCAGCACAGCGTGCAGCACAGCAGTTGGGGTTGGAGACGGAGTCTTCAGCTAACAGGATTTCGGCAGTGAAACATCTGTCCTAGTCTTATTCCGGGTAAGCCATACAGGTTCACCACTTGTTCTTCATTCATTCATCAGTTGTCTAGTACATGGTATAGATCGTTGCAGGGACACGTGTGCAGTCGTAAGAGGGGGTTTTCAGCCAGAAAGCCCTAATCAGCGGTTGGGCCTTCAGATCTCAGTTTCCTTCCGGAACTCAGGCACCATTCTCATCATCAGCTTCATACTCCGGTACCCGGTGATTATCAGATCCATCAGGGCTCATCCGAAGCCGTTATTAGCAGTTTCGTGGTTCCAGGGCATGAGTAGCTGCCTCTTTGAATCAATTCGCTACCCTGCCTAGAGGTCTCAGAACCTTCACATGCATCAGGCATTCTCTCCGGCACTGAAAAACTATCAACCCGGCAAATTCGCAGTTCCATCGGACACCTCCTTCCTTGAGGGCGTCACCCTTTTCTGACTGGGGCGTCTTGCTGCTGGGGGTTCACCTGAAGCAGAGGAGATCCGCCTATTTCTGTTCCAGTTCTCAGAGCTTGCATACTTTCTCCGGAGCAGTTCAACCGGCTTATCGGTGGTAAGTGTTCATTCTATCTCGCAAACCATAACCCTAATTTTTCCTATAAAATAGGGATTTGTGCATGGCAGTTTGTATGCCCCGTTGTATCAGCATATTTGTTTAGAAATAGAAAATATCGGGATTTGGGATATTACAGTGGTATCAGAGCTCTTTGCTTGGCCAGCTGTGGGCTTAAGAGATGAAAAGTAGATGAATACAGAAGGAGATCCTTTTGTAACCTATAGGAGGAGGAAGAGTAGATACACAGAAGAATTTGAAGATATCCAACTAGAAGATACCAATTCAGACATGGAACAAACAGGTATACATTCAAATAGGGGAAAAGGAACGGGAGAAGAGGAGGATCGGATGGAGTTTCGCAGCTTGGTCTCTGCATTGCAAGACTTAGCCAAAGGACAAAAAGAAGTCCTCAATGCAATCAACAGACTATCAGTGAAACCAGAAACAGGTATCAACAGTACACCTCCCTCACCGGTAGATCGGGGATCTTCAAGCAGCAGTGGAAAGATGGTGTACACTAACATCCAAAACACTCCGCACATATACAGCAGACCTACTATCAGGGCTACCATGCCTCACTTCTTGGCAGATACAGTAGGGGGCCCAGTCATGCAGGTAGAACCTAGCGAGCCTTTTGGGGCTTATTTGCAGGAGTACAGAGACTTAGGGGATGAGTTTCATGCTGCCATGTCCTTCTCAGATTTCTGCAACATGAAGAGTAGGAACAGGCCCAGGAATTTCAACAAGGGTTTCAATCACAACTATGAGCTGTAAAAGACCTTGGGCAGGTTAATCATCCCAAACTTTGATGGGACTCACGGAGGATCAACGAGAACATGGGTCCAAAAGTTGGATACCTATTTCCAACTCAACCCCATGACAGAGACAGACGCCATTAAGTTGGCTACACTTCACCTTGACGGAGAAGCTCACGAATGGTGGTACCACGGATTGGTGACATTGGGTCACAACACCATACATTCTTACGGTGAGTTCACTCAAAAACTCATAGAGAGGTTTGACAGGAAAGATTCAGAGATCCATTTCAGGGAGTTGGCTCAACTCAAGCAGACTGGTAGTGCAGAAGCTTTCATTTCAGAATTTCAGAGGCTAGCCGTTATGGTAACAGATGTGTCAGAGAGCAGATTGACTATGTTATTCACTGAGGCCCTCATAGAGCCACTACGGGGATGGGTGAAAGCCTACAAACCCCTCACTCTGCAGGATGCTATGAGCAGGGCAAGGGATCTTCAGGATTCAGTGCCCAAAAACAAATTTCCTCTGAAAACCAATTTTCCTGTTAGGGACAAGGACAGGAAACCTTTCTAGCAGGATGTGCCCAAGAAAACTTGGTTAGATGAGGACACTAGGAAAGACTTGAGAAGGAAGAAGCTATGCTTCACCTGTCAGGAACCATGGGTACCAGGACACAGGTGTGCAGGGAAGGCGAAGGCCCACTGCATTGAGGTGTATTCAGACAATGATGAGGACGACGATGAGCAGGAGGCCACAGAAGAGGATTCACACCAGGGTGATACACCAGAGGGGGTCATTGCTACATTATCTGGAGTACCAAGATTCCATACTCTCAGGGTCAGGGGAGTAGTACAGGGTCACAGAGTAGGAGTATTGATTGATGGGGGAGCCACCCACAATTTCATTGACTCCGCTTGGGTAGCCAAGAGAGGTATTCAGACCGAGAAGTTCGAGGGATTCACTGTAGCAGTAGCCGGAAACTCCAGCATGGAGTGCAACTATTGGATTCCAAAATTGAATGTTGCCTTAGGTAACTATCAGATGACAGACTCTTTTTATGTAATGGATGTAGCGGATACTCATGTGGTATTGGGTGTTCAGTGGCTTTACTCTATAGGGAAATACACTAGAGATTACAGGGCAATGGAAATGGAGTTCCAGGGGCCAGATGACAAACGGGTAGTTTTGAGGGGCATGAACACTTACCCCCCAAAACCGGTCTCGTCACAGAGAATGTAGGCAGTGCTCCGACAAGATGATATAGAATGGGCTGCAGAATGTTTTGTCACCTTCAGGAAACCCCCAGAGACCAGCACACAACACCCAAGTGACATTCAAGCCTTGCTACAGAAACATGAAAAGGTTTTTCGGGACCTTCCATCCGGCAGACCACCAGATCGAGGTTTTGAACACATCATTGAGCTAGAGGAGGGAACACAAGCAGTCATCACCACTCCTTACAGGCATCTCAAAAGGTACAAGGATGAGATTGAGAAAACCATCAAAGAATTACTGGAGCTTGGTTATATACGGCCCAGTTCTAGCCCCTTTGCATCTTCAGTAGTTCTGGTTAAGAAGAAGGATGGTACTCTGCGTATGTGCATCGATTATCGGGCACTCAACAAAAAGACCATTAAGAACAGGTATCCCATTCCCAGAATTGACGAACTCATGGATGAGCTTTAAGGAGCTCAATACTTCTCCAAGATCGATCTTCGCTCGGGATACCATTAGGTCAGGGTAAGAGACCAGGACATCCCCAAAACAGCTTTTCGCTGTCACTACGGTCACTATGAGTTTTTGGTCATGCCCTTCGGACTTACCAATGCTCCAACCACTTTTCAGTCATGCATGAACCACACCTTCAGGGCACAGCTACGTAAGTTCTTGCTTGTATTCTTTGATGACATCCTGATTTACAGCAAAACATGGGAAGAGCACTTGAAACACCTGGACGAGACATTGAGTATTTTAGAAGAACATTTGCTTTACGCGAAAATGTCCAAGTGTGAGTTTGGCATGAAGGAAATGCTGTATTTAGGACACGTAATCAATGCCGAAGGAGTACAGGTTGACATGGAGAAAATTCGAGCTATCAGGGATTGGCCCGCGCCAAAAACAGTTACAGAATTGAGAGGGTTTCTAGGTCTGTGCACTTATTACCGCCGGTACGTTAAAGGATTCTCCCAATTTGCAGCACCCCTCACAGACCTCACCAAGAAGGGGGCAGTCACTTGGACAGACTTAGCACAGAAAACTTTCGAGGACATGAAGGTTATTATGAGTTCTTCTCCAGTTCTAGCATTACCAGACTTCTCACAACCCTTTGTAGTAGAACGTGATGCCTCAGGGGAAGGGTTAGGAGCAGTGTTGATGCAGAATCATCACCCTATTGCATTTGAGAGCCGTAAACTGAAGAACTATGAGCGCCATTACTCCATATATGACAAAGAGATGCTAGCCATCTTGCATGCTCTCACAAAATTCAGACAGTACCTGGTGGGCAGTAAGTTCAAAATCAAAACCGATCATAACAGCCTCAAGTATTTCCTGGAGCAGAAGGAACTGAATGAGCGACAGCAAAAATGGGTCAGCAAGGTACAAGCCTATGATTTCGAGATCGAGTATGTGAAAGGTAAGACTAATGTAGTAGCTGATGCATTATCCAGGCGTCCAGCCCCATTATCTCTCAGTAGTATATCCACGGATTGGAGGGCACTTCTCTTAGTGGAATACTCCCAAAATAAATTCGCTTGCGAATTATTGGACGGGCAAATTCAGGATGACAGGTACAGGATTGTGGATGACATCATCTACTCCAAAGACAGGATATACCTCGTTCCAGAATCCTCATTGAGGAAAAAGATCATTCAGGCAGCCAACGATTCTCCTTTATCAGGGCATCAAGGTTTCCTAAAAACCTACAGGCAGATCAGAGAGAGGTTCTCATGGAAGGGCCTCAAGGGGGAGATTATGCAGCATGTCTGGGAATGTAGCATCTGTCAACAGAACAAGATTGAGAACACCTATCCAGCAGGGTTACTCTAGCCACGACCGATTCCAGAACAGAAGTGGGAGAGCATCTCCATGGACTTCATTACAGGCTTGCCCAAGGTCCAAGGGCGAGATTGTTTATATGTAGTAGTTGACAGACTGACCAAGTTTGCACATTTCTTCTCGATACCATCAGACTACTCGGCAGCTCAAGTAGCGGAGTTATTTTTCAGGGAGGTTTTCAGGTTACACGGGTTGCCTAAGACCATTGTCAGTGATCGGGATAGCAGGTTCACGGGTGCCTTCTGGCAAGAATTGTTCAGATTGGTGGGGACCGAACTGGCTACTAGTACGAGTTATCACCCCCAGAGTGACGGGCAAACAGAAATAGTCAACAAATGGACCGAAGGATATCTAAGGAATTATGTAGCAGGGCAGCAGCGGACCTGGATCAAATGGCTACACCTAGGGGAGTATTGCTACAACACTACTTATCACATGTCTATTAGGATGACTCCTTTTAAGGCATTATATGGATACGAGGCCTTGGACTATGCAGATTTGGCATTCAGAGACAGTAGGGCTCCTAAAGCTAAGGATTGGATACAGGACAGTTAGGACATCCTGAAAATACTGAAGGAGAATTTACAAACAGCCCAGAATCAACAGAAGATGTATGCCGACAAACACAGGATTGAACGGAGCTTCGAGGTAGGGGATTTAGTATACTTAAGGCTCCAGCCTTACAGACAGTCCTCACTTAAGAAGAAAGGAGCAGAGAAGTTGAAACCCCGCTTCTGTGGACCCTACAAAATAATCCGGAAAGTGGGAGAGGTGGCATATGAACTAGAACTTCCTCAGGAAAGCAAAATTTACAACGTGTTCCATGTATCTAGCCTGAAGAAGACCCTTGGGCAACACATTGCTCCATCCACCGAATTGCCTCCTTTAGATGATGAAGGACTGCTGATAC
>LPNX010233122.1:424744-500172 GCA_001517045.1 Pseudotsuga menziesii
TATCGTTGCAGGGACACGTGTGCAGTTGTAAGAGGGGGTTTCCAGCCAGAAAGCCCTAATCAGCTGTTGGGCCTTCAGATCTCAGTTTCCTTTCGGAACTCGGGCACCATTCTCATCATCAACTTCATACTCCGGTACCCGGTGATTATCAGATCCATCAGGGCTCATCCGAAGCCGTTATTAGCAGTTTCGGGGTTCCAGGGCGTGAGTAGCTGCCTCTCTGAAGCAATTCGCTACCCTGCCTAGAGGTCTCAGAACCTCCGCATGCATCAGGCATTCTCTCCGGCACTGAAAAACTATCAACCCGGCAAATTCGCAGTTCCATCGGACACCTCCTTCCTTGAGGGCGTCACCCTTTTCTGTCTGGGGCATCTTGCTGCTGGGGTTCACCTGAAGCAGAGGAGATCCGCCTATTTCTGATCCAGTTCTCAGAGCTTGCATACTTTCTCCGGAGCAGTTTAGCCGGCTTATCAGTGGTAAGTGTTCATTCTATCTCGCAAACCCTAACCCTAATTTTTCCTATAAAATAGGGATTTGTGCATGGCAGTTTGCATGCCCCGTTGTATCAGCATATTTGTTTAGAAATAGAAAATATCGGGATTTGGGATATTACAGAAAACCTCTCCAAAGTGTAGAAACCCTAGAAAACTTCCTCTTCAAGTTGCAGTGGCGAACTTATCTAGTAAAAGGGCAAACTTGCCCTGCAGTGCTCAAGTCGTAGTGTGTCAAAATGAGGGGCACACCCTATTTATACCAATTTTCCACTGAATTTTAACTGGGGTTGACTTGACAGTTTTACTGGGGCCGACTTGTCATTTAAATAATAAAAGTCTCTTTTATTATTTATTTATTTTGTTTTCTTTCAAGGTCGACCTATGAGGATGATCCTCACGCAGCTACTATACTCCAACATTATAGACTAACCTTTCAAGGCTTTTTGCTACAAGTGCTTGACTGAACTAGTAGATATATTTCTTAACCCCCATCCTCCTGCTTCTTTTGGGATAGTCAGCCTCTTCCATTTGGCCAAGGGAATACCGTGCTTAGCTCTTTTCCTAGTCTAGAGAAAACTGAAATATTTCTTTCTGATTTTATTTTAAATGCCTTTGGGAATCTTAGTGATAGTCATCCAATATACTGGTATACTCTACAAGACCATCTTTACCAACACTAATTTGCTTCCTTGAGATAACCATCTGTTGAACCAGGCAGATATTCTAGTTGCCAGCTTATTATATAACCAATACCTATCTTCAAAACGATATCTATTAGGTTTTACTATTTAGATGAAATCCGAGATATTTAACCCCTTGATCCACAACAACAATTTGCATTGGGAAAAGGGATTCAAATTTGTTTTTTACATCTTCTGCAAGCTCATTGATCAACATAGTGGACTTGTTCATATTAATCTTCATACCTGTAACTTTACAATATAGCTCCAACGCTTCCTTAAATTTATCCAACTCTTTAACTAAGCAATGGCCAAAGATAAAGATATCATCTGCAAAAAGTAAATGAGAAGAGTGAATTGTGCTTGAAATCTTTACCCCTTTCAGTTCTTTATTTCTAGCATCTTTAATTAACATACTTAGACTTCTGCTACCAACAGGAAGAGGAATGGATATAAGGAACAAGGTTGTTGGAGTCCTCTTGAGGTTGTAAAGAAACCTGAAGGGGACCCATTAATCAATACAACAAAGGAGGTAGATGAAAGACAACTCATTATCTAGTTTACTGTCCGTAGATTCATGCTTATTTGGAGAAGCATCAATATGACAAATAACCAATTCACCTATCATAAGCCTTGGCTCGGTCAATTTTTAATATTGTTGTAGGTAACTTCTGAGTCTTTATTGAGTGCATTCCTTCTTGTGCTATGCCCACTACATCATGAATCTGATGGTTGAGAAGGAATCTAGACTATTCATCTGAGACAATACCCGTCAACAAACCTTTCAACATATTAGTAATAATTTTGGAAATCAACTTGTGAATGAGATTACATTAAGAGATATGTCTATAGTCATCAAAAGTAGCTGCAACTTGGTTTTTTAGAGATAAATGTTATAGAGGTTGTGTTTAGGGCCCCCAACATTTTCCCTAAACGCCTTTGATTTTTCCACGAAATTTAACAAATCATGCTCCAATAGATTAAAGAAACCCAGGTAGAACTATACAAATAGACCATCGAGGCTAAGACTCTTGCCTCTTTTAAAAGGAGATAGAAGAAGCTTCAATTCTTCACTAGCGATCTTAGCCTCCAAGTCCCTATGCATTCCTTCATCTGTTAGGCTCGGAAACACACTTATAAGCTTCATAATCTCCCTAATATTAGCTTCTTTAAAATCTTTAAAGAGATAGTGCAATCTACTAGCCTCTGCCATTTCTTTAAATGTGCTTACTTTGGTGCCTTTAGGATGGATAGTCTCCCAAATAGTATTTATATGCTTTCTATGGTTTGCAAATTTATGAAATATCTATATTGTTATTATCTCCTTCCTTGATCCCAATGGTTAAGCCTTCAGGCAATCTCCTCCTTATCCAATAGGACCTTCTTCTTACCCTCTAATTCTTTCAAGGACTGCATTTCATCATCAGTGAAGATTCCAACATTATTAAAAAAACAGGGATTTTATCCCTTCTTCCACCTCCTTTAATTCTTTTTGAGATTTGGTGGCAATAGAGGAATCCCACCTCTTCGTGCCAGAGTCCCCTGGTTGGGGATCCACAGGCCTTCATGTTTTCACCATGAGGTTCCTAAACTCTTCTTCTAGCATCCAAGCATGATTAAATTTTAGAGGGATTGGTGGCTTCCAATCCTCAATATCCATCTGCAACAAGATTGGAAGGTGATCTGAAGCAACCCTTGTCCCGACATGCAACCAAGGATTTATTTTTATCCTATCATTGAATAAGGTCTCTACTATCATAAGTTTGTCTAGTCTTTTGGATTTTCCCTCTCTGCCTCTTTTAGCATTCCTCCAAGTTGGTACTATCTTAATTGGTTCCACATCAACCAAGTGAATAGATCTAAACAAATGAGTAAAATAGTCACCAAGTGGATCCTTTCTTGCAGCCTCATCCTGAATTTCTCTAAGATTAAGGGTTAGTTTCAAGTTACTGTTGTCATGTACATAGTAGCTGGGCTACTATTGTTCCTGAGCACTCCTGAGCATATTTTTGAGCCAGTCCTTTACTTTGAGGTCAGCAAATGATGAGCTCCCAGTTGATGATCACTCTTACTCAGTGGATCTAGAGCATTCATATGATTAGTTCCATGCCATGACTGAGCCTCATGACCCCAGATTTGATGACTGAGTTAGCCATTTTCATGTCCTAGAGTAGAGATTATGAAAATGCCCATGATGTACAACAACAGTGTTTAGTGCCTTCAGATCGTTCAGATTGGATGCAGGTGTATGACCTAGGTGATATATGGATATGTACATGTGGATTTTGTTTATGCTCTGTTGTCTATTTTAGTAGTGAGACTTGGTTGATAGTGGTTGTATGTTGGCGATATTTTATTGTTTTTCATTGAAATCTAAAAGATAAGTGATCTATTGCTATGTTCAAGAGATTCTTTTGTATACTCATTGGTCATACACTAGTCTTAGTATGGATTTGGTCATTTCCTTTTGGGGACACAACTTGTTAGCCTTGGCACCATCTTCACTGTCTCCATGCAGCTCAGATTAGATGCAGGTATATGACCCAAGTGATATATAGTTATGTACCTGTGGATTTTGGTTATGCTATGTTGTTTATTTTAGTAGTGAGACTTGGTTGATAGTGGTTGTATGTTGGTGATGCTTTATTGTTTTTCATTGAATTCTAAAAGATAAGTGATCTAGTTGCTATGTTCAAGAGATTCTTTTGTATACTCATTGCTCATACCCTACTCTTAGTATGGATTTGGTCATTTCCCTCTAGGGACACAACTTGCTAGCCTTGGCAGCATCTTCACTATCTTCATCCATCTGTTGTCTTCCCTTCTTTTGTTTAACCCTGACTTGTAACTTGACTAGTGACATCTAGGATTTTCCCCACCTTCACCTCTATGTTGGAATAGGTCTCCATGTTTAAATTGTGTCTTGTTGTTGGTTTGTGTGATTCTCGTCATAGGGATTGTTTTCCTCTAGGTCTTGAACACAAGTAGTCTTAACCAAAAGTGTCTTAAGTGTTATATAAAAATATAAAAATATATATATATATATATATAAACATTAAATATCAATATTAATATATATTAATATTAATAATTAATAAATAGAAATGATTAATTAATTAATTAGAAAGAAAGTAAAGTGATGTACACTTTCGTTTGAAAATGCACGATAAGGGTTATATAAAGGCCTACCAATGTAATTGTAAATCATTATCATTCATCTTCAATATTCATTTTATATTTTCAATATGGAGCTATTTTCCATTAGTCGATTATTCACTTGAGTAATCCTTGAGAATATCCAGATGTAGATATTACATTGGTATCAGCGCAAATCTGATTCTGGCTTGTGGCCAAATTGTCAAGGTTTACTTGAATTTAGGTCTTTGACCTCACAATGGCTTTTAGCCATCCATATTCAGAGTTTTTCTAGTAAAAATTGGTTTTTGACCAAAAATTGGCCCTGGCCATTCGAATTTCATTGAAGAAGTGTTAATTCCACTCGAAATATGAAGTAGAGACCAAGAGGGAAAAATGAAGAAGTAAAAAAACAAAAAAAATATAAATAATTATCCGCAAGTGAAAGACAAAAAAAGAGAAAAAGTTAAAGAATATAATTCATAAAACCACACATGGTTTTATGAAATAACCCATGGTTTTACTTACAATATTTAAATTATAAACGAGTTTTATAAAGTATGCTTTGAGGACAAAGCATCATGAACCGGAAGGCAATGTTATAATATATATATATATATATTAAGATATATAAATATACAAACATTAAATATCAATATTAATTATTAATATTAATAATTAATAAATAGAAATGATTAATTAATTAATTAGAAAAAAGTAAAGAGATGTACCCTTTGGTTTGAAAATGCACGATAAGGGTTATATAAAGCCCTACCAATGTAATTGTAAATCATCATCATTCATCTTCAATATTCGTTTTATATTTTCAATATGGAGTTATTTTCCATTGGTTGATTATTCACTTGAGTAATCCTTGAGAATATCCAGATAAGGATATTACATTTAGACACTAAGGCATCGAAACATAAATGCTTTATCTGATTGGATGCCTAGCTAGCAAAATAAAAGTGTTTTTAAACACTATCACAAACAAAGTGTAAAAGTCTTCTAGTTTCCAAGAGACGAGCACTCATCCTTTGTATGATGTGAGGCCGTTTTCTCCCAAAGGGAAATTGGGTGGTCACTCCATCTCACCTATGGACAGTGGCAGGCAATGAGGTCATACTGAGTCATTATTTGAGGCTTGCCAGGCTATCTAGGGAATCTGCTCTTGGAGGATGGCTAGTTAATTGAATAAAGTAAATATCTTAAAAAAGAGTTAATGGCCAAAGGATGAGCACTCATTCATTGTATAATGTACGATTCATTTGCCCCTATAGGGAAACATGGTGAGATTGACCTATTAGGGTTATGCCTTTGTCATTTTCTGGAAGCCCAAAAGGCTTACCAAGGAACCTGCCTTTGGAGGTTCACTAGTGTCTTTTGCTGAGCAAGTTAACTGTTTTAAAAAGGTTGCTTGTCTAGAGTCTAGTGGAGCATTCTAATTATTCCACCCATCTGTGAGGCACCGCCATTCCCTATTGCTTACCTAGTCCAACTTATGTGTCGTGTTGATCTCCTGTTCCTTCAGCCTAGATGCTTACTGTGTCGAGTGTCAAGTCATTCCCATGGCCTTACCTTGTTTCATTCACCTTCACCCTTGACTAGCAAAATGACCAAATCTATGAATGAGTATACACTTGAGGTTGTTTATAGCAACTAATTGCTTTGATTTGGATATATTATTTATATGTGTTGTGCTTATAATTGCCAGTAGAAGCCACTTGTACTTGAGTTTTACTATTAACATAGATAATTGAGCATTCCAAATCCATTTTGTACCTTGCAACATTAGATATTTTCATCTGGGTCATTATTTTGATTATTCTTGACCTGGTCAACTCAATTTGACCAAGTCAACAGCAGGGTCTGGGATGAGTTTTGGCCTATGGTGGTGGATGATGATTATTGTTGGTCTATCAGTGTCCATTAGACATATTCATGCTTCAGATGATGATTTATCATGGTGGCTTGTGTTATTTTTATGGTTATCAACATTTACAGGCTTTATTATTATTATTATTCTGACATTGATATGGCCTTTGATGTATATTTTTAATGGGCATAGGGTGTATGAGTACTCATTCCTAGTGGATTTGGACTTTCTGAGTCCATTGTTGCACTCAGTTTTTAGTTTCAAGTACTTGTACTTGATTTATGGACCAGTTTGTCAATTTGCAGCAATTTTGCCTCAATAATTTAAAATAAAATGCTTTTCAGTGGATATTTGGTTCTCCTAGGGCGCCACAAGGGCACATAGTGTGTAGCCAGTTGATATTACTATATTTCTATGCTGCCGATTCCATTTTTGCATTTAGTTGATGCCCAGGTTTAGTCAGTAGTGAGATATGAGCATTTTTATTTCTTCGAGGCAACATTTTGACACATAAAAATAATGAAAATGGCTAATGAGGAAATCGATTTGGGTAATTGAGGCAATGGAATGGCATGCGATTGATCTGAGGCACATTGTTGATGTCATCTTCACTTTTCAACATTAGTTATACTCTTCATGTGGTCCACACGTCTTAGCACTCATCATTTTGGATGTTTTTGATGTATTTTGAGGGGCCACGATTTGGTAATTTGGTCACATTATGATATTATCTTGACATATTATTTGATAGTGTGCCACAAAGCCATGCTAGAGAAGGACTAGTATTACTTTCTATCCCCCACCATGTGTTATGTTTGTTTTACACATCTTTTATGTGGTGCGCCCCTCCCTTGGGCGTCTTAGTGAGTGCGCCCCTCTTATTTTTGAGTTGATCCATGTGTTATGTATCCGACTAATCTTAGCTGTTGATTAGAGTGATCTTATCTTATGATTGATCTTGGCCCTTGATCTTTTTGGATCCAGGTATTATGTACTTGAGAGATCTATATATTGAGATGCTCTCTCATTTGTAAAAGGACTTTTGGCTCTTGAGCTCTTGGATTAATAAAATATTCTTGCAAAATTGTTGGAATCTTTGACGAATGCCTTGTATGGAGATTGGAAAGTCTTTATTTTTCTAACATTCTTGCGGATCTATGTTTTGCTAACCATTTTGTAGGTGGCCGTACCATTCATGAAGATAGCGATTTGATGGGGGTGCTATTGTGATTGAGCTCCATACCTCTTCCACAAATCGTTTTGGGTTCAGGGAGTATTTTTATTGTGTTTTGTGATCATCTTGATGCTTGTTGATTCTTTCTTCATCAATTGTCTCTCTCTTTTTGCAAATCGATTCTTACTTTGGTAGATCTCTTTTGCACGAGGAGGGCGTCTTGGTCTCTTGGAGGGCAAATCGATTTCACTTGGCATTGCATGGAAAACGCTCATAATTGATCGGAAAGGGAAGATCATCACCATACAAGGTTAGTAACAAGTATTTCCACGTACGTTTGCACGTATTTTATTTCTCTGGGGCTTAATCTAATTGTCATCACAAAACCCTCTTCTTTCAAACCCTAGTTTTCTATATCTGATAGATTGGGCACTTATTTGATTAAGTCCATAAAAACCCAAGTAGGAATAAATATGAAAACCCTAGATCTAAAGTCTCAGCTTAATCCGATTCCATTTACCTGTGGATCTAGCACTAGTTACTCCTAGGTGGGGCGCCCTCCTTGGGATTTTGGTCATTATTTCATATTTGTTAGTTTGGTATGCTTGAACCCGCTTCAAATCCATAGATCTACTCTTCAAGCCTCTAGATCTAGTCATTAGACATCCCGATCTACCATTTTGGGTCCACTTTGTCCTCAATTGCATAAACCCTATGTGGATCTAATTTGGGTATTCCTCATTTGGACTAGATCTATCTAGATCTACTACTTTAAACATCTTTTGGTGTATTTCACTTCAAGTTGGGTAATTTTCCATTGCCTTAAGCCTCCCTAACTTGGCTTTAACCTCACTTACCACATTCATCTTTCTAGATCTAGATCCAATTACTCATTGTTAGTCTCTCGTATCCATTGTGTATCCCCTAGAGCACTTTGAATAGGTTCACTAGCCCTCATAGTAAAGTAGGATCTCCCCCTTGGTCACTCTATGGATTGATCTAAAGTGACAAGAGCTTGTCCGGTGTGACCTTTGATTAGTAGTGGACGAGGCCCTTGCGGTATCACCATTTAGCTACCTCACCTCTATCGTCTCGGATAGGATACCTTTAGTGGGTAGCTACACTTTGTGTGATAACAGTTCCCCTCCACTATCACACTGTCTTTTCTCAAATAACTAGATCCAACCAGATTCTCTTAAAAGGTTCTTCTTTTACCATATGGAAATACACATTAATCAACCTCAATTCTTTCCCAGACTCCTTAGCGTACAGATCCACCATAATGTCTGAATTTAAAATTGAAGAGGGAATATAATCAAACTTAGAATTCCTTTCAGTAACTGAGCCACTAGATAGTCCCTCTTCATCTAGAGAACAAAAAATCCAATCCTTTAAAACAGAGACCAGGAGATCTAAGGCTTTTTGACATGGACACATCTTTTCGTGAAACATGACTACACCAGGTTTATAGACCGCAATAAGTCTTTTGAGGGCTAGCTGTTTGTGGGCATCCCAAACCCCTCTAACATTAAAAGATATGATAATCATTTATTAACCTGCTTCCAAGCCTTCCCTGCTCTAATGGGCCTATCGATGGTTAATTGTTTTCCATCTCTAATCTCCTTTTTTGCGTGCAACATCACCAAAGATAAATAAATTTTTCTTCCAACTGTAGCAGGTGTTATCGGATGAAATGGCAGTCCAAACCACTAGCAAGCATATGTGGAGAAAGTGACCACTGCCACCTTAGTCACTTCTCCCAACTGCTTTGGAAGCCTAAGCCTCCCAGGGGGGAGCCCTAATACAACTATGAAAAGACACTAAAACACCAAAATATATTCTCTTTCGAGGATGTTAGTGATCTATGCCTTATGGAGTCAAATCAAGGAGTGAAGGAGATGTATGGCTTGTGTGTATGGCATGAGTGTAGTTCGTACATTCACTTTTGTTTGTAATCAAGAGGGTTTAACAAGTAAACTACTCCAACCATAAATAAAACAAGAGTAGGGTGTAATTCATATAAAAAGTAATTCATTGAAAATGTAAATATTTCATGCAACACCAATCATAACAATAGTTTGTGCATATGTATGTCAGTATTAAGTATAGCAGTAGTTGTTTAGAGATTCACAACAGACCTAACATAAATAACACTGATGTGTGTATAGCCATGCACTTACCATATCATTGTATCTTGTATGAAAGCAATTTGTATGTGCTTATTAGCAGCAGGATCATACATAGTATGCAACAATGTAAGTAGCAAACATCATCTTATTGTAAGACACAAGCACCATTGTTATGTATTAAAACCCACCTTTATATGTATATTTAATGTGTACAACAGTATGTATTTGTCATGCATGCTAATATTATGACAACAGTAGTAGTTTAGGAATTCACCATGGTATAAGGAACAACTACATGTAAGTAACCAAGCATCTAAAAAGCAATTGCATGAACTTTTGAAATATGTTGTAGACTATACGTGAAGGTAAAAGGTGTCAAAACAAACCACTTCCAATTGTAATCCAATATAACTACCTTTTGTTGTCAATGTGCAGGTGTTGAAGGAAGGAAAAGGGAGGGCTGCCACTGTAAGGGAAACCCTTAAGGAAGAGTAAAGGACTGTCACAAAGGGTGACCAAGGCTGTAACAGCCTTAGGGAAGAGACCCAAGGGATGTAAGGGAAGGCTTGGATGGCGAACAAGGCAGAGGAAGGAAGGCTGCGAAGGTTGCAGCAGTTGGGGAGAGGCAAGAGGATAGGTCCGAGAGTAAGGGGAACAACTCGGGAGGTAGTTTAGGAGGTTGCCGAGAGGTTAAAGGGAAGGTCTGTAGCAAACTCGAGAAGGTAAAGGAGAGGTGGTGGAGGAAGGAGAGGATGGGGTCTAGGATAGGCTTGTGGTGAGGGAGCAGCAGCGAAGGAGTAGCCCTATGCAAGGCTGAGGTAAAGAAATACCCCTTGGGTTGTCCCAAAGGAGATTCGGGGGAGGAAGAAAGGGAGGAGAAGGGAAACCAAGGGAGGAAGAGGCCCTAATGAGGGCCCTAAGATGGGTTTAGAGGGCAGTCAAGGTAGGGAAATGACCCTAGGGCTGTCTTAAACCAGACTGGAGGGTAGGAAAAGGTTGAGGGAAGGCTACCGAGGGAGAGTTAGGGAGGTTGTTAAGGCAAAGAATGGTTAGAAGAGGGTAGCGAAGGTTTAGGAGGGTAGCAGCAATGGTGTCAAGGGTAGATTTTAGGGTTGTTTTGGGGCAGTGAGGGTTTCGGGTAATACTAACCCTAATCTAAATCTACGCGAACCTAAAACTAACCTAAAACTGACCTAAACTAACCTAAAACTGATCTAAGATAACCCTAGAGGCTAGGACTAACCTAAGCTAAGGTTTTGGAGGATGGAAAAATTGTGAAGACAAGGGAAGGTTAACCCTAGAAAATGCCTTGCCCAACCTAGGGAATCTAGGGAGGATGGCTTATCTAGTGAGGAAAAGATCCTAGGCCAGACAACTATCCTAGAAAAACTAAGGGAAAAACCTAGAGGACTCTTACAAGAAGATGTCCCTCTACTTGTTAAGGTGACAAGAAGGCTGGAAATGGCCTATTCTAGAAGAAAATGCAGCACTAGGGCTACCATTTAGTCATGAACATGCATCATCTACCAACATTCAAACAAAGAGATAAGAAGCCAAACCTCCATGTGCTAGTATTTCACCATGAAATCCAAGCATCACCTTGCAAGAGAATTTCACCAAAGAATACTAGAAAAAGCTTGCATAACCCAAAAAATCTCCCTCAAGAGGGGCACATCTCTCCAAAGAGCCCTACGAAGGGTTGAACAAATGCATAATGTCTTATTCCCTGAGTCTTCTGTTAAAATGAAGTGAGGAGATCTATTTATATGATCTCACACTCACTTTTACAAAAATATCAAGGCCGACATGCCTTTAAAATGTCAATTTGAAATTATAAAATGTCAACTTAAAATTAAAACAAAATAATAATAAAAAAATGGCCTAATGTAGCCTCAAGGTAGGCTACCTGGGGTATTTTTCCTCTAGGTGCCAAAAACTACTAAAATTAGCGAATCACTCCGAACGAAAGGCTGGAGTGAGCTGGAGGGAGGGCGTTATACCCCATCTAACCCCAAGAATGCTGTAAAATCCCTCAATGCCCTCCTCAAAGTAGCAAGAAGGCCTGGTGTGGAGGATAGCTTCCTCTGAGGCAATAAGGCCAGGGAGAGAAGGCACCAACTAGCTGAAGGGTCAAGAGGGTGTCCTAAGTAGCCGTCAAGGGAGACGAATGTCTCTGTAATGTTCTCTTCTACTTAAACATCAAAACCACCTACTAACCTATTTAATTCCCATAGGTTCGAGCAGGTACTACAGAAAAGGGGAATTGACTGAGGACATAGAATACCAGGAGCAGAGTAGAGCATTCATTCAGTATGAAGTCATCAGTATGGTAAAGAAAGCCTTATATCTTGAGGCTTAAAGTCAACGAGAAATTAGAATTGCATGCATGCAAAAGTAAAGTACAAACCCTAAAAGTGACATGCAAACCCTAAAAGTACATGCTAAAGCTATATAAGAAGGGTCATTGAGCCAAAAGGGACATCTATGATTATTATTATTGAGTTTGGTTTCTAGAGCAACAACAGCAGGTGCTGCAGCAGCAAGTTGGGGTTGGAGACGAAGGTCTTCAACTAGCAAGGGGTTTCGGTAGTGAAATCTATTTGCCCTGATCATTTCGGGGTAGATCATCCAGATCTATCATAAGGTATTCATCATCTTCTTAATTATTGGTTCATTCATCCAGTAGTTAGAGAAAGAGTTTATTGCAGGTGCACATTTGCTGTTGGGAAACAACTGGAAATACCAGATCCATTCGCTAGCTCTAAGAAATTCAGTGCGGCTTCTGCATGTTTCTATATTTTTTATCAACAGGGGCACATCATAGTCTTGGGTGATTATTAATCCATTCCGGGCACATTCAGAGCATCCATCAACAAAAACGTGGTAGAGGAAGGGAAACACCCATTTGGAGCAGATCAATTCGCTAGGTGGCTTGAAGGAGTCTAAACTTCTGCATGTATCTCCTTATTTCTCCAGGAGGCCTATAACCTCATTCCTAGAAAGTTTCAGCAGCAACGGACACTTCCTCCCTAAAAAACGTCAAGATTAGTAGAAGGAGGGCATTCTCTCAGTTGGGCATCAATTGCTGGAGAGGAGCACTATCTTCTTATCTTTCTGGCATAACTTGCATGCATCCCATCTATTGACAGACTATCAACATTATTATCAGTGGTATGGGTATCTTCTCTCACTAAAGGTCTTTACCCTATTATCTCTCCAGATCAGCTATTTTTAAGGGCCGTTTGGCACGACACTTTTTGCATGAACATTTTATTTATCTTCTTAGCACAATTTGAGCATCTAAACAACAAGCATATTATCAAAACACAATAGATTATCAGTTGGGGTATTACAGTCTCACAGCTGAAGCAAAGGCCAGTAGAGCAAGCAAACCATATATTGGGCCATGTGACCCAGTGATCAACCCCTAGGAGCACCAGACACCAACCCCGGGGTTAAAAACCCCAACAAAGGGCAGTTAGCAGTGCCATTAAGCCATAGTAGTCCTAAAGGAAGGACCAAAGGGCCCATCCATGACTACCATTGCTCGATAACACCCCTCCTGGTAAAAAATATTGGCTCTCTCTCCTTGGGGCACATCTGAAGGTGTGTTGGGTATGGATGCAGCATGACAGCAGGCAACCCTTTATCCATAGTGAAACCTAAACACTTACTTTCAGAGCTTTCCTCCTTATCTTTCTTGGATCTTGGAATGTAAGAGTACTTCATAGAGGGTCTCAGGGACTTTGCCTTATGACTTGAAGGTCTCAAGGAAGTCAAATCTTCCAATTCCTCCTAAAACCCTTGACTGAGACCT
This sequence comes from Pseudotsuga menziesii, assembly GCA_001517045.1. Taxonomy (NCBI): domain Eukaryota; kingdom Viridiplantae; phylum Streptophyta; class Pinopsida; order Pinales; family Pinaceae; genus Pseudotsuga; species Pseudotsuga menziesii. The sequence continues at coordinate 438,050 of LPNX010233122.1, forward strand.
GTCCAATACTAGCTAGGCCAATATTCACCAAGATACTCAAGTCAGTACTAGTAGGAACCTCACCATCCCTCTCTACATCATTATCTTGCAAGGATTCTTTTCTTTCAAAAAGGGCCACAACCCTGTTACTCTTTGAGGGATCCGAAAGACATGTTATTACCTACATGAGGGTTTTCTAAGCTAGATGTAGAATTCTCCTTGCTAAGACGGGCAAGGAAACACCATTCTCTTCCAATTGACACACAGGAGGGATAATAGTGTCCATATCCTTTTTAGAAGAAGTCAAATCCCATGGTGAAATGATCAAATTTTCTGGAGTCTGTATCAAGTTTCAACAACGGACTTGAAGGACTGGTTTCTTCAGAAGGAATATGAGCCTCTGTGTATGCCTCCTTTCTCCAAGCCCTCTGTGTTTGGAATCTCTTCCTTTCTCTTAAAGTTTTTAACCTGTTTCTTTATAGGCCTTCCTCAGATCTTCCCCCACCACAGTACAGGCCTCCCTCAAGTATTATTATACTGTATTCTTATTGACATCTAATGAAGAGCATACAACATGCATGATGAATGATTGTGGCCACTTCTTGTGTCTGCTCTCTTGCTCTTTGCTTCTGTGTATTGACACTCATCAAAAAGTACGAGTAAACAACCAGAGAAGGTTGTGAATGTGAGCCAGAAGACAAGGTTATCAGTATCACTTACCTAACCCCTGCAAAAGATAATGTACCTGAGCATAGAAAAATTAGTGGCTGTTACTAGCTAATATAAAGGTATAACTCTTACCTGAGAAGAAAGGGTCTCAATGCCCTTATGAGGTAGTGATGAGTCTCACATTCTCTCTGATAATGTACATTTGTGGCAATCTGTCAGTTCCATGCTTATGAATGAATCTGGAAAATTAACAAATGTTCACCGATACATATAATAGTTTGCATATTAAAATGGAATGCAGTTGGCATTTTCCTGTAAAAGGTCTGACAAGTTCACAAATTATGATTATGGCAATAATAAAGAATTAGAGGAAAGTCATCCTATGCCAACCTGTAAACATGATTTTGGTAGTGTTTTTGTGTATAGTACCATTTATAAAAGTTCTGATATAATAGGAGACCTTATTAACTTTAGATTTGTGGGGGGGTTATCTGGTTGGGTCATAGAAGTGATTTAACTGAACATAAATTTGATTCTCACACAAGAAAATAGTCAGGTTAAGCCTTTCACCATTACAAAATTAAGTTTAATTTAAGACCAGTGACATAAGTGAGCTAACTAGGCACAGTATTTTAATGGAGTATTATAAACACGAGTTGCATGGGTTCTTGTATACCCCCATCAGCCGCATGATTCCTGCCACACTGCATCCCAACAACCTCCTCTGTCACACCACTGAACCCATTGTTGAAAAACTTTTCACCCTTGCTGACATGCTCTTTTTCCTGCATCAACACCTAGCTACACCTATGCAACACTATGGCATAGTATACACTTATGAAAATCTATGTTTTGTAGCTATTGGCATCAGTCGATGATTTTGTTTCTTTTTCCTTACCAGATTTATAAATTTTACATGTAAATTCAGGCAAATACATCAATATGCTACTTTGGGCCTTCTAGTGTTTTCTTGAAATTCAAATTGTTATGCTGTGACCCTGTATTTCTTGTATGACTATAAACTGCAGGGGTTATTAAGGGCAAGGTTAGCAGTGATACAGCATGAACTTGTTTTGTAAATTGCAAGGGAATGCTTCTTGTTCCAAAAATTGTTAGGAAATTTTCCAGCTCTCTGATAGTGTGCCATTGAAAGGTGCAGAGATAGGACTTTTAACAATTCAAAGCAAGGAGTCTCATCAATCAAATACAAAGAACAAGACACTGATAATTTCTCAAATGGTAAGCTCCTTTTTTCATTGATTACATTATGAGCAGTTGTGTATCTGAAGAATGGAGTTTATTGATCATGAACTTTGTAGATAAAGAAGGGTATTAGTATCTTTGTTTTTGTAATAATTTTTATTTTATTTTATTTTAACTTTAGATTGTTTACTTCAAATCATTGTTATCAGAACCAAACTGGTTCTGCTAAAACTGGCCAGTCCAACTGGTTCTGGTCTTATTTGCCTCGACCGGCAGGTATTGTACGGTACCGTACAACCAGTGCATGGGGCACCAAACCCCCTATAAAAAAAACTCCAGTGTTTTCATGGCCAACAACTGAGCTATTGTGGAATGGGGATTGACTTACTAATACCATGGGAATTCAGTCGAAATTCTGCAAATTGAGGTTAGAATTTACCAAAAAAAATCGAGGGCTCTACCCTCGACCAGCAGCTGTACCCAGAAGTAAAAAACCACCAGAATATTATCTTTGTTTATGTAATTTGGTTCAGATATGGATTGCACTTGGTGCTATTTTGTTTATATGCACCCTGCTATATACATGAGAAAACTTTGCATATTTGTGTCTAATGATTTGGATTCACATGGATATAATAATATATATTATATATATATCTCAAAATTTGAATTGTTTATGTAAATTTTGATCAGCTGGTTTTTGTTTCTGGTTTTTACTGGTTCTGGTTTTTGAGGTGAACCAGCTAAGTTTTGATGACATTGCTGTAAAATGTTATCTCACTAGTCCTTGTTTCATTTGCACCAAGTATTCTCGATGTTATGATCTTGACACTTGGTTACAAAGTTGTTGGAGGTTATAGAAGATTATGTTAGTAAAAAATGAACTCCTTTTTTGCAATGTGCTTAGGCTTTATCTTATTATATCATTTCCAAAGTTTCAGATAGTGGCAATTTCCCAATGCAGAAAACAGCAGAGGTTCCCTGGTGGGGAGGATAGCAGATGTAAAAACTGCAAACAATGGGTTTTCTGATGAAGATCTTTTGCAGGATGAGATAGTCCAGGAACATCTCACAAGGTATTTTGCAATCCAGTGATTAACTAAATGCAACCAGGGAATATAAGTTTTCATTTATTTGTTGCTTTACATTAATTTGCTTTTAATCCTAAAATGTAACTGAGGGTTATGTTAAATATTATAGAATAATTGTTGATGCTTGGCTTAGTCAGCCTTAAGAAACCACCTCCAATGGAGATTGATAAAACATTTTTTGCTCAAATCATACAAATTAATCATTCTGGTAAAAGCTTCCGGGAAGATCTTGAGGTTTGGAATGAGGGACTTTTAAATGTACATAGTCAAACCAAATAAATAGAGCTAACCAAAGGCAATAGCATTGTGCTTATAATTGTCAAATCTACCCATTTGCACTTAATTTTGCTCGGAACTAAGAAAGCAACCTTGTTAGCTATGGTAGCATTGTTGATGTTTGGAACCTTATCTTACATTTCCAAGAGGTATTACTTACTGTCTGCTTTTTTGAGATGGGAATAACCTTATAGTCCAAATTTCTTGTTAGATGCTGTAACCAGCGTCATGGCATGATTTTCTCTTCCTATATCTGTTGACCTCGGAAATTGAACTTAAAATTGCATCAGTGTCATAGAGTGGCTGAAGTTGGTGGGACTTAGGCCCATTTTCATATAAGGTTCTATCAACAATGGAGTGCCTAAAGCATCTCCCAAAGTTAATGCATCTGACATAAAAATAGTCATCAAATGATGTCATGAAGATAAAAATATACATAAATTGAAGAGTGTATTTATGAAGAAATGGCTACATGCTATGTGAAATCTGTGGAAATTTTTGCTATCAAGGGTTTTAATGCAAAACAGAAATTTCGCCTTTAACTAGAGGTTTCTTGGATCTTAACCCTATGAATTTTTCAGCCTTGGGGCTGTTATGAAATATAGATCAAAACAACTGCAGGAGATTACAATATTTCAATCCTTAAGACCCCAATATTCTAGGCAATCCAAGGAGAAAAGACACGAAAGTGTTTGATAAGTTTCAACTCTCTAGGGCAATCTTATCAGCAACCAAATCTGAAAACTCTCATTTACAGCAGTAAAACGACCCTTCTCTTTTTCAATTGCAGTGTGAAATCATTTAATATAATTACCCTTTGCTTATGTCAGATCAACAAGACATCTATAGCTGTAAATAACAAATTATAAAGAACATGGATGACTAAAAACGGAAAACTTCATTGATATGTATAAGATGAAGTTGTTGTACATACCATAGCCTTATCACAAGGTTAGTACAATCTACTCTCTCTCCAAAACCCAAGCTAGGGAAAATCAAGAAAAACCCTAGCTCAACCAAGGAGCTCCAGAGTTCAACATGCATGAATCACTTGTAGTCTCGTTCTCCTTGTTGTCCACTCCCTCTTTCTGGTAGAATTCTTGTTAATTTTTCTAATCTCAGGCCTAGATAAAATAATTCCTAGTGGTTTCCTTGCCTTAAAAATTAACTTTCAGCCCACTGATTAAATTACACAGCTGAGGTCTATTAACAAAAAATTACAGCGGAAGCAAAATAGGAAACAAATCACAATAACACAAATTTCTGCTTTTCCAAATCAGCTTTTCATTAATTTAAATTCCAAGCTTACAAGGGTCCCCTTACTGGGAAAATGGCCCTGAAAAATACATAGCAAATCTGGTAAAATATGCCCTTCAGAAGACCGACTTTCTTTGAAATTCTGCCCTGAATATCTTCAGGGAAAACCTAGAAAATAAACTTTTCTGCTGCCTTGTATGGCCTTGTCCGTATTGTACGGTCCTATACGGACCTGTCCGTGCGAGTGTACAAAATACGTACGGTTGTCTTGTACAACTTTTTTGCCTCTTTTTCTCTGCCAGCTGCACCTCTACCCTAACTGGTATGACTTACTGCTGCTCCCGGATTGTTGTCTTTTCTCACCTGGATTGTTGTCTTTTCTCACCTTGGCTTGGAAATAGAAATCTCATCCTTTCCCACTTGGACGAAAGTTCTCCTTTAACCTTGCCCAAGAGGGTGAAAATCAGAAAGTCTTTCTCCTAAGTTTAGCTTCTTTTTATACTTTTGGGATGAACCAAAACCCTAACTTTAATGGCTGAGATTAGATCTCACTGACTTGAGATCAAGGGCTAAGATTCATTTAATTAACTTAAATCACTAAAGCCCCAAAACTTAGGCTTTTCTTCAAATTAACCCCTTTTAATTATAAAAGGGAATTCACTTTAATAAGTGCTTTAATTAAAGTAAATTTCCTAAATACCTGAAAGGTCATGGTGACGATTTCTATGGGCAAGACACCCACCCATGGGAATACTTGTCGAAGCTACAAACATCAACATTCACTCTTAGGGAGGAAGGTATCTTTGGAAGAGCCACTTGGAACTGGTTGCCTCTCCGACCTTGGTACAATATCTTGCACATCATCCTGCACCATAGTATGCTGCCATACCCCCTCATATACAACTTTTTCAAAACTAGAAGGCTCATCATCAATGACAATGCACATGAGTGCCATATGATTCTTTGGAGGCCCGCTCTCCTGAACTGTGCTTTTTGGAGCCTCAACTTGCTCTTGAGCATCCTTCAATGTCATCTCGTACCAAGTAGGTTTCCTGACAAAACTGGAAGGGGCTAACTCCATCGTCCCATTTGAAGGTTGACTCCCCACATTGTAAATTTGGGAACTCTTCTCACTTCGGAGCCTTTTGCGTCTTTTCCTCTGCCACTGACATTGATCCATGATCTAAGATTTCCTTGGATTCACCTACAGGCTTGCCCTTTAACTTGTGTAGCTTGCTCTCTTAAACCCCAATGCCCACTATCGTATCAAGGATAGCTCCCTTTGGACTTATGAGTACTTGCCCTTTCTTGATTGTAATACAAAAACCCTTGTCCTCGAAAATTGACTATAAGAGCAAATTCTTCTTTAGCTTTGGCACCCAAAGCACCTCCTAGGCCTCCAAGTTCCAACAAACCTCTTGACTCAAGCTGGAACCAAATAGTTCCCACCCCCTTCACTTCGTACTTGTCATCATTGCCAAGCTCCACATGGTCCCCGAGTCCTCTGTCAGACTGTTGAAAAGCTCTTGTCTTTCTCCTTTTGTCAGTGTTGGTGGTGAGGCAAGAGACTAGTGAGAAGTCCTCAAACTTCGTTGCAAAATCATCCATCTGTGTCTTTGTTGATGCTGCTGTTTGCTTCTTCTTTGGACACTAGGATGCATAGGGCCCATTCTTGAGGCAAATGAAACCTAAGTTACCGGAAACTTCTAGGAAGGGGAGGGGAAACTTCGTTCCCCGTTTTAGAAACTTAAACGGAGGGGATACGGCTTGGAAACGCCATTGAAACATTTCCAAGCCATATCCAAAAATTAGAAACGTTTCCAGAGTTTCCAGCCGTTTCCTTAAATGTTTCCAGCAGTTTCCTAGTTTTTTGAAACGTTTCATCTGCTACAGGGTAAGTTTTTGACTAGAAATATTGATTTTTTGACATGAAAATAAACAAATAAATAACCCCAAAGGCAAACTATAAAACCATAACCCTAAATTGAACCTCAAAACATAGATATAAAGCCTCAAAGCTTATAAATCAAGAGCAAAACCTTAATCCTAAATTGGTGAATGGTAATTTGACATCTTATGTCTCATTGATTGTGTTTCATTGTAATTTTCCAAAATTGATAGAGGCCTACCATTGGTTAAAAAAATCATTGATCTGTGGACATTTTATTGTATCAAATGCTTGTCTACTATAATGATAGTTTCACAGCCTAGTGTAGAAGTACAATGACTTTTTTTTTTCCAGCTTTTTTGCCAATTCCTCACAACTTCGTTTTAAATAAACCGCAATGACTTGCATATGTGATAAATCAACTTGCATATCAAAATTGATACAATGGCAGCTTTAGCCATACAAAATAGCTTACTACATTTATGAAGGGTTACATAAACCAACACATATTTCCAATAATCTTCCAAGAAACTTCAGTTTTCTTCTTTTCCTTTTTGAATTAGTATGAACCCTTGACCTATGGCCTTATTTACTCCATTGCTAGTACACTCATATCCCTATCCTTATGTTGTGGAGAGAATTATGATGATGCGTCGTTTAGCCAGTTCTCCATAAGGTGTGCATGTGATATTTTAATCTTATTTCAAGCATTTTTATTAGTATAGACCATAAAACATAAACAACATATCCAAGGAAACTCATTGGTGTCTAGAGATAGAATGCAATATTGCATGTCATCACACTCACACCTAAGTTGCACTAAAACATGAGCTCACTTATTTATATTTGTGTGCTTAATTAATCCCCTTAAAACATGGTTGATTATGTCAAATTTGAATATCCAAGTCGGTTGCAAATCATAGACAATCCTATGAATTTAGGCTCTTTAAGAGCCAGTCAGTTAGTCATTTTTGGAACCAATCGGTTGGTCAATTGACTCTCACTTTCCTAGTAGATTGTCTCGTCAGTGAGTGGACCAACCTAAATACAACATAGTTGAGTTTGTCTTACATAAAAAAAATGTGTTTAATCACAAATTTTAACACTTTTCTAGAGGTGTAAACAACGTAATATTTGTTAGATGGTAACATTTGGATACATCCATCAAGTAATTTTAGGGTTTGAAATCGATGTTTAGAAGTAGTTGACATGTTCCTGTTTAAATGCTTGCCAGCGGGTGACTTATCTATGGCACTTGAGATAGAAGAATATTGTTTAAGACAATATTTGAGTTTGTTGATTTTAATTGTTATTAATGAAACAACTACCTTTAAATCTAATTGATGAATGGTAGTCTAAAGTATGTATGTCTCATGGCCTTTTTGATATATATATATATAAGTTTGCTGCCGTTTCCTTGCCGTATCGTATCCCACTTTTTTCAAAATTTGTGGTATCCGTTTCCCTCCCCGTATCCGTATCCGTTTCAGTGCAAAACTTAGAATAAAACACTTGATTTTACTCGAGTCTTTCTTCCCTGGATGCGAGTATGCTCCCTCACTGTTACCTTTGGAACCTTGTTCTTTGCTCTTTCGTGCCTTGCTGACAAGAGCTAGGTTCTCCTCCTCGCGTTATTGCTTGCTTGCTTTAGACTCCTCTTGCGTCTCTTCTGGATGCAATCATCCCAAAGCCTCTGTTAATTTGTAAGATTTTCTCGAGCTAAAACTCCCTTGAAAAATGGATCCCAAGACTTAGGGAAGCCATTCATTGCGACATTCACGAGTTTGCATAAAAAACCGTCTCACCAACAACTGCAAGTTGATCATGAATTTGGGTGATCCTCATGAGGTAAATGGTAACATTATTAGTCTTCAACATTTGGACATCTCTTAGCTTGCTTCTCAAGATCAACTTTCGGTTCATGTTGTCACTCTAGAACAAGTCCACTAGAGCTTTGTATATTGCATGAGCTGTTATCTTTTCTGCTACTTGAGGAATCATATGATCCTTCACAACATCTAGGATCACTCTTTGGGCCTTGATCTCCTTTTTCTCATAGGCTTCCAAATCAGTTGGATCTGTTGGTTTAGTAATTGCCTTCTCCACAATCCCCTAAAGATTTTGCTCCTTCAACAAGACTAATCTTGCCTTTCATGGCAAAAAGTTAGATGCCCCACCTAACCTCTCTTCAATTCTGAGACTGGTTGCTATCATAACTAGATCTGCCACGAATAACTGTCTTGTGCTTTGTCCTTCAAGCACCAAGATCTACTGCTCTAATCTCTAGATCTGCACTAGATTTGTCTACTGGTCACTCAAATCTACCAGATCTATTGCAATAGACTTCAGATCTGCTCCCTCTCACAGTCTAAGCTCTGATACCATGTTAATTTTTCTAATCTCAGGCGTAGATAAAATAATTCCTAATGGTTTCCTGGCCTCAAAAGTTAACTTTTAGCCCATTGATTGAATTAAACTGCTGAGATCTATTAACAGAAAATTACAATGGAAGCAAAATAGGAAACAAATCACAATACACATAAAAAGTTTGCCCCAAAAATCTTCAGGAAAAACCCAGAAAAATAATTTTTTTGTTGCCTTGGATGACCCTGTCTGTACGGTTGTATAAAATGTACGGATCCATACTGTACATTTCTGTAAGGACATGTCTGTACGACTATATGGATTCGATGTGGTATGTTCGTACAATTGTATAGAATCCATACAACATGTTCTGTAAAGCTATATAAAATTCGTATGGTTGTCCTTGCAACTTTTCTGCTTGTTCTTCTCTGCCCAGCTACACCTCTGCCTTGGTTGGTACGACTGGTTGCTGCTCTCAAATTGATGTCTTTCCTCTCCTTGGCCTGGAAATCAGAAACTCATTTTTCTTCTTTCCCACTTGGATGAAAGTCCTTCACCCTTGCCCAAGAGACTGAAAATCCAAAAGTCCTAATTCTCTCTCTTGTGTTTTTCCTCTCTCTCTTGTCTCTTTCTTCTCTCCCCTTAGTTGCCTTTTATACTTTAGGGATGAACCAAAACCCTAACTTCAATCGCTGAGATTAGATCTCACTCGCTTGAGATCAAGGGCTATGATTCATTTGATTAACTTAAATCACTGAAGCCCCAAATTTTAGGATTTTCTCCAAATTAACCCCAATTAAATTATAACAGGGCATTCACTTTAATAAGTCCTTTAATTAAAGTGAATTTCCTAAGTACCTAAGAGGTCATGGTAACGATTCCTATGGGCAAGATATCCACCCATGGAAATACCTGTCTGAGCTACAAACACCAATAACCCTCTTGCCACAAACCTTTTTTTGTACTTCTGTATGTTGCCATCTTGTAGATCCACCTAGAAGTCACTACTAATTTCCCCTCTAGTCTAGGCACAATGTTCCATACATCATTTTTCATGGTGGAGGTGTACTCGTGCACCATGGCATCCCTCCAAACCTACTGGTTAGTCGCCTTTTGAAAATTGGAAGGCTTGGAATCTATGATGTGGTTCATCATCGCCATGTAGTCAGGAAATTTCTTTGGAGGTCTGCGCTCCTTGAGTGTGCTACTAATAACCTCAACATGTTCCTGAACATCCCTCGATGTCTGAGTGAACCATTGAGGTCTCATGACAGAATTGGTTGCTCTTCCCTTACACCTAAAGGCTGCTATCCTGAACTAAAATTCGTTGGTGGGCTTGGCTCAACCTTCAGAGCTTCCTGCTCCTCTTTCCTTGATACATGTATAGGTTGATGAGACTTCTTGGTTGCAAAGTCTTCCTCAAACTTTACATCCCTTCTTACAACTATCTTTCTTTGCCTTGGAATATAGACCTTGTAGCCCTTCAAAGTCTCATTGTAACCGACAAACAAACCCATCTTGCAAGATGGATCCAACTGGTCTTATTTGTTATTAGTATATTGCGATAAACTAGAACCAAAGATGCGGAAATGACTCTCCTCTAGCGTCACACCAGTGAATGCCTCCTCTAGTGTCTTGTCCTCTAAAATCCTACGATGACACCTGTTTTGGATGTAGACTGTTGTGTTGCATGCTTTCACTTATAGAAACATCAACAAATCCTAGTCATGAATCATGGCCTTAGTAGCCCCTATGATGGATCTATTGTTTTGCATTGCAACCTTGTTCTGCTATAGCTTATATGGAACAATGAAGTCCCTCTTGATTCCCGCATGTTAGTTTTTCCTCTAATTACAGATCTGATTTACTCATTTAATTATTTTTATCCCCAACAATCATAAATTGCTGAAATAATAATTGTAAACACACTGGAATTCTAACTCATATGCAGCGGAAACACACATGGAAAATTCAGATTTGATAAGTAATTTACCCTGGAAAACCCCAACCTGGGGAAAAATCAGCAAAGTGTTTCTTTATTATTCTTTAGCTCCAAGAGAAAATTACACAGAAATTATAGCAGTAGGTACAATCTTACTTAGCTTTGGAAATCCACTGAAAGAGGGAAGCCACACCCTTCTCCATCCCTGAAACCCCCCTTCTTTTCTTCCCCAGCGAATTGACAAAAATCTGGTGGGTCTTTTCAACTGTATGGATGCCATACCCTGGAAAACTGGCAACAATCTAGCATGTTTATACGACTGTGCAACCCTGTACAAACGTTGTACAGAATCACCTGTACAATTCTGCAGACTCCCTGCAATCTGTACGGAATCCATACTACATGGAATTCCATACTGTCCGTACCATATGGACATATCTATACAGATTGTACGGACTTCTCTCTCAGCCCTGTACGACCCTACTCTCTAAACGGTCTGTTCTCTTCCTGGTTTTGTTACCTCTTAGGAAGATTATCTCGCTGCAATTTCTCTCCTAGAATAATAAAAACACCTTCTAGCTTGGGTTAAACACTGACCGAAGACTACTTGCTTGAGATTCTCACAATCTCAAGGCTTCTTTTATCTCCCCATATCTCTCTTTTACTTTTCTTGAGAATATCCTCTTTCTCAAAGGCAAGAGCACTCTAGATCTGGAGAAAGTGTTGAATGCCTCTCCTTAGATCTCCTCTATAACTTTACAATATGCAAATACCATGGGGCCTCCAATACCATGGGCGCAATAAAAAGACTTTATAAAATAAAGTTAATGTCTAGAGAGTATCTTTCGGACGACTTCTACATGCTAGACACATCACCAATGTAGAAGTGCTTGCCTGAGCTACAAAAATTAACATTCCCTCTTAGCGAGGAAGGTACTTCTGGATGAACCTCCACTTGGATCTATCTCCAATCCCACCACATCATCCATTGCTGTAGTTGCTCCCTCTGACCTGGAAGACTTTCCTGCCACCTTCTTTGGAATTTGTTTTGAAGATCTGTTCCTCTTAACCATTCTCCTAGGTATCTCCACCTGCTCCTCAACATCCATCAATGTCAGCTCATACCAACTGGGCCTGACAGTACTGGAAAAAGCCTCACACCCATCTTCCAGATTAGAAGATTGAGTCTCCGGTAACAACTCAATCTTTGGAGTCTCTTGCTCACTGTTTGCTGTTAATTTTTGAGCATATATGAAGATCGTTGAACTTTAAAACTTTAATTGCAGAATTACTGAACATTGGAATCAATACAAAATTCAATCACATAAATCATTCATCCACAACACAAGATATACCTTGGCGAAAACCCTCAAAACGATAAGGATGAAAAACCCTAGCAGATGTTCAGAGATAATTATAATAGATTGCAGAGAATGTCCTTTACACAATAGGGCAGATTGCTTTTGGCAACCCGAGTGCTAGATAAAAGAGAACACTGATGCAATAGAGAATAGAGATCAACTGTTTCAACTTGCCATGTGCCCAACACATTAATAACAAGGTAAAATCACTGCCATGTAATCAATAGCGAATGGTTGCATGAGAATTGTGCACTACATACACCAAAACTATGAATTTCCTTCATGGTAATAATTCTTGTACATCGGAATCTTCATCATGCATAAAGTATGAGCCATGCCTTTCATCTTTGACATTAATTGATGCTTAATCGATGCTTAATTGATGCTTAACAATAGTTAACTAGTCCATCTTTATTAACACTTAGTTAACTATTATTAACTGAATCATGTTGATTGATTTACTTTGTAGTGATCACTGTGAGTTCTTTAATTAACTGAAGCATACATTGTGGCTTTAACTGAAGCTCACAAATTTGAGTTCACTTTGTCATCTAATGGGCAATTCGATTTTTCTTTGTCTATGCATTATCTCTTTATCTTTTATCATTACTACGTGGTCTGTGTTAGCTTTAATTATCTATCATATTAGATTATACTCAAAAGATTTGTCTTATGCTGTGATCATATTATATTACTCCGGACCAAATGATCATATGTGAAAGTAATTCACTTTAGAGGTAGTTAATCTCTAAAGGAGACTTAGTAGCAATCGGTGACCATGGTTAGCAATCAGTGTTATCAGAATCGGTCCGGTTCAGGAAAAACCGGTCGGTTCACCCGGTTTAGAAGGTTTTCTGGTCCAATTCGGTGCCTGAACCACCTGGGTTGGTATTTTGACATAAACTGCCCTTGAACCAGTCGGTTCCATATGGAACCTAGCCAAAACCGCCGAACTGATCGATTTTGACCGTTTCTGTACGAAACCGGCCGGTCTGTACTGTGTCATTCGACATTCGTCAAAGCACCTACGAAACTCAAATTTTTTATTAAAAAAAAATGCCCAATTTAAAGGACCTAAACTAACCTAATCCCATTGTGGTGCTATTTTAAAGACCCCCCCACCCTTTGTTTAGAGCCTCTTTATTGATGTATCTTGGTTCAAAACTGCAATGATGTATTGCATTCGGTGCTATTTTGGTTATTTGCACTTGTACTTGCTATATATATGAGAAACTTTGCATATTTGTGTATTAATGGTTTGGATTCATATGTTGCACATGAATATATATATGTTTTTTTACAAAATATGAATATTTTATGTACTTTTTAGTCTATCGGTTTTTTCCGGTTTCGGTCCGGTTCACATTTTGGGCTTCGTTGGTTCGATGACCGGTCCGATTTTGATAACATTGTTAGCAATGCATCACACAACGTTTGATGCTTCAACAAGCAAAGCATCCACGTCTATAACTGGAGGCCCACCCCATGGGTACCTACTATAATTGGAGGTCCACCTTATGGATACCTACTATAACTGGAGGTTCAAATGAGAATCATGCCTTGACACATACAAGTCTGGAGCCTTGTTCAACAAGACTTTACAACATCATCACTTTGATAAATCAAAGCATTCACCTCAAGTTTCAACACATGAGGAATAACCTGGATAATTGAAGGCTTAGTCATCCTTAGGTCAAACCTAAGAATCTACTCCAAGTCACTAAGTCCAACTCAGTCTCTCTACCTCAACACATGAGGCCCAATCCGAGCTGCATAAGATTGGCTTGGAGAACGACTCGTGATGCTGTACATTTAACACTCCCTCTCAGTGAGGGAGGCATTCTCTGCCATACAAAGCTCATCTCGGAAATACCTGAACTTTGTCATTGATAGAGTTTGCTCATCAGTAGTAATGTATTGAAGTTTCACTGTACGTTTTTGGACCATGTCTCTGATGAAGTGATACTTCATTTCATTGTGTCTCGACTTGTCATGAAACACCGGATTTTCAGACAGCATGATGCAACTTTGATTGCCACACCTAATAGCTGTAGGCTCAAGCTTCTCACTAAACAATCCCGCAAGCAACTTTTTAAACCACACTACTTCTCTACAGGAAGTACTAGCAACAATGTACTTAGTTTCTGTAGTACTCTTGTAAACTAATCCCTTCTTCCTGCTGGACCAAGAGATCATAGTTGAACCCAAGCTATAACAGTAGCCGGTTGTACTCTTTTGGTCCACGATGCTACCACCCCAATTTGAATCAACATATCCAAGTAGCATCACTCCTCCATTGGAGGCATACCTGAGTCCATAAGCAATTGTACCTGGGAGGTACCTTAACACATGCTTAGCAGCAATCCAGTGTCTGTGTGTCAGATCAAACATAAACAGACTCAAAATTCTCAAAACATAACAAATATTTGGTCTCAAATGTATCAAGTACATCAACGAGCCAATAAGCCAATAAGTACATCAACGAGCCAGTATTTGACTCATGAAGTTTCCTCAAATTGGAAACCATCAGAGTACTCATGGATTTGCAATCCACCATGCCAAACCTGCGCAATATGTCAACAGTGTACTTCCCTTGAGACAAAAAAAATATCTCATATTTTCTCTGCCAAATCTCGAGGCTTATAAAGTAGTGCATAAGACTTAAGTCTTTCATCTCGAACTCAGAAGTGAGCTCCCTCTTGCACCAAGCAATCAATTTTTCCTCTCCAGTGAGGAACAAATCAACAACATGTAGAACCAATATCAACGGTTGGTTCTTCACTACTTTGAAGTACAAATTTGGATCAGCTTTTCTCTTAGAGAAGCCTAGTCTCTGTAGGTAGCTATCAATTCTAGAATACCAAGCTCGGGGAGCTTGCTTAAGCCCATACAAGGCTTTTTTCAACTTGCACACATGGGACTCCTTCCCATGAATCACAAACCCCTCAGGCTACTCAATATAAACCTCTTCCTTAACCTCACCTTTAAGGAAAGTTGTCTTCACATCCATCTGGTGAAGCTTCCATTGTAGCACAAATGCAAGTGAGATCAGAGCTTGAATTGTGGTATACTTGGCCACAGGAGTGAATGTCTTCTCACAATCTATGCCTTGCCTCTGAGAGACACCTCGGGCAACAAATTTGGCTTTATACTTTTCGACATTGCCATTTGTAGCATGCTTGATCTTCTAAAGCCATATAGAAGTAACTATGGACTTCCCTTAAGGTTTAGGAACAACCTACCAAACATCATTCTTCAATATAGACTGGTATTCATCTACCATTGCATCTTTCTAAACTTGTTTCTTTGCAGTTGCTTCTTTAGTGGAAGGCTCGGAGTCACTGATGTTGTGAGAATTTGCTTCTCAATCAGATCTAGGAGCTAGAACAATATTCACACACAAAGTGTTTGAGAAAATGTGCAAGAGAATCAACAAAGAGACTGAAAATAGCTGGAATAACACATGTGAATGGTGCTAATTTTTGATCATATTATTATCATACATCTTGTAGATGTTATAGTATACATTTATAATACATTGGACAAAATTTGTGAGGCTCTAGCAGCCAATTGGAGTTGTACATGTGTCATGGTGAAAAATGACCTCAATCCCCTCTAGGTGGACCAATGGAGCTCCAACTCAGCCCAAACAGTCACGAACCAAGGTGTGAACGTTGGTGAAGTGTGTTGGGTCATTAATGAGTCCTAGACAAGCCTCGGTGAGAAGATAGAGGTGAGTGGGAGGCTCTAGGTGGCAATAAATGCTCCTAGGAGAGCCAAAATAGGCCAAATATACCACTAGCGCACTTAGTCAAACCTGGATCCCCCAAATCAAGGAGGTAGCACCCCAATGCATTAACGAGGGTGCACATGGGCTAGGTTGACCAAGCTAGGGCACTGTTGTAGGTGTGAACAGGCCAAAATAACCAGATATATTGTAGAATCAGTTCTCCTAAGTCTACACCATAGGATATCATTGCATGTGGGAAAATAAAGTTAGCTTAAGGTCAAAACTATGTAATAAGGATGTATTATTGCTCCTACACCCCCCCTTAATCCAAACTTCGTACAATTTAATCAAAATATTTATTAAGGCCTTGGCAACTAAGGCACAAGTCACCTTTTACAACAATTTTTATTAATCCATGTAACCGAGGTAAGGAGGAAAACCTCATGGGACAAAACCTCCCCTTAAAAATGGATATGACAGAGATCTAAAGGTCTTTAGCAGGTCCTCTTCTTCACTTGAATGAGCTGAAAGAACAACTTCTTGGTAATGGAACAACTTCTTGGTAATGGACTTGGTGAAGATGTTGTGGATGCCAAGATCATGCATTAATGCATCAAAGTGCTATGAACAAAGATCATGTGGAGAGGCCCTTTGATGGTCATCGTTTGATGATGGAGGGGCATCATAAAAATGTCTTTTGTTGCAAGCATACTCTGATCTAATAGCATAATCAACCATGGAAAATCTAATCTCTACAATCTCTTTCCCAAATAACATCAAAAGATTCAACAAAATCTGCATTATGTGTAGCTGCCATATCATGAATAAAACTATGAATATTTCTTCCAATTTGATGAAGCACCTTCATAACTCTGTAACAAAGCTCATGAGGCTCTGAAATATCGGAATACATGTCATACACAGCAGAAAATATAAGAGGTATGGTATCTCCATGAGAGAATGGATCCATAGGAAGAGGAGTGAGCAACTAGATCACAATTGCAATTGAGCGAACCTAGAAGGTCTGGAGACTTGAGATTTGAACCATGGGTGGTGAAAGCAAGTCCAGACATATGGAACAACAGTCCCATGAAGGCCAATGATATGGCTGTCCAACCAATGAAAGACATACAAGACATAACAACAACATATACAAGAGACATGGCATTGGAAACTAGGCAATTTTTTGAATTTCCAACTAGTGAATGTAATGCCCCGGTTTTGACCCCGTTGCATTAAATGTACATGATGTATATATTGTAATGATCATGGTGCGGAGCTCAAGGCCAAGGCCCCACCATTGATCGGTGATGCTATGTTCGGATTTAAATTGTCATCGATGGTATATCGAGGCATGCGGCATACGTTTTGAGTTTTGTCATCATGTAATTATGCATCTATAATTAATTAAATGAACCCGACTAGCTACGATCGCGGCAACTAAAATGAGAAAGGGGCATGATTTTCACAAGGATAAGGATGTGGGGGAATTTGTAAAACCTTGGCTAATGGGGTAAAAATCCATGTGTCTTCTTTCCTTGCCTTACCCAACCACTTTCATTGAAGAATGGCTACTGGTGGTTGAGGCAGTTAATTGTTTTGGGAGTGGGGTGGCAGGACTGTCAGTCCTCACCCACATGCACACTCCACCAGCAAGGAACACACTCATGCCTTCCCTCCACTGCGCATTACCTCCACGGTTTTTTTTTTCCTTCCTCACGGTTTGCTCACATCCACGCACAGGCTTACCTGGTCTCACTCACGCAGACATTCACTCTCTCCACAACAGTGCTGAAACGCTGGTGCACTCCAATCCGCGTCCTCTCTGTTGTTGTTCATCCACGCACAAGCTGGGAGTTGTTCGTCCTCACGCAGGGACCGTTGTCTGCTCATTACCCTCATGCGCAGTAGTCTGCCCGTTTCACGCTCAGTTCGGAAGTCGGTATTTTCTCTTCCTCTGCGTGGTTTATGAATGTATTACCGGTGACTTCGTTGCCCAAGGGCGAGCTGTAGTTTTCCCCTGTTGTGAGCTGTGCTCACTGATAAGCTTCGGGGCTGTGGTCTTCCCCATGCTGTGAACTTGGTTGCCTTTCCATCCTCGGACGGTGTAAGTTCCTTGGCGACTTCATTGTTCAGATTGGGTCGTTGATTTTCCCCACATTGTTGGCTGTGGTGGTCGTGGTCTTCTTTACATTTTGGAGACTGTTGTAATTTCGCTTGAGAGTCATTTTGGCCACGATAGGGCCAAGAATAACTCAGGAATTGGCTTCTCTGTCTTAAGCTATATTAGCTGAGTGATTGCATACGTGCAATGGTTGGCCTTCGGACTGTGTAAGGAGCAGGGATGGGGGTTTGGTTTGCTTGATAAACCTGGTGGCTAGAAACCACACAGACAGAGCTAGAGGGTTGGCCTTCTTCTCCATCACCCCTGAATAGCACTGGAAGGGAATGCAGGGCCTGAGGGACTGTGTAGCAGAGAAGGGACTAATTCCTTGTGTTGGGTGTGGGTGGGTATCTTAGAGGTCAGGCTAGTTCTGGTGTAGGTGTTCTTGGCTCTGTAATGAGCTCACCAGCTTAGCATTAAGCCTTTCCCAATTCCTTGATGGCCTGATAAACCCAACTGTGTTGGCTTGGCTGTGATTTGTGTATCCTTGGCTATGTGTAAGCCTGCTTGTTCCCTTATCCCTTGGAGAATCATGCCCAGCTCGGGGGTGGCAACGCTGCTGAGAGATTAAGGAGCACGTTGGCCTATGGTTGGGTGGAACGTTGCAGCGACGTAGCTGGTTGCGAAACAAGTTCATCATAAGATAAGTGATTTTGTCCATTTTTACTTCTGCAACTATAATTTCGGTTAATGATAATGTTGAACATGTTGAATGAATGTTTGAATGAATGCACGTTAATTCCGCTCTGCAAGATACATACTTGTAGCTGTGTATGCTGAATGATTGCATCTGTGCATGATAAATATTCATGTGTGCATATTCTAGTTCAAAGAATTTGTTTAAGCATTTTGTTTTAGCAAAATATGCGAATTCACATGTTCATGGGGCTCTTAGCCCGGGTGGTTAAAGCCTTGGATCGCGTCCTCTTCGCTGGTCGGAGGCATGGGGACGTGACAGTGAACTTGAGGGTTGTTGGTTCTTTTGGTCATGAGATGGTTGGGGAAATGAGTCAATGACTGTCATAGGCTGTATATCAACTTGTATATCATCTTCAGAATCATAAATGGAAAGATCTGATTGGATTGGGAGAGATCTTTTAGAAGGCACATCAAAAGCTGGTGAAAAATGACTAGTTTTGGGAGGAAGCTTTGATGAACTGATTGGGAATTTTCTCAAGGAAGGGATGGAGGTTTCAGGTTTTGATATATCAGAATGTGAATCAGAAACAGAGTTATTAGAAACAGAGAAAACAGAATTGGGTTTTACCCATGCACCCAATGCATGCTCAGCCTTATCATTTTCTTGCTTGCGCTCCCATCTTTTTGCAAATTCCGGAAGAGCAATATGGTTCTCAAGGAGCTTGGTCATGATGTCCATCTTCTTTCTGAAGCAAGCTTTCTCAAGATGTGAACCTCTGCAATAATCAGATGTGGGTCTTTTTCTCTTGTTTCTCCTCCTCCTGGATCTCGAGCTCCCATCAGTAGAACTAGAGCTTTCTGAATTTGATTCTTTCTTCTCTTTCTCCTTTTGCTTCAAATCTTTCTTCTTGCTCTGGGATTGATTTGATACACCAGCAGCAAGGGCTTGATCTTTGGATTTGATGATGGTACCCATTTGTATGAGCTTGTCCTGTTCTTGAGTTAGAGACTCCATGAAATCTGCTAGCGCAGACGTCTTCCAATTTCTAGTTGTAAGTTTGTTAGAGTGAAATGTCGAAACATATACAGAATACTCTGGCCCCAACTTAGAAAGGATGGACAAGATAAGATGATCCTCTTTCTTCTCTATGCCACATTGTTTTAGCTAAAGTACTAGCGCTTTAAACTTGGTGAAGAAGTCTTCAATGGTGTCGTAGTGAGCTAGGGTCAGTGAGATTAGCTCATTTTCAAGCTGACGGGCTCTCATTTCATCTGTCTTTTGGAATAGTGACTCAAACTTGAACCAAACTTCATTCGGTGTGCCAAGACTTTCTATATGAAAGAGAGGTTCTCTTGAAGTGCCGAGGCAGAGCATACCGAATGCCTCATCAAGTCTATTAAAAAACTTAGCTTTCTCCACAACATAATTTGGCTTGTGTTCAGTTCCCATGGTGACCCAGTAGAGTCCCTTGGACCTCAACTAGATGACCATCTCGCCCTTCCATTCAAAATAATTGAATGGAGTAAGCAGAGCTCGAGTTTGCTCCATCCTGCTTGCGCAACCTGTGACAAAAAATGTTGTTAAATCTACAAAGCAAACACTCAAGTTTTATGGAAATATGCCCTAAACAACAACTCAAACCTCACAAGATTTGTTTGCAGCTCCAACCAGCTTTGATACCATGTGAGAATTTGCTTCTCAATCAGATCTAGGAGCTAGAACAATATTCACACTCAAAGTGTTTGACAAAATGTGCAAGAGAATCAACAAAGAGTGAAAAATAGATGGAGTAGCACATGTGAATGGTTCTAATTTCTGATCATATTGTTATCATATATCTTGTAGAGGTTATAGTATACATTTATAATACATTGGACAAAATTCGTGAGGCTTTGGCAGCCAATTGGAGTTGTACATGTGTCATGGTGAAAAATGACCTCAATCCCCCCTAGGTGGACCAATGGAGCTCCAACTCAGCGCAAACAGTCACGAACCAAGGTGTGAACGTTGGTGAATTGTGTTGGGTCATTAATGAGTCCTAGACAAGCGTCGGTGAGAAGATAGAGGTGAGTGGGAGGCTCTAGGTGGCAATAAATGCTCCTAGGAGAGCTAAAATAGGCCAAATACACCACTAGTGCACATAGTCAAACCTGGATCCCCCAAATCAAGGAGGTAGCGCCCCAATGCATTAATGAGGGTGCACATGGGCTAGGTTGACCAAGCTAGGGGGCTGTTGTAGGTGTGAACATGCCAAAATAACCATATATATTGCAGAATCAGTTCTCCTAAGTCTAAACCATAGGATATCATTGCATGTGGGAAAATAAAGTTAGCCTAAGGTCAAAACTATGTAATAAGGATGTATTACTGCTTCTACAGAAGTGACTATTTTGTGCAACATACCTTGAATATCTGTCAGGTTGCTTTCTCTCTCTGGAAGAGCCCACTGGAAGGGCGTCCCTATAACCAAGATAGCCCTTAAGTAAGGAAAGCAAGTAGATAACCCAGGGAATCTTGATTATATTTCTTAGTAGGAAAGATAATTAGAGTTTTGCACAATTACTAAGAGGAAACGAGTGTCAATTTGAAAAGCCCCAATTTATCCTAGGGTTTTAAGCATGAAAATTGGATCTAGGGGTAAATGGTGAAATTAAGTAAAATTGGACACCCGGATTGATTGCTAGGTGTAAGATTAGACAAATACCCAGTTTGTGGATCTGAAAATAACCACTCCTCCCAAGGAGGGCGACTACCTAAAAGGTAGACCAATGCGTTGGATGGGAAAATGGAGTTCGATGATCGTGGAATTTTGAATTTAGGGGTTTTAGAATTATTCCAAAGTGGGTTTTAAATTTCATTAATCGCCGCAAACTAGGACCTACTAGACTAATAGATGAGGGTTTTAAATTAGGGTTGTGAGTTAAAGAAAATGCAACCCCAATTAGATAGAAAAATAGGAAGATATCTTACCCGTGAAAACTTACTTGATGTTTTTGAGGATGAATGCCGAAGTGATGAAGACTATTCTCGCACAAATTAAGTGGAAAGATGATGAGATTCGACTTCAAAACAAACACCCAAGGAGCCACAAATGCGCCCTCTCTCCTGCCAAGCCAAATATCAAATCAATAAGATCGGCCAAGGAAAAGAACAATTATTGAAAAGAAATAAAATATGAGAGAGCAAGAGATCATGCGATAAAAATACCCCCTGTAGACACAAGGTTCAGACAAGAGAACAAGGTATACGTCTTCCACAAGTGTGCCCCTCTTCAAATCGATTTCCTTGTCCCCTCTTCAAATCGATTTCCTTGTCAAGCAAGTTAGATGGATCCAAAAGATATGCTAGAAATTCACCAAGATTTTCCAATGCAAGCAAGAGATAGCATCAATTGATCACAAAGAACATTCTTCAATCATCCACATAAGACAAGAGATCCGAGAAAAATCTCTCTATTATTCTTTAAGAACCAATGGTGCCAAATTTCTCGATTGGATACAATGAGGGGGGGTCTCTTCTTTATATAGATTTTGAGAGACACAAACTCTAACTTACTTTTTCATCCAACAATTGAGATTAAAACATCATCAACGGTGGAGATCACTTTTACATGGATTAACATGACTAAGTCAAGAGGGGTGCAGTTTTTGCCCAATGACGCCTTACGAAGGCGAAATACATCATAGCAATAAGATATAACATGATCATACATCATGGAGGTCACCTTAGGAGCTCAATTCTCCCTAGGCCTCAATATAATATCATAACATAAGATATATCAATGTAATACAGCACATAACCAAGGTGAGGGGCGCCCCATGGGGGATGTCCTCACTGAGAGAGACAAATAAATAATTTGGAACATCAAACTGACTGAAACTGCTGCAAATATGTCCGGAGAGCCATAATAAGTCATCCAGAGAAATTCCCTTGCCATTTCCTTGACCAGACAAGCCAAATTGATTTCTTTAGTGATTTCCTAGTTCATTTTTTGGTGGTACATCCTCTGAAAATAATAATAATCATCATAACTTCGTTTAGGCTGAGAACTGTGGCAAACTGACTGCACAAAAGTGTCCGGAGACATAGTAGAATGGTACAAGTGACTACTCATACACACTGATCCACTGAAATGCCATAAATATCATCTCATAATAAAAATAATGTCTATAGTCAATAAAAAATTAATAATCTTTGGAACTCAATAATTGTGACCATCTGGTAAAAACTGAGATTGCAGTATTGGTCTTGGGCATGTTTGGAGCAAATATAACCAGTGTTGATTTTTGTAGTCACTACCTTGGGAACCGTGTTTGGCTTGGTCAATTGGGTTGACCAGGTCAAAAAAAGCAAAATGGAGGTGAGATACCGATCTGAGCTAAACCTGCATGCATCCAAGGTAAGAACTACTCCAAGATGTATATTAAAACCCAACTTAAATCATGCCATTCATAATCATGGTGACAATAATACATCATAATAATAATCAATAACATATACCTGTGTCTTTGAGTAATCATCGAATCCTCTTGAAGTCTCTTGTATATGCCATACATACAAAGTTTAAACAAATTGCTAGTGCTGGGTGAGGATGGAAATCTAGGCTAAAGCAAAAAGGTGATGACCTCTAGTTGATTTTGACCATGTGATCTCTTCGAATGATGACAAGTACACACAACCATAATGCAATATGCATGACATATAGCAATAGTGAATATTTTTGGTAACCCCAATCCAGTTTCAGTTTTAGCACTGCATATGGTTTAATGCCCAAACCCCATCATGCATGTACATTAAAAAAATTAAATTTTTACTGAAAACTTGAAACACATGAGATATATTTTCAACTTTTTCAATTCTGAAAATTTATGACAGCCCTAATTTCTTACTCAGAAATTTTAAATTAGGCAACACAAGAAAATTAAACACTCATATTTTTGAGCAAATCGGTCCAAGAAAAAACCCCGAAGGGAAAACTTGTATGAGAGAATATTTTTATTATTTCTTCAGGCAAAATACAAATAAGAACAACAGTACTTATCTCCTTGATATCTCCTTGAAAAGCGTGCCAGAATAACTCTATATAGCTTCCTCAATTTTCGTGATGTACGACCCACACGTGTGGCTGTACGGACAACTTTTCCTCGAAAACTGTGCTGTTGTACGACCTGCCAACAACATTAAATGCTAGTCAAATCACCTCGAAAACTGTGCCAGATTTCCTAGATTTGCGTGTTGTACGGACAATAGGTAACTTGTTGTACGTAACTCCTCGAAAATTGTGATGTACGGAACTGTACGGTACTGTCTCGAATTCTGCGCCTACTGAAATTTTTGCCTTGAGAAATGTGCCACAATTTTGCATGTTCCTTTCTTTGGAATTTGTGCAGAATTTTTTTCTCTCTCAAATTTCTGGAATGAAATCTCTCCAGAGTCCAAACCCTTGCCTCTTGTCTTGCACTCTCCTCTCCAAAAATTCTCTCTTTGGAGTGTGAACAATGAATTAGGTTTTCCTTTCACAAGTCTTTTTTTTGAGTAACTTTCATATCCAAATCAATGGCTTAAATTAAAAGCCAACTAAATGAGATTTAGGGCCTGTTGTTCAGGAATAAACACCCTTGTAACCTAGGGTCTGGGGTTACCAACTTACTTCTAAAACTTGCAGACAATCAGCTTTAAAGTACAGAAAGGAAATAGGAAGAGATGTTGGACTCACCCGATTATCGACGGTTGATCCAAGCTTTGTATTCTCCCTCTCTGCTTCTCTCCAAAGCTTTCAGGGATGCACCTCCTTCACCTGCAAAGAGCAAATTCTCCAAATACAATCTTATACATGTATATATGACAGGTTAGATAAACAAGATATATAGTGCTTAATCAAATATATTCATCAACCATAATACATGAAAGATACTCAACATGAAGTTGGAAGAAGAATTCTCTTTATTAACAATCAGTGAATGAGATAAGTGTACAACCCAACGCCTGAAACAAGGACTCCTCTGCAACCAAAGGACTCTGAGTTTTGCTGCTCCAAAGACTTCTGAAGATATACCACCAGCATAACTTTGCTCTCCAAGATTGATTGATTAATGCCCTCCCCAAGGCCTCTATTTATACTTTGGGAAATAGAGCAGTTTCGAAGGTTGAGGAGGTTGAGACAGTTGAGATGGTTAATGATTAGGGTTCAACAAATCTCCATTAATCGTGTTTTATTATTTTTAATGTCGAATGGATGTGTACGCGACTATTGATACTGGCAACCCGCGTATGAGAC
Organism: Pseudotsuga menziesii; assembly: GCA_001517045.1. Lineage (NCBI taxonomy): Eukaryota > Viridiplantae > Streptophyta > Pinopsida > Pinales > Pinaceae > Pseudotsuga > Pseudotsuga menziesii. Next base: position 462,891 of record LPNX010233122.1, read on the forward strand.
GCGAGTTGCTTTAAGGGAAACCCGCGTATAGATTTGTACGCGGGTTGCAATGAGAATAGTCGCGTACAGTACGCGGGTTGTCAATGAACATAGTCGCGTATGTACGCGAGTTTCAATGGACATAGTTGCGTATGGCAATCTACACATAGAAAGATAAAATGGCAAGTTGGTTGGAGGGTGAATGCATTTCATATCATGCCCATCTATAGTGTTTAGGCAACCTTCAATCCAAAATTGTCCTTTTGTGTACCAACCTATAGGATGTCGGTAATCGGACGAAGAAGTGCCATTTGGGTTGATAACAGGGCGCATCTCATTTCCTCATTAAAAATTTACTTTTATATATTAAATGAGAATTTAATGCACACCCTCTTTTAAACTCATAAAGTCACTTTAAAATCATTATAACTCAAACTCACATTAAAAAGGTCACTTTATAAAATAAAGTCATTCTCACCTTTTTAAATAAGTTAGGGACCACTTATTAAAGTGTCATTGTCCACCCCAAGGCATGAATGAACAAACACTTCCTAGGTAAAATTTCAACACTCCCTCTTACTAAGGAAAGTGTTTTTCAACACTTCCATCTTATCTTTGAAATGAATATGCTTCCCTCTTCCCGAAGACTTTGTGAAAATATATGCTACCTGCTCATCAGTAGAAATGTTCTGCAACTCTACAACTCCTCTTTGGACATAGTCTCTGATGAAGTGGTATTTGATCTCAATGTGCTTTGACCTATCATGAAACACTGGATTCGTAGAGAGTCTGATGCAACTCTGATTGTCACAATGTATAATAGTAGGCCTCAAGTCCTGATCAAATAAGTCTACCATCAAATTGCGAAGCCACAATGATTCGCAACTAGCCTGACTGTACTCAGCCTCTGCAGAACTCAAAGCAACCGACTATTGCTTCCGACTAAACTACGACACAATTGCCGAGCCCAAACTCAAACAACAGCCGGAAGTGTTCTTCCGGTTTGAAGCAATGCTTGCCCAATCTGAATCGGTGAAACCAACCAAGCCCTCTCCATCTGACCTCCTGTAATCCAGACCATAGTCTACAGTCCCAACAAGGTATCTCAAAATGTGTTTTGCGGCTGTCTAGTGGACTCTCCTGGGCTCCACCATGAACTGACTGAGAGTGTTCACCGCAAAACCGATATATGGTCTGTTGTTGACCAAATACCAGTGTTCCATGGGGATGCGCCTCCCAGGGTCGGGGGCTCGCCCCCTACGCTTCCCACGCCCCGAGGGCTCGGGGGCTCCATGGGAAACGTTTCCTAGCGCCCCCCTTTCTGCGAAACTTGGGGAAACGCAGGTTTAGGAGTTTCTCGGATTGGGGGGCTCCCACACGCCCCCTCCTGAAAATGGGGGGCTCCGAGAGGCCCCGACTGCCCTCGATTTTTTAAATGTTTTTACTTAAAAAAGAAATGGTTCATCTTAAATATTAGGCTTTTACACTAAATGGTCATTTTAAAACGAAATAGAAACAAATAAAAAGAAACAAACATCGATATGATATGCTTGGCTATAACGACTATATTAAATTACACTAAACTCTTAGGGAACATAAGCATGCTAGTATGCAAATGGTGATGGGATGAAGAATTGATATGTTTATATGCTAGGGTTCATATTTTTATTATTTTTCTTTTTTCTTATAATTTTAGAGACCGACCCCCCTATGATAGGGACCCCGACGCCTCCCCGCCCCCCGTCCCCCAAAATACCCCAAAATTTTGGGGTGTCTCTACACGTCCCCAATATGCGTTTCCCCGCTCCCACGCCCCCGTGTCCCGGAAACTTGGTGGAACACTGCCAAATACATCAATGAACCAATAAGCTGACGACACAAAGTAGGATCTACCAACACTCCCTCTAAAGCATGAAGCTTCTTCCAGATCACCGATTTGCATCATATTTTCCTTGCCCCAGGAAAACATGTCCATCTTCCCGCCACACCTCCATGCCTAAATAGTAATGCATCAACCCAAGGTCGGTCATCTCAAACTCTGAGGCAAGATCTTTCTTGCATGCCTCAATCAGGTGCTCTCCTTCTGTAATGAATAAGTCATCAACATATAGCAGAAGAATGAGCAGAACACCTCCAACCGCAATAGAGTATAGGTTGGGATCCGCCTCACTCTTCTGAAACCCAATCGAAAGCAAATGAGAATCAATCCGCGAGTAGCAAGCCCGAGGGGCTTTCTTCAGACCATATAAGGCCTTTTTCAGCCTGCATACATGAGAATCTCTCTCATAAATCTCAAAGCCCTGTGGCTGCTCTAGATATACCTCCTCTTGTAGAAGACCGTTGAGCAAAGCGATCTTCACATCCATCTGATGAATCCTCCAACCCATCTCTGCCACAATGGAGATCACTGCTCTGATTGAAGAAAATCTAGCAACCGACGGAAAGGTCTCATCATAATCAACTCCCTCTATTTGTGAGAACCCTTGTGCTACAAACCGAGCTTTGTACTTTTTGATGCTGCCATCTGCAACATGCTTGATTATATAGAGCCACTTAGAAGTCACAACAGACCCCCCTTTGGTCTTGGAACCACCTCCCACACACCATTCTTACTGATGGAATTGTAGTCTTCCACCATGGCATCTCTCCAAACCTAATGTGCGGATGCCTCCTCATAAGTAGTAGGCCCGGACTCATGCACACTGGTCACCTGTGCTATATAGCTGGAAAATCTCTTTGGTGCCCTGCTCTCTTTGACCTCCATCTTGTGTGGCCCCACAGACTCCTCTGCTTCCTTCACAAGCTCCCTAAGCCAACTTGGCTTTCTCTTCTTGGAAGTAGCATCCTGTGGCAGACCGTCCTCTACATCCTCATGAGACAAATGTCTCCCTGAAGAAGTACCTGTGGTCTGAGATCCTATACCTTGTGAACCTGAACATGAACCATGTGTACTCGAATCACATGAAGGTGAAACCTGTGAACCTGTCCTAGTACCAGAAGTCCTTGTAGACTGTGTCCCGGAAATTGATGAACCTGTAACTTGTGACCCAGTCATCCTTGAGACCTGTGACCCTGTGTCTTGATTCGCTGAACTCTGAGATACTATCACCTATGGAGTAGTCATCTGCTGCTGCTCCTCCTCTGACTCTCGAGACTTTCAAAAGGCTCGCTCCTCCTCAAATCTCACCTCCCTCCTCACCACAACTCTCCTTTGTGCTGGAAGGTATTTGCAGAAAGCCTTCAAAGTCTCATTATAGCCAACAAAAATGCCTCTCTCTAGTAGCCTCCAACTTTGTCTGTTTCTCAGAAGGGACATGGGAATATGTAAGGCATCCAAAAATGCGGAAATGGCCTATCTTAGGCTTCTTCCTTGTGAACATCTCCTCAGGAGTTTTGCACCCCAAGACACGGTGCAAACTCCTGTTTTGTACAAAAACAACTGTACTACATACCTCTGCCCATACGAAGAAAGGAAGATTCTGATCATGCAACATGGCTCTAACTGCACCCACTATCGAACGATTCTTCCTTTCAGCCACTCCATTCTGCTGTGGAGTGTATAGAACTGTCAACTACCTCTTGATACCCTCCTGTCTATAAAACTCATCGAATGCATGGGAAGTGTACTCCACCCCCATTGTCTGATCTAAGCACCTTGATCTTCTTTCCTGTTTGGTTCTCCTCAAGAGCTTTGAACTCTTGGAACCTGTGTTGCATGGGTACCCGTACCGGGGGGTCGGGTACACGAACCAGTACCGGGTACTTGGGTACTTCAATGGTACGTCCCCAGCCGTACCCAGCCGTACCCAAATCCAATCTCACGTACCGGGTACTTCATGTATGAAAATAGGGTACTTGCGTAGATTTTGGTACGCCGTACCATGTGATTGGGTACGCGGCCGATAGAGTCATTGGACAATTTATCTTAGCTCGTTGTTCGGGATGAGTCAATTTGAAAATTTTGAAGTTTAAAATTTTAAAAATTAAATAATAAAACACTAAAACACATGTTATGCGAGCCCTTGCCCCTTACCTAAACCAGCGCAACACTGCATTTCTCACGGCTAGTGCACTGTGCTCACTACTCCAGTGACAACGTGACAGAGGACCTTAGTGATGCTAATGACATTGATCCTAAGGCTGCTGATGACATGGCTTGAGGAAGCCAAATCAACTATCTTGTTCATGTTCAATGTTTACTGTTTTGAACTTTCTTTTTCATGTCTAAAAATGCCTTTAGGCAAATTTTGGATGTAGTATGGCAATGAAGTTTGAACTCATGGTGTCATGGACATATAATATTTTATGTTGCTAATTATATTAATATAACTTCAGTCTTCCAGTTGATATCTAATATGAGTCTATGTCATATGATTTATCAAATTTATTATTTTATGTTTGCAACGCGAATGTTCATATGAATCATTGAATTTAGAAATATCAAATATGCATGTATGATGTGAGTGTGAAATGTTTTATTTTTATAAATTTTAACACACGCACACACACATATATAAATATATATATACATACATATATATATATATATATATGTCTACAGTGCCCCCGACGTACCGAAGTACCCTGTTTCAAAAAGTGGCGTCCCCGTCCCCGTCCCCGTACCCACGTTTTCTGGCAACTTAGCTTGGAACCGAAGCAAGACTTCCTCTGACTTCTTAATTCTTAGAAAGTAGATCCAGGTCTTCCTGGAAAAGTCATCGATGAATGTAATGTAATACTCAAAACTTGTCAATGAGGCAGAAGACATGGGACCTTACAAGTCTGAATGAATCAAATCCAACACTCCCTCTGATTTGCTGTCACTTCTCGGAAAAGTCTTGGTGTACTTTCCCTAAGCACACCCTCTGCATACACCACTCTGCTCTATACTGAAATCTGGAAAACCTGTGGTCATGTCTCTCAGCATCCTCAAAGATGAATGATGAAGTTGGGCCATCCTCCCGTGCCATCACTCACACAACTCATTGTTGCTTTGAGTGTGTGCCAGTGCATGACTTGGCTAGAAGAGAAGCTTGTACAGTTTCTTGCATTTAACTCCAATCACATATGAAGCAGATGGACCCTCTGCTTTGGGATAGTTTACATCTTTTCCATCTAGGACATATACCCCAAGGCCTCTGTCCTCAATTGTGGAAACTGAGACAAGGTTCTTCTTCAACCCAGGGACATACAAGACATCCCTTAGTAACATGGGCTCAATGGACTCCCTGTCAAAGTAGACTGTCCCACGCCCAACTGCTCTCACCACTGTATCATCACCCAATACAACCTCCAACTCCAATCCTGTCTCTGAAATCTTGGTGAACATGTACCAAACACCTATCATGTGACTCGAAGCTCCACTATCAATGTATCATGTGGAGGAAGCAGTGGAAGCACTTAGTGAAATCCCAACGATCATGGAATTCTTCATATGGTCCTCAAAATCCCTGCTGGCGATGGATGATGCTCACTCTATACAACCACTAGCAAAGAGAGAAAACTCTCTCTCGAATCTAGCAGCATACTCATCAATCTTTGCTGAAGCTGCTATCTGCTGTTTCTTCTTCTTGTTTGGGCAATGTCCAGCATAATGCCCAAGCTTTTGACAAGCAAAGCATTTCACTTTGCTCATGTCCTTCTTCTCACCCTCCTGCTGCTTGGTTCCACCCTTGGAACCCTTCTTGGGCTTCTTCTTCTTCCCCTTCGCTGCTAACACCACATTCTCCTCATCCTCCTTGCTGTAGATGTACTACCTTGCACATATCTTCTGCAAGTCTCCTCCTGTATGAAATCATCCCAAAGATGATCCCATGTAGGCATGTGCTCACGAGCAACAACAGACTGAACAAAAATGTGGCGTTAGCAGCGAAGGGGAAGAAGAAGAAGTCCAAGAAGGGTTCCAAGGGTGGAACCAAGCAGCAGGAGGGTGAGAAGAAGGACATGACCAAAGTGAAATGCTTTGCTTGTCAGAAGCTTGGGCATTATGTTGGACAATGCCCAAACAAGAAGAAGAAACAACAGATAGCAGCTTTAGCAACAATAGACCATGGCCTTGTCATGCCATTCAGTGGTGTACGAACCAACTCTACATCCAACACCCTCTCTCCCACTGCTCCAAGCTCATCTCGAACCTATGCAATCCTGGTAAGGTAGGAAACCATGTTCTCTTGCTTGTTCATCCCGATGCTCCTCAGTTTATCCCTTAACACCATTTTCCGATTCTCATTGGAACTTTGGTAAAGGTTAGTCAATGCGGTCCACATCCGATGAGCATAGTCTTTCCCAGAAATGTGTGGTATGATATGGTATTTAATGGCATCAAGTAAGATTCTTTTTGCTTTAATGTCCAGTTTTTCAAAAGCGGCCTTATCAGTTGCAACTGTGGGAATAGTGACAGGATGAGCAACAATATTGTTCACTATTTCCCATAGTTCATTCTCCTACAATATTAGTACAATACTAGCCTTCCATGGGCTAAAATTAACTGCCTCATCCAACCTGTCCTCTAGTCCAAGTCCGGTAGCCATCACTCCAAATAAGTCCAAAAACCTGTTTCTTCTCAAAACCGGAAACTTTGTTTTCCCTTATTTCTCCAAATCTGAAATTTATTTGTGTGTAATTTTCAGCCCTCAACACTGCTCTGGTACCCTGAAATTTTTTGATAACTCCAACCCTGTCTTAGTTTCAGCACTGCATATGGTTTAATGCCCAAACCCCATCATGCATGTACATTAAAAAATTAAAGTTTTTATTGAAAATTTGAAACACATGAGATATATTTTCAACTTTTTTAATTCTGAAATTTATGACAGCCCTAATTTCTTACTTGGAAATTTTAGATCAGGCAACACACAAGAAAATTAAACACTCAGATTTTTGACCAAATTGGTCCAGGAAAAATCCCTAAAGAGAAAACCTGTATGAGAGAGAAATTTTATTATATCTTCAGGCAAAATACAAATCAGAACAATTTTACTTATCTCCCTGATATCCCCTTGAAAATCGTTCCAGAATCACTCTGTACGACTGCCTCGATTTTTGTGTTGTAGAGCCCACACATGTGGCTGTATGGACAACTTTTCCTCCTCGAAAACTGTGTTGCTGTACGATCTATCAACATCATTAAATGTTGGTCAAATCACCTCAAAAACCGTGCCAGATTTCCTCGATTTGCGTGTTGTAGAGACTATACAGAACTCCTAGAAAAATGTGCTGCTATATGGAGCTTTACGGTACAGTCTTGAATTCTGTGCCTACTGAAGTTTTTGTCTTGGGAAATGTGCCAAAATTTTGCCTCTTCCTCTCGTTAGAATTTGTGCGGAATTTTTCTCTCTCTCTCTCAGATTTTTGGAATGAAATCTCTCCAAACCCTTGTCTCTTTTCTTGCTCTCTCTCCGAAAATTCTCTCTTTGGAATGTGAACAATGAATTAGGTTTTCCTTTCCCAAGCCTTTTTGTTTGAGTAACTTCCATCTCCAAATCAATGGCTTAGATTAAAAACCAACTAAATGAAATCTAGGGCCCATGTCATTTCTTCATTAAAAATTCACTTTTTAAATATTAAATGAGAATTTAATGCACACCCTCTTTTAAACTCATAAAGCCACTTTAAAATCATTATAATTCAAACTTACATTAAAAAGGTCACTTTCTAAAATAAAGTCATTCTTACCTTTTTAAATAAGCTAGGGACCACTTATTAAAGTGTCGTTGCCCACCCCAAGGCATGAATGAACAAACACTTCCAAGGTAAAATTTCAACAAATAGGGGATGGGGGTGTCTCACAAATGGATAAAGTGCTTGGGCGTGTTTCTTTCAGGCTCTAACACGTTTTCCATTTAAGAAGATTTAACAATTTGCAACACTAGTTGAGATACAAAGGCAGGTGCCTTGGAAAGCCTTCTGAGCTCCAGAAAATGACTAAGGCCTAGCCCCGTTGCCAGCAAGCATCCATAGCCCCGACGAGTTTGCCTCACCTTGTTGCCCTTGTGGGGGAAAAGGAGCCTTTCATTATACAACGAACGAGTGCTCATGTGTTGGCCACTAACTAATTTATAACAACTATATATAGGCATTAGAGCTTAAAAGCATTACTAATCGCAGCTTGCCTTTTGCATCATTTAGATATATCATTTATGCGTTCTGATGCTTTAGTGTCTAAAAACAATGTTGGTGGAGCACTTGTTTTGAGGACTAAAGGAAAACCATCCGATGAACTTGGCCACTGACCAAGCCATATACTTCATAGTTAGAGACAGAAAAAAACATAGAGTCTATCATGCACACGGATCAAGATTGGGAAAAGGATCTTCAATCTCACAGGTCTCAATCAAACATAGGTCATGGGAAACATTCAATCATGGATGAGCTGGATGGATGGGAACAAGTGATACATGGAACCAATATAGCACCTATGTCACAGGGTTCGCCGATTTTGAACCTTGAAGTTCGCAATTTGGCAAACCTCATGGAAAAAACAAAATTCGTTGAAGTTCGGGTTTAGGTTCGATCATGAAATTTACGGTTCTGCAGGTATGTCGTGGCGGCGGGTAAATTTGTTGATGTTCAGGTTGGGGTTTGGTCACGAAACTTGTGGGTCTGTTGGTAGGAAATGGAGGCGGGTAGTCCTCTGTTTGGATGGTGCTTTGTTTTGTATATGTCGGCAATATATCCCACAGGCCTTGACTGTTTCGACTCTTAGATTCTGCCGTTGTGCAGACGGGTCTTCCCACTTGGAGCAGCCATTGTGATTGAATGGATTTGGACAACCCGTAACCAGTGTCAAGGGTTTGTGCCAATGTGCCCGACGGAATTCATTGTTGAATGGACATAAAATTGTAATGTATATATCAAATTTATAGATTATTATAGTGTAAAATAAATGGTAAATGTTTTTTTTTTATATATTATACGTTAACTATTAATTAAAAATAAATTATATTTCATGAATCATAAGTTATTATATTAAATATTAAATATTTTAATATCTAAATTATTATATTAAATACTTAGTGTTTTAATGTATGTATATTAAATAGTGAATGTTTTTTAAAATATAAATGTATTAACTGTATTTATCAAATGTATTTATTATTTAAGAATATAAAAATATATTACATATTTTAATTTTATAAAATATTTAAAATTTGAAAATATATATATTGGTGAACTTAATGTCGAACCTCATAAAAAAAATCAAATTCGAACCGAATTTCAAGATCGTCGAACACGAATTCGAACCTGATCCACATGACATAGCATAGCACTAAGGTCTAAAAATTGTGTAAAGCATGGCATACGCAATGGTCTTCAACATCAGATTCTCTAATCATTCTCAACACAAGTTAATCACCAGTTAGACATATAATATAAAGCATAGGTCACCATAATCATCATAGCATAACAAGTCAAATGTGTTAGTATACATCAGAGAGCAAAATCCTTCCAAGGATTTAATGATAAACTGATTTGAAGGACATATTTCATCTATTGTGCTTCCACTGTTCATTTCCAGCTATATGTGTGATTACTGCTTGTTAAGAAATATTGATTTCTGTGGTTGAATAAAGTTCAGATCTAATTTATTTAATTAAGAGAAACATAGGACAGCAGTCACTTAGTGCCTGAGAATTTTACAAATTAAAGGATTAATTTCTACGGAGCCTAATAACAAGTTGCTAAACATGACATTATCTTGTTATTCGACATGATTGATATCCTAATTTTGGTCGGTTTGTCATCTCCTGTGTTGTGTTGGTTGCCTTTAATGCAATTATTGCCATGTGCATGATCTTTGATATACATACAATGTCTGAGTAAGAGTAGTTGTCAACTTTTATTTGATGGGCTTGTAGACATATTACACGTCTGATATTTTGTAAAAGATGTTAAAGGATATTTCAAAACATTTCCACTTATTGGGAATATAATATTATAATCTAAAGCGAGAATAAATTGTTAACAACAATTTACAAGTCAGAAATGGTTGTTGGTTAGATAGTATGGCTGTTGCTACCTCTAGAGCACATGATAGCATTACGTCTGATCTCTTATGGTTTCTGGTTTCATCTCTCCTTTTTGTCACTGACAGTTGTGATTTACCTGTAGGCTATATCTTAATTGGAGACCATGTCTCCTTGAGCAGGGTCCCATTCTTCCTGTCACTGGCTTTTTTAGCCTCAGGAATTCGTATCTTACCTAGAATGTCCCCCCCTGGTGTAAACATGTATTTAACAGATTTAAAGGATGATCTAATGCGCTTCATAAAACTGTTGGAATAGGATTTAAATCACAATAAGTGCAAGAGCTAGGACCTGAAGTCTTCATTTTGTAATCATAAGACCACCTTTCATATGGATCATACTTTTATTTTCTTCTAATTCATTTCTTCTAGGAGTTAATCCTGTAGGCTTTTCACAGATATGGCATGTAATCTATGGCTTAAATAAGAGCAACAGAAAAAATAAAAGAGATTTATTGTTACAAATGATTGCTTATGGCTTACCTACACATTCTTTCCAAAAGTAGTTTTTAAAATTAGTTTCACACAGATAATGTGGATTTGTCATGTTAATTGATTTATCATTTCCAGGTAGAAAGACAAGTACTATGCCCCATGACAACCTCAAACCTTAACATGAATTATATGCATTATTGAATAACAATCAATTTTGCTCTGTAGCTTGGTTAAATATTCACTAAAAGCTTTAACAGGACGTGCTTTCCTCTTTCAACAGGAATGTTCAATTTTTTGGCTTAGAGTCCCAGCAGAAAGTGAGTCACGCATTTGTTATAGTTGTCGGCCTTGGTGGTGTTGGCAGTCATGCTGCCACTATGCTACTTCGTTCAGGGGTGGGAAGGCTCCGACTTGTTGATTTTGATCAGGTTTGACACAGCCCATGAGTTCCATTTAGCTTTGTTTATTTTTGTTTGAGCTCTTTTATAAATCTTATGTATTATCCATTTGAAAGTCGAGCATCTGCACTTCCTATTTGGAAGTATTTGCAAGACATTTTACCTCAACAGGTCAAAATTTTGGCAAGATTTAAATTTAGAAATCTGTCAACTTTAGTGTTTATCTGAAGGTGTTGGTGAGGCCTACTTGAAATATGAGCAGTGATTCTAGCTTTTGAATGGCTGATTGGTGGGTGGTGCTTCTTGATAAGAAAATTTACTTATTTAAAAAAAATACCTTGTGTATTACATTATAAATAAACATACGTGTACATCATGATTGTCACATGTTGGAGCCAAACATTGGTCGGAAAAGACATCCCTACCTACATAAGAAGGGAAGGCTAGCATATCCTAAAATGACAGTCCTAGCTGATAGCTGAATGGCCAAATCTGATCTGAATACAAGTACTTCTGTCCAACGGCCTGTGGTCTAGTAGTAAAGATACAGTACTCACTGTGATGATGATACAGGTTCAAACCTGATTGGGCATGCTCCCTTGTGTTCTGTCCAGTGGTCCTGGTCTAGCAGTAAAGGTAGAATGCTTATTGTGGTGATGATACATGTTCTAGTCCCATTGGGCATGCCTCTGTTAACATAGGCTTGTGATGATGGGAAAGAAAATGAGGTTAGGTTGGAGTCTTTGGCGACTCTTGTATCTTGATGGCATAGATGTGCCTTGAACATCTCAACTTAGCCAAAAGCCTAAAGGTGATCCGAGTTTGATAGTGTGCTAACCTTGTGTTTATATGGGTAGTGTTTCCAAACTACCTACTAAAGCAAAAACACACTTCTTCCAAGCTGAATGGGTGTGCATCTCATGAAAAATTGCTCAATAACATCCATAAGAAGCAAATGCTCATTAGGGGACTCACACCCTGTGTAGGTCCACCGTTCCACGTGCTTTTGTCTCCAAAGACAGCACGTTGCTAATGCAGAGGAGCAACAAATAAAACATAATATTGGCCAACTACCTAGGCTTAAAACATTTTGGCAACTTTACACATAGAAACCATAATTAATTGTTTCAGGTTTGCAACAAACCATAATAGTCAATTGTTAACTCCATGGAATTCAATTAATCCTTTACAAATATCCTGTGATGGAGAACCAATCGTGCAAGTACTTGAGCGTTTTAAGAAGAACATGGTTTCCAAATATTGTGACAGTTCTGAAGACATTGTGTTTTGTGATCTTGAACAATTTAGTTCCTAATAAGACAATTGACCATTGAACTAGTTGAATGGATCTTGTCATAAAGTTCCCTGTCTTGGCAGTCAATAATTGGCTTCCCACAGGGCCATTTCCAATCTTTATAAATGGGTCCATGAGTATTCAAACTTAGCTTTACCCAATAGTCTTCTGGAATAATTTGATAGTGTAGTAAAGGTTTGTTAGTCAATTTCATAAACTCTCTGGGAATGACATCAAGAGAGCCATGTGGCTGCACTCTTGTCCTGCAAATGATCCCATATATGAAAAGAGGTCCTCGCTAGGCATTTTCCCACAACGAAAGAAATTAATTGAAGTTGTTCTTGATCCAACGAGATTCCCAATCTCATCGACAATCCACATTTTCCCATTGTTGTTGTGAAGATACCAATTATGATGTTGGACCGTGTTACCACCCATTTTGTAGGGGTGTCCACCATCTCGGTGTTGATTTTTCCTGAGCAGCATCGAGAGTCATTCTCTTAGGAAAATGGGGAAATCTGGTCCGGGACCAGGATGTGGAACCAATTTAGCACTGGGGGACTCAACGTAGAGCTGAGTGACCATTCTGTTGAATGGAGACATCTGGTTTGGGACCAGGATGTGGAACCAGTCCAACACTGGGGGACTTAGCTTAGAGCTGAGTGACCATTCTGTTGAATGGAGACATTTGGTCAGGGACCAGGATGTGGAACTAGGCCAGCACTGGGGACTCGGCCTATAGTTGAGTGGCCATTCTTTGAATGGAGGTACCTGGTTAGTGTTGATTTTTCTGAGTAGCATCGAGAGACATTCTCTTAGAAGAATAGAGACATTTGGTCCGGGACTAGGATGTGGAACCAGTCCAGTATTGGGGGACTCAACCTTGAGTTGAGTGACTATTATGTTGAATGGGGATATCTGGTCAGGGACTAGGATATTGAACCAGTCCAACACTGGGGGACTCAACCTTGAGTTGAGTGGCCATTCTGTTGAATGATGACATCTAGTCCGGGACCAGGATGTGGAACCAGTCTAGCACTAGGGAACTCAACCTAGAGCTGAGTGGCCATTCTTTGAATGGAGGCACATGGTCAATTACCAGGAATTTTACCTAGACCGGGATGAGGGACTTAGCCCAGGGTTGAGGGCCATTCTTCGGGAGAATGGACGCGCTTGGTCCGTTACCAAGTATTTGACCTTGTGTCAAATTATGCAGCGTATCGCTGAGGCACCCGGGCTGTTACCAGGATTACACTATAAGCCCTAGACTGGGTCTAGGCATGTGTGGCACTTTGACCCTCGATCAATGGGCTTTGTGATTTTCTCCAAGGCTTAGCTACCCTTGGTTAAGACACCTTAGTATCCGATCTTGGTGTCACATAGAGTGTGAGATAAAAGCATTAGTAATTCTCTCTGTTTATGATGATGTACTTTGAGTGGGGATGAAGGACCATCTTGACCACTTGTTTTGACCACAGGGCACTTGAAGAAGGCTATAGTAGAAGTCTAAAATACATAAGGACCCTTAGTGCCACTAAGGAGTCAAAGTGAAAGTGCAAAAAGACCTTTAGTACCACTAAAGGTAAAAGTCAAAATGATAAAAGAATAAAATAATATTATTTTGTTCTTTTGAGTTTTGGTCCACTTACAGGTGACTCAAAGGCTATAAACGAAGATCAATCCATTTCATTATTACACACATACTTGCTCTTGCACTTGCAATTGCTCCAACAGAAGAATTCGCTGGTTATTGAAGAGAAGGAAGTTTTGTGTTTATGCCCTAGCATGGATGAGTCTAGCTAGGGTATCCACACTTATCTTTTTTATCAAACCCTAAACTAGGGTTTCATCATTATTTTGCAGCATCTTTATGTCTTAGGGTTTTACCCTAACTCCACCAGTAGCAGAACTCTTCCTCCATGGGAAACCCTCTTCCTCCACGGGCAATCCTCCTCCTCCACGAGCAACTCTCCTCCATCACCGACTACCACTCTCTCACCTCGGGCAGCTCCTCAGCAAGTTCGGGCAGCCCCAGATCCTTCACGTGAAGCCTCAGGTAGACCCAGATCCCTCACAGGCTGCCCCTTCTGGCTGCTACCAGGCTCGGGTAGCAGCAACAACAGGCTGTCGGGCAGTAGTAGCAGACCTAGGCATCATCAACAGACTGTCGGGCAGCTGCTGTGGGTTGCCGGAAAGAGCAGTAGCCCTCCGGGAAGTTTGACAAACCCTCCGGGCAGGGGAAAACTGGCCGGGCAGGACAAATAGGGACCCGGGTAGAGGAAACAAAAATTCGGGCAGAGGTTTGGGCAGGCATACAGGAGCTCGGGCAGGTTTTTTCGGGTAGCCAGATAGGTTTGGGTAGGGATACAACAAAATTCAAATAGTTTGAGTTTTTTGGGAAGGAGAGAGAAAATTAGGGCAGAAAGCCCTAATTTGGTGAAAGACCTAATTTTGGTTTCACTTGTGTAAAATTTTCTTCTGTAATTTGAGGATATGTGGTATAAACTCATTAGGGTTTGAGAATTCATTGAAGAACTCAGTCATCTCATTTACGAGATGAATTACTAATGCTTTTGGGGTTTTTGTCCTTTAAAGGTTTCCCCAGTGAAAAACTCTTGTGTTCAGTGTGTTGATGTGTTGATGTTTTACTGCACTTGTCATTTTTTATCAGTTAGTTTGAATTTTTTTAAAACTATTCATGCTAATGCTAAAATTCAACAGTTAGTTACCTGGAAGTTAACCTAGTTTGGGACTAGGGACTCAGCCCGGGGCTGAGGGCCATTCTCTAGGAGAATGGAGGCGCGTGGTCTGTTACCAAGTATTTGACCTTGGGTCAAATTATGCAGCCTATGGCTGAGGCACTTGATTTGTTACCAGGATATCACTATAAGCCCTAGACTGGGTCTGGGCATGTGAGACACTCTAACCCTCGATCTGTCGGCTTTGTGACCTTCTCCAAGGCTTAGCTACCCTCGGTTAAGACACCTATTACCTGATCTTGGTTTCACAAAGAGTGTGAGATAAAAGCATTAGTAATTCTCTCTGTTTATGATGATGTACTTTGAGTGGGGATGAAGGACCACCTCGACAACTTCTTTTGACCACAGGGCACTTGAAGAAGGCTAAAGTAAAAGTAAAAAATATATAAGGACCCTTAGTACCACTAAGGACTCAAAGTGAAAGTACAAAAGAATAAAAGCATAAAATCATAATATTTTGTTCTTTTGAGTTTTGGTCCACTTTCAGGTGACTCAAAGGATATAAAAGAAGATCAATCCACTTCATTTTGTCACACACACTTGCTCATGATCTTATAGCTACTCAAGGAAGTTTTTGCTGGTTTTTGAAGAGAAGGTATTTTGTGGTTATGCCCTGGCATGGAGGATTCTAGCTAGGGCACCCACACTTATTGAAGTCTAACCCTAAACTAGGGTTTCACCAAAAAAGAGCAACAACAACATTTACTTCTTCTTTACATGGTAGGGTTTCACCCTAGCCCTCTTCACCTTCAAGGCAGTCCCGCAGACTGCACGGGCAGCCCTCAAACTTCACAGACAACCCCTCTTCTCTGACAACTCTCCTAGCACTCTCGGGCACCTACAGCAAGCCTTAACAGGGATTGGGAAACCTGTTAGGCTCATCAGGTAGCCCATTAGGGTCCGGGAAGGAAGCTGGGATTCTCAGGAAGGAAGACAGAGGTCTCCCAGACCTCCGGGAAGATAGCAAAGAGTCTAGTAGAGGCTTGGGCAATAGTAGTGGGCTCGGGCAAGACAGAACTGGGCTGGGGCAGGGCAAGAGCAAGCTCGAGAAGGCCTCGGGCAGACAGAACAAGGTCCGGGAAGGACTGGCAGCAGCTTGGGTAGGCAGATCCGGGCTCGGAAAGGCAGATTCGGGCTAGGGCAGGCAAACCCGAACTTCGGGCAGACAGTTCGGGCAAGCATCAGGGCAACCGTACATGTTCGAGCAGGGCAGGTACGATCTGGGCAGACCGTACAGGTCCTGGAAGAGATCTAAAGATTTGGGCGGATGAGAAAATTAGGCCAGGAAGCCCTAATTTGGTTCCTTGTTGTAAAATTCATCATTGTGGATTTTTTGTTATCTGTGGTACAAACCCATTAGGGTTTGTGAATTCTTGAAAACTCAGTCATCTCATTGAAGAGATGAATTACTAATGCTTTTGGGGTTTTTGTCCTTTAAAGCCTTCCCTACTGAAAAACTCTTTTGTTCAGTCTTTTGATGTGTTGATGTTACTGCACTTGTCTATTGTTATTTGATAGTCTGCAAAATTTTAAAGTATTCATGCTAATGCTAAAATGCAACATGGTATCAGAGCTTAGCATGTGAAGACCCAGTAAAAGGCAGATTACTGTCTTCCTAGACCTTGGAATATTTTGCAGACTTGACAATTGACTAGTAGCAGAGATGGTTACCAAAATTTTCAGACTGGAAGAGAAGCTTCAAGGTTCAACAAACTACAATTCCTAGAAAGCAAGGCTTACAACGATACTAGAAGAAAATGACCTTGATGACATGGTGTTCAACACCATATAAGAGGCAACATCTAATGCTGGCAGAGTTGCTTACAAGAAGAAGTAGGCTAAGGGTAGAAGGATCATCTATGATTCGGTCAAAGAAACTTTGATGCCCAACATAACATCATTGAAGATTGCCCTGCAGTTGACCACATGAGGATTTTTGGCACTCCGGTTTACATTCATGTGCAAAAAGAAAAGAGGGCTAAGCCAGAGCCTTGCAAAAAGAAAGGTATATTTGTCGGTTACAGTGACAGCTCGAAGGCCTATCGCATGTATGTACCTGGACAGAGGTACATTGAATTCAGTAGAGATGTAATCTTCCATGAGGAAGCTGTGTTTCGTCAAACACAAAGAGCTTTCAAAGGAAGATGAAGTACCTCCTCTCGAGATTCCAAATTCAGAAGTTGGAAGGAGGAAGAGGAATTTGAGGATCAAATTCTTGATGCACTTGAGGAAACTGAAAGTCCACTAGAGGAACTACTTGAAGTTCCTCCTTCTCAAAGGAGACCTGCCTGGTATCGAGAAACGTTACAAGACGCTGAAAAGCATAAAGCTCCTCCCGGGACTTTCAGAGAAAGCATAATAAGGCCACATGAGTACTCCGGTCTTATGAGCCAGGTCATTGGTGCTGAACCTTCCACGTACAAAGAAGCAACAAGTCAACATGTATGGGTTGATGCCATGATTGAAGAGTACAGTTCAATCATGAAGAGTGATGTGTGGGAAGTTGTTCCCAGATCGACAGGAAAGTCAGTGGTAACATCTAGATGGCTTTACAAAATCAAGCATGCGGCTGATGGCAGTTTGGAGAAGTACAAAGCCAGATTCGTAGCTCGTGGCTTCACTCAAGAAGTAGGCATTGACTTCGATGAGACATTTGCTCCTGTTGCCAGGTATACTACCATAAGAACCATCATTTCTCTTGTTGCAGTATTCGGATGGAAGTGACATCAGATGGATGTAAAGACAACCTTCCTCAATGGCAGGATTGGTGAGGAAGTCTATATTGAACAACGTGAAGGCTTTGAAACTCATGGGAATAAGACCCATGTGTGTAAATTGAAGAAATCCTTGTATGGACTGAAACAAGATCCGAGAGTTTGGTATGCGAGGATGGATGGATTCCTCCACAGCTTGGGGTTTTCCAAGAGTACTGCTGAGTCCATTCTGTATTTTAAGGTTGTTCATAATCATATGTTGATACTTGTCCTATATGTGGATGACTTGTTCCTTACAGGTGAGGAACAATAGATAGATCAATGTAAGAGGGAGCTTACTTCTGAATTTGAAATGAAAGATCTCGGGTTGATGCATTATTTTCTTGGCTTAGAGGTATGGCAAAAGCCAAGAGAGATCTTCCAGACACAAGGGAAGTATGCACTGGACATCTTGCAGAGATTTGGGATGCAGGACTGCAAGTCCATGAGCATGCCCATGACTACCAACTTGACAAAGTAGTGAGACTCAGCCACCAGTTCACAAGGTGTGGACTCTACTTTGTACAGACAGCTCATTGGATCCCTGATGTATTTCGTACACACGAGACCAAATATCTGTTACACAACGAATGCTTTGAGTCAGTTCATGTCCGATCCGAAGCATATGTGTGGGGTACTATCACTTATGGGCTCAGGTATACTTCCAGTAGTGGAGTATTGTTAGCAGGATATGCTGATTCAGATTGGGCTGACAGTGCAATAGACTGGAAAAGCACCTCTATTTACTGTTTTAGTATGGGATCTACAATGATCTCTTGGTCCAGCAGGAAACATGTTCCATAGCTCAGAGTACAGCTGAGGCATAACATATTGCTGCAAGTGATGCCTGCAAAGAAGCAGTTTGGCTCAAGAAACTTCTATATGATCTGTTCGGTGGAAAGCTTGACTCAACGATCATCCATTGCGATAATCAGAGTTGCATTAAGCTTTCAGAGAACCCAATGTTTCATGACAGATCGAAACACATTGAAATGAAGTATCATTTCATCAGAGACCCAGTACAGAGAGGCACTCTAAAGTTGCAGTACATTCGTATAGATGAACAGATCGCAGATATCCTGACCAAGCCTCTGACAACAACAAAGTTCGTGTACTTTCGTGACAAGCTTGGCATGGCAGAGAATACTTCTCTCGCTGAGAGGGAGTGTTGATTTTTCCTAAGCAACATCAAGAGCCATTCTCTTAGGAGAATGGGGACATCTAGTCCGGGACCAAAATGCAGAACCAGTCTAGCACTGTGTTTTCATCCTAGAGCTGCGTGAGCATTATGTTGAATGGAGACATCTGGTTAGGGACCAGGATTTGGAACCAGTCCAGCACTAGGGGACTTAGCCTAGGACTGAATGACCATTCTGTTGAATGGAGACATCTGGTCAGGGACCAGGATGTGGAACCAATCCAGCACTGGGAGACTCAGCCTAGAGCTGAGTGGCCATTCTTTGAATGGAGGCACTTGGTTAGTTACCAAAAAGTTAACCTAGTTCAGGACTAGGGACTCAGCTCGGGGCTGAGGGCCATTCTCCAGGAGAATGGAGGCGCTTGGTATGTTACCAAGTATTTGACCTTGGGTCAAATTATGTAGCCTATGGCTGAGGCACCTGGTCTGTTACGAGGATATCACTATAAGCCCTAGACTGGGTTTGGGCATGTGAGACACTCTGACCGTCGATCTGTGGGCTTTGTGATCTTCTCCAAGGCTTAGATACCCTTGGTTAAGACACCTAGTACTCGATCTTGGTGTGACATAGAGTGTGAGATAAAAGCATTAGTAATTATGATGATGTCCTTTGAGTGGGGATGAAGGACCACCTTGACAACTTGTTTTGACCACAGGGCACTTGAAGAAGGCTAAAGTAAAAGTAAAAAATACATAAGGACCCTTAGTACTAGTAAGGAGTCAAAGTGAAAGTACAAAAAGACCTTTAGTACCACTAAAGGTAAAAGTCAAAGTAATAAACCAATAAAATAATATTATTTTGTTCTTTAGAGTTTTGGTCCACTTTCAAGTGACTCGAAGGATATAAAAGAAGATCAATCCACTTCACTTTGTCCCACACACTTGCTAATGATCTTACAGCTACTCAAGGAAGTTTTCGCTGGTTTTTGAAAAGAAGGCTATTTTGTGGTTACGCCCTAGCATGGAGGATTATACCCACACTTATTGAAGTCAACCCTAAACTAGAGTTTCACCAACAAAGAGCAGAAGCAACATTTACTTCTTCTTAACATGCTAGGGTTTCACTCTAGTCCTCTTCACCTTCACAGCGGCCTTGTTGACTTCACGGGAAGCCCTCAAACTTCACGGGCAACCCCTCCTCCTTCGACAACTCTCCCAACACTCTCGGGAACCTACAACAAGCCCTAACAGGGCTTGGGCAGCCTGTTAGGCTCATCGACAGCCTGCTGTAGCATACCAGACATCCCATTAGGGTCCGGGCAACTAGCTGGGATCCTCGGGCAGGCAGACAGAGGTTTGCCAGACCTCCAGGCAGATAGCAGAGAGCCCAACAAAGGCTCGGGCAAGACAGAACACGACTCGGGCAGGGCAACAACAAGCTCGGCTGGGCTCAGGCAGACAAAACAGGGTCCGGGCAGGATTGACAACAGCTCGAGCAGGAAGATCCGGGCTCGGGCAGGCGAATCCGAACTTCAGGCAGACAGTTCAGGCAAGCAGCATGTAATGTCCTTTTCTAATTAAGCACCAAAACACCCGCTAACCTACTTAATTCCCATAGGTTCGAGCGAGTACTACATAAAAGAGAATTGACTGAGGACATTTGATACTAAGAAGAGATCGGGACACTCATTCAGTATTAAAGTCATCAGTTTGATAAAGGAAACCTTATTTCTTTAGGCTTAAAGTCAACATAAAATTAGAATTGCATGCATGCAGAAGTGAAACGTAAACCCTAAAAGTGACATGCAAACCCTAAAAGCGCATGCTAATCTATTTAAGAAGGGTTATTGGACTAAAGGAGGTATCTATTATTATTATTGTTGATTTGGAGTTTTGAGCAGTAGCACAGCGTGCAACAACAACAGTTGGGGTTGAAGACGAAGTCTTCAGCTAACGAGGGTTCGGTAATGCAACTATCTGCCCTAGTCTCTTTTAGGGTAGACCATATAGGTCTATCATCAACATTCAACTTATTCATCCATATCCAACGATTCAGCATCCACCGGAAGATTGTTTGCAGGTTCACGTGTGTCGTGTGCAGTTGGGGAATAATCGGAAAACCCCAGAAGTATTTGTTGGGTCTCTGAGTCCCAGTTTATCTTCCGCATATCAGCTTCATCTTCTCCACCAGGGTCACTCCACTGTTGTGAGTGATTATGTGTCCTCAGTTTTCCCATCTGGAGCAGTTATCAGTAGATCTGTGAGGGTGGGGGCGTGAGCACCAAACAGATAGATCAATTCGCTAGGGGTCTTTGTAGAGATCGGATCCTCTGCATGCTCTGACAAATCTCTTAGAGAAGGGGAGACCATCAGTCCTGCAAAGTCTCACCTGCATTAGATCCCTCTTTCAGCAAAATCGTCATCATTAGCTAGGGAAGAGCCTCCTTTGTAGCTGGGTGTCAACTGAAGGAAGGGAGCACCATTACCTCACCTGTCCAACACTATATGCATGCAACTTATCTTTGGAGTATCATCAGCTTGTTTATCAATGGTAAGTGTACCATTTCTTTGTGAACTTTCCACCCTATAAATTCCCTAGTTTTGCTATATTTTAAGGCCTTTGATATGACACCTTGCATGCACATTAAAATAAAGTATTTTGTACCCACTTGAGTGTACTAGCAAATCCTATAATAGTAAAGCAGTAAAATATCAGTATTTGGGATATTACAGTGGTATCAGAGCATGTTCCTTGCCAGCTGTGGACTTGAACATGAGAAGTAAATGAATACAGAAGAAGACACTTTTGTAACCTATAAAAGAAGGAAGAGTAGGTACACTGAGGAGCAGGAATTCGAGGATATCCAGTTAGAAGATACCAACTCAGGCATGGATCCAACAGGTATTCACTCTGACAAAGGGAAAGGGACATGAGAAGAGGAAGATAGGTTGGAATTTCATAGCTTGGTAAATGCATTGAATGACCTAGCTAAAGGGCAGAAGGAAGTACTGCATGCAATAAACAGATTGGCTCTGAAGCCTGAACCAGGTCACGACAGTATACCTCTTTCACCTGTAGATAGAGGGTCCACCAGTAGTAATGGGAAGCATGCTTACACTAATATGCAAAACACACCCCATATATATAACAAACCTTCCAGCAGACCTACTATGCCTCATTTCCTGGCAGATGCAGTAGCAAGACCAGTCATGTCGGTAGAACCTAGTGAACCATTTAGAGCTTCCTTACAGGAGTACAGGGATTTGGGGGATGATTTCCATGCAACAATGTCATTTTCAGACTTTTGCAATATGAAAAGTAGGAACTGATCAAGAAACTTTAATAGGGGATTTACCCAGAATTATGAGTTGCAGAAAACGTTGGGCAGGTTGACCATCCCTAACTTTGACGGGACTCACAGAGGTTCAACGAGGAAATCGGTCCAGAAATTGGATACTTACTTCCAACTCAACCCTATGACGGAGACAGATACCGTTAAATTGGCTACCTTACATTTGGACGGAGAGGCTCATGATTGGTGGTACCATGGGCTAGTGACATTGAGTCACAACACCATCAGTTCCTACAGCGAATTCACACAGAGGCTCATGGAGTGGTTTGACAGAAAGGGCCCAGAGATACACTTTAGAGAGTTAGCTCAACTCAAAAAAGACAGGTAGTGCCGAGGCCTTCATATCAGAATTTCAGAGAATAGCTGTGATGGTAACAGAGGCGTCGGAGAGTAGGTTGATTATGTTGTTTTCAGAGGCCTTGACAGAACCTCTACGGGGGTGGGTGAAAGCCTACAAACCATCCACTCTACAGAATGCGATCAAAAAAGCCAAAGATCTACAAGATTTAGTTCCGAAGAAAAGGTTTCCACTTAAGACAAACTTTCCAGTAAAAGACAATGACAGAAAACCTTTCCAACAGGAAATGCCAAAGAAAACTTGGTTGGACAATGACACAAGGAAAGATTTGAGACTGAAGAAATTGTGTTTCACTTGTCAGGAACCATGGGTTCCAAGCCACAGGTGCTTAGGGAAAGCCAAAGCCCACTATATAGAGGTCTACTTAAACAGTGAAGGGGAGGAATCCGAATAGGAAACAACAGAGGAATTGGGGGCAATAGAAGAAGAGTCACTTTGGGGAGAAGCACCAGAGGGATTTATTGCTACATTATCCGAAATACCCAGATTTCATAGTCTTATGGTCAGGGGAGTAGTACAAGGCCACAGGGTAGGTGTACTAATTGATGGGGGAGCAACCCACAATTTCATTGATACGGCATGGGTGGCTAAGCGGTGTATTCCAACAAAGAAATTTGAGGGATTCATTGTAGTGGTAGCAGGAAATTATAGCATGGAGTGCAACTATTGGATTCCCAAACTGAATGTCACATTAGGGAACTACAATATGACAGTTTCATTTTATGTGGTGAATGTGGATCATACAAATGTAGTATTAGGTGTCCAATGGCTCTATTCAATAGGAAAATATACTATAGATTACAGGGCAATGGAAATGGAATTCCAGGGGCAGGATGGAAAATGGGTAGTTTTGAGGGGCATGAACACTTAACCCCCAAACCAGTATCATCACAAAGAATGGAGGCCGTACTTAGACATGGAGACATAGAATGGTCAACAGAGTGCCTTGTCACTTTTAGAAAACCTTTAGATAACAACACCCAACATCCAACAGATATTCATGCACTATTGTAGAAACATGAGAGGGTATTTAGGGATCTTCCAGCAGGTCGACCACCAGATAGGGGATTTGAGCATATTATTGAGTTGGAGAAGGGGACACGCACAGTCATAACCACTCCATACATACATCCCAAAAGATACAAGAACGAGATCGAGAAGACGATCAAGGAATTACTAGAACTAGGATATATTCGGTCGAGTTCTAGTCCATTTGCATTGTCAGTGGTCTTGGTTAAAAAGAAAGACGAAACCTTACGGATGTGTATTGATTACAGAGCATTCAACAAAAAGACCATAAAAAACAGGTATCCCATCCCCAAGATTGATGAATTAATGGATGAGCTACGGGGTGTCAAATACTTTTCAAAGATTGATCTTTGATCCGGGTACCATCAGATCCGAGTAAGGGATTAGGACATTTCCAAGACAACTTTCCGTTGCCACTATGGTCACTATGAGTTTCTAGTCATGCTTTTTAACCTCACCAATGCCCCAACAACTTTCCAATCTTGCATGAACCACACCTTTAGGGCTCAGTTACGCAATTATTGACTAGTATTTTTTGATGATATTTTAATTTACAGCAAAACTTGGGAGGAACATTTGAAACACTTGGATGAGGTATTGAGAATTCTAGAAGAGCATTCGCTTTACGCGAAAATGTCTAAGTGTGAGTTTGGTATGAAGGATATGTTGTATCTAGGGCATATAATTAGTGCAGAAGGGGTACATATTTATATGGAAAAGATTAGAGCTATCTTGGATTGGCCTACACCGAAGACAGTTACTGAACTGAAGGGATTTTTAGGCCTTTGCATATATTACAGGAGGTACGTTAAGGGGTTCTCTCAATTTGCTGCACCACTCATCGACCTCACAAAGAAAGGGGCATTCACATGGACATAATTGGTACAACAAACCTTTGAGAAAATGAAAACAATCATGAGTTCTTGTCCAGTTTTGGCACTGCCAAATTTCTCACAGCCATTCATAGTGGAGTGTGATGCTTTAGGAAAAGTGTAATGTCCTCGCCTGATTAGGCAACAAAACACTCGCTAACCTACTTAATCCCCATAGTTTCGAGCAAGTACTTCATAAGAGGGGATTGACTAAGGACATTTGGTACTTAGAACAACTCGGGACACACATTCAGTACTATGTCAGCAGTAGGCTAAAAGAAGCCTTTTCTCTTTAGGCTTAGAAAGTCAACATCAAATTAGAATCGCATGCATGCAAAAGTAAAAGCACAAACCCTAAAAGTGACATGCGAACCCTAAAAGCGCATAAAGATCTATTAAGAACGATGAGGGAGCCTAAAGAGATACTTTTGGATTATTATTGATTTTGGAGCTCTTGAGTAGCAGAACATCGTGCGGCCACAACAGTTGGGGTTGAAGACGATGTCTTCAGCTAACGGGGTTTCGGTAGTGAGATATCTGCCCTAGTCTCATCCAGGGTAAACCATCCAGGTTCACCATTCGCTCTTCAACTTATTCATCCATTTACAGTTATCCAGTATCCATTAGAGATTGTTTGTAGAGACACGTGTGCAGCCGTAGGGGGGTTTTTAGATGGAAAACCCCAAATCATTTGCTGGGTCCTCAGATCTCACTTCATCTTCATAATACTGACACCATTCTCATCATCGGTATCATCCTCCAGCATCCGGTGATTATCAGATCCTGTCTTGCTCATCTAGAGCAGTTCTCAGCAATTTGGGGATCAGGGGGGCATGAGCAGCTAAACCTTCAGATCAATTCGCTAGCCTACTTAGAGGTTTCAGAACTTCCGCATGTGTTAGGCATTCTCTCCGCCACGGGAAGGCTACCACTCTTGCAAATTCTCAGCTTCAACAGACACCTCCTTCACTGAAAACGTCACCCTTAGATGATTTTGGGTTGGTGTTGCTGGGGTATCACCGGAGGCACAAAGCACCAGTTCATCATCAGATCGACTCTTGATGCATGCATATTCTCTTAGGAGCATTTCAGTCGGCTTATCAGTGGTAAGTGTTCCATTCTATCCTGCAAACCCTAACCCTAAATTCAACTATAATATAGGGCAGTTTTGCATGGTAATTTGCATGCCTAACTATTTCAGTAATTTTGCATAGAGTTAGAAAATATCAGTATTTGGGATATTGCAGTGGTATGAGAGCTATCTTCTTGGCCAGCTGTGGGCTTAAGGAATGAAAAGTAAATGATTACGGAAGAAGATACTTTTGTAACCTATAGGAAAAGGAGTAGGTACACGGAGGATTTTGAGGATATCCAACTAGAAGATACCAACTCAGACATGGACCCAACAGGTGTACACTTTGACAGGGGAAAAAGAACAGGAGAAGATGAGGACAGGATGGAGTTTCGCAACTTAGTATCTGCATTGCAAGACTTAGCCAAAGGGCAAAAAGATATACTCAATGCAATCAACAGATTATTGGTGAAATCAGAACCAGGTAACAACAGTACACCTCCCTCACTGGTAGATAGAGGGTCTACGAGCAGCAGTGGGAAGGTTGCATACACCAATATACAGAATACACCTCACATATATAACAGACCTTCCAACAGGCCTACTATGCCTCACTTCTTAGTAGATGCAGTAGGAGGTCCAGTCATGCAGGTAGAGCCTAGCGAACCCTTTGGCGTTTATTTGCAGGAATACAGGGACTTAGGGGATGAGTTTCATGCAGCCATGTCTTTTTCGGATTTTTGCAACATGAAGAGTAGGAACATGCCTAGGAATTTCAACAAGGGATTCAATCATAACTATGAGTTGCAGAAAACATTGGGCAGGTTAACCATCCCAAACTTTGATGGGACTCGTGGGGGTTCAGCGAGGATATGGGTTCAAAAGTTGGATACCTACTTCCAACTCAATCCCATGATAGAGACAGATGCCATTGAATTGGCTACACTCCACCTGGACGGAGAGGCTCATGACTGGTGGTACCACGGATTAGTGACATTGGGTCACACCACCATTCACTCCTATAATGAGTTCACTCAGAAACTCATGGAGAGGTTCAACAGGAAGGATCCAGAGATACATTTCAGAGAGTTGGCTCAACTCAAACAGACAGGTAGCGCCGAGGCCTTCATCTCAGAATTCCAGAGGATAGCAGTCATGGTAACAGATATGTCAGAGAGCAGGTTGACGATGTTGTTTATTGAGGCCCTAACAGAGTCACTACGGGGATGGGTGAAAGCCTTCAAACCCCCCACTCTACAGGATGCCATTAGCTGAGTCAGAGATCTCCAAGATTCAGTTCTGAAGAACAGGTTCCCTCTCAAAACCAACTTTCCAGTTAGGGACAAGGACAAGAAACCTTTCCAACAGGATTTTCCAAAGAAAACATGGTTAGATGAGGACACTAGGAAAGATTTGAGGAGGAAGGCCAAGGCTCACTACATCGAAGTGTATTTGGACAGTGACGGGGAGGACTATGAGTAAGAGGCAACAGAAGAACTACGGGCAGCAGAGGAAGAGTCACTCCAAGGTGATACACCAGAGGGAGTCATTGCTACGTTATCTGGAGTACCTAGATTCCATACTCCTAGGGTCAAAGGAGTAGTACAGGGCCACAGAGTGGGAATATTGATTGATGGGGGAGCAACCCACAATTTCATTGACTCCGCTTGGGTAGCAAAGAGGGGTATTCAGACAGAGAAGTTCGAGGCATTTATTGTAGCTGTAGTAGGAAACTCCAGCATCGAGTGCAACTATTAGATTCCAAAATTGAATGTCACATTAGGCAACTACCAGATGACAGATTCATTTTATGTAGTAGATGTGGCAGTTACTCATGTAGTATTAGGCGTTCAATGGCTTTATTCAATAGGGAAATATACTACCGACTACCGAGCAATGGAAATGGAATTCTAGGGGTCAGATGGAAAACAGGTAGTTTTGAGGGGCATGAACACTTATCCCCCAAGACCAGTCTCTTCACAGAGAATGGAGGCAGTACTTAGACAGGATGACATAGAATGGGTTGCATAATGTTTTGTCACCTTTAGGAAGCCTCCAAAGAACAACACACAACACCCAGATCATATTCAGGCCTTATTACAAAAGCACGAAAAGATATTTCGGGACCTTCCAGCAGGTAGACCGTTAGACAGGGGCTTTGAGCACATCATTAAGCTAGAGGAGGGGACATAGGCAGTCATCGCCACTCCTTATCGGCATCCCAAAAGATACAAGAATGAGATCGAGAAGACGATCAAAGAATTGCTGGAGCTTGGATACATTCGGCCCAGCTCTAGCCCCTTTGCATCATCAGTGGTCTTAGTCAAGAAGAAGGATTGTACACTGTGAATGTGCATCGATTACCGAGCACTCAACAAAAAGACCATCAAAAACAGGTATCCCATCCCTAGGATTGATGAACTCATGGACGAGCTGCGGGGTGCCAAATACTTTTCAAAGGTTGATCTTCGCTCAGGGTACCATCAGATCCGAGTAAGGGATCAAGACATTTCTAAAACAGCTTTCCGTTGTCACTATGGTCACTATGAATTCCTGGTCATGCCTTTTGGACTTACCAATGCTCCAGCCACTTTTCAATCATGCATGAACCATACTTTCAGAGTTCAGTTACGTAAGTTTTTGCTAGTATTCTTTGATGACATCTTGATTTACAGCAAAACATGGGAGGAACATCTGAACGAAGTATTGAGCATTCTAGAAGAACACTCGCTTTTTGCGAAAATGTCCAAGTGTGAATTTGGCATGAAGGAAATGCTGTATCTAGGGCACATAATCAGTGCAAAGGGAGTACAGGTTGATAGGGAGAAAATCTGAGCTATCAGGGATTGGCCTGCGCCAAAAATAGTCATAGAATTGAGAGGCTTCTTAGGCCTTTGCACATATTACCGGAGGTATGTTAAGGGGTTCTCCCAATTTGCCGCACCCCTCACAGATCTCACAAAGAAGGGAGCCTTCACCCGGATAGAATTAGCACAAAAAACTTTTGAGGAGATGAAAGTCGTTATGAGTTCTTGCCTAGTTTTAGCATTACCAGACTTCTCACAACCATTTGAAGTAGAATGTGATGCCTCAAGGGAAGGGCTAGGAGCAGTATTGATGGAAAACCATCACCCTATTGCATTTGAGAGCAGGAAACTGAAGAACTATGAGCGCCACTACTCCATATATGACAAGGAGATGCTAGCCATCTTACATGCTCTCACGAAATTCAGACAGTACCTAGTGGGAAGCAAGTTCAAAATCAAGACAGATCATAACAGCCTCAAGTACTTCTTGAAGCATAAGGAACTGAATGAGCGCCAATAGAAATGGGTCAACAAAGTACAAGCCTACGATTTCGAGATAGAGTACGTGAAGGGTAAGATTAATATAGTAGCTGATGCATTATCAGACAACCCGCTTCATTATCTCTCAATGGATTGGAGGGCCCTTCTCTTAGTAGAATACTCCAAAAATAAATTCGCTTGCGAATTATTGGATGGGCAGGTTCAGGATGACAGGTACAGAATTGTCGATGACATCATCTATTACAAGAGCAGGATATACCTCATCCCAGAATCAGCTTTAAGAAAGAAAATCATACAGGCGACACATGACTCTCCACTATCAGGACATTAGGGTTTCTTGAAGACCTACAGGTAGATTCGAGAGAGGTTCTCATGGAAGGGCCTCAAGGGGGAGGTTATGCAGCACGTATGGGAATGTAGCATTTGTCAGCATAATAAGATTGAGCACATCCATCCAGCAAGGTTGCTTCAGCCACTACCAATTGCGGAATAGAAGTGGGAAAGTATCTCCATGGACTTCATTACAGGATTGCCTAAGGTCCAAGGGCGAGATTGCTTATATGTCGTGGTTGATCGATTGACCAAAATCGCCCACTTCTTTTCTATATCATCTGATTACTCCACAACCTAGGTAGCCGAGTTATTTTTCAGAGAGGTCTTCAGGTTACACGGGTTACCCAAGACCATTGTCAGTGATCGGGACAGTAGATTCACCGGTGCCTTCTGGCAGGAGCTATTTCGGTTAGTGGGAACCGAGCTTGCTACCAGCATGAGTTATCATCCCCAAAGTGAT
Source organism: Pseudotsuga menziesii (assembly GCA_001517045.1). Classification (NCBI taxonomy): domain Eukaryota; kingdom Viridiplantae; phylum Streptophyta; class Pinopsida; order Pinales; family Pinaceae; genus Pseudotsuga; species Pseudotsuga menziesii. Next base: position 492,456 of record LPNX010233122.1, read on the forward strand.
GGACAGACCGAGATTGTCAACAAGTGGATTGAAGGGTATCTAAGGAACTATGTAGCATGGCATCATTGAACCTGGATTAAATGGCTACACTTAGGAGAATACTGCTACAATACTACCTACCACATGTCTATTAGGATGACACCTTTTAAGGCATTATATGGCTATGATGCCTTGGACTTTGCAGATGTAGCATTTAGAGACAGCAGGGCTCCTAAGGCAAAGGATTGGATACACGATAGTCAGGACATCCTTAAAATCCCGAAGGAGAACTTACAGACAACCCAGGATCAGCAGAAGATGTATGCAGACAGGCACAGGATTGAGCGGAGCTTTGAAGTAGGAGATCTGGTATACTTACGGCTCCAACCCTACAAACAGTCTTCACTTAAGAAGAAAGGAGCATAAAAGTTGAAACCTCACTTCTATGGACCATACAGAGTTATCAGAAAGGTGGGAGAGGTGGCGTATGAACTAGAACTGCCACCAGAGAGCAAAATTCACAATGTATTCCATGTGTCCAGCCTGAAAAAAACCATTGGACAACACATTGCTCCATCAACAGAGTTACCTCCCTTAGATGATGAGGGACTATTGGTACTAATTCCAGAACGGATCGTACAGACTCCAGAAAGAAAACTCCGAAACAGAGTGATTAGAGAATACTTGGTCCAATGGAAAGAATTACCTATGGAGGATGCCACATGGGAAGGAGAACATGTATTGCAACATTCCAGTTTGTAGTTGCTTGAGGACAAGCAATCTCAAGCGGGGAGGACTGTAATGTCCTCGTCTGATTAGGCAACAAAACACCCGCTAACTTACTTAATCCCCATAGGTTCGAGCGAGTACTGCATAAGAGGGGATTGGCTGAGGACATTTGGTACTTAGAACAACTCGGGACACACATTCAGTACTAAAGTTAGCAGTAGGCTAAAAGAAGCCTTTTCTCTTTAGGCTTAAAAAGTCAACATCAAATTAGAATCGCATGCGTGCAAAAGTAAAAGCACAAACCCTAAAAATGACATGCGAACCCTAAAAGCGCATAAGGATCTATTTAAGAAGGATGAGGGAGCCTAAAGAGATACTTTAGGATTATTATTGATTTTGGAGCTCTTGAGTAGCAGCACAGCGTGCGGCCAAAGCAGTTGGGGTTGAAGACAACGTCTTCAACTAACGGGGTTTCGGCAGTGAGATATCTGCCCTAGTCTCGTCCAGGGTAAACCATCCAGGCTCACCATTCGCTCTTCAACTTATTCATCCATTTACAGCTATCCAATATCCATCAAAGATTGTTTGCAGAGACACGTGTGCAACCGTAGGGGAGTTTTTAGCTGGAAAACCCCAAATCATTCGCTGGGTCCTCAGATCTCAGTTCATTTTCAGAATACCGACACCATTCTCATCATCAGTATCATCCTCCAGAATCCGGTGATTATTAGATCCTGTCTTGCTCATCTGGAGCAGTTCTCAGCAATTTGGGGATGAGGGGGGCGTGAGCAACTAAACCTCCAGATCAATTCGCTAGCCTACTTAGAGGTTTCAGAACTTCCGCATGTGTTAGGAATCCTCTTCGGCACAGGAAGGCTACCACTTCTGCAAATTCTCAGCTTCAATAGACACCTGCTTCACTGAAAACATCACCCTTAGTTGATTTTGGGTTGGTGCTGCTGGGGTATCACTGGAGGCAGAAAGCACCAGTTCATCACCAGATCGGCTCTTGATGCATGCATATGCTCTTAGGATCATTTCAGTCGGCTTATCAGTGGTAAGTGTTCCATGCTATCTTGCAAACCCTAACCCTAAATTCAGCTATAATATAGGGCAGTTTGCATGCCCGGCTATTTCAGTAACTTTGCATAGAAATAGAAAATATCAGCATTTGGGATATTACAGTGGTATCAGAGCTATCTTCTTGGCCAGCTGTGGGCTTAAGAGATGAAAAGTAAATGAATGCGGAAGAAGATACTTTCGTAACCTATAGGAGAAGGAAGAGTAGGTACATAGAGGAATTTGAGGATATCCAGCTAGAAGATACCAACTCAGACATGGAACCGACAGGTATACACTTTGACATGGGAAAATGAACGGGAGAAGATGAGGACAGGATGGAGTTTCGCAACCTAGTATCTACATTGCAAGACTTAGCCAAAGGGAAAAAAGATGTACTTAATGCAATCAACAGGTTATCGGCGAAACCAAAACCAGGTAACAGCAGTACACCTCTCTCACCGGTAGATAGAGGGTCTACAAGCAACAGTGGGAAGGTTGCATACACCAACATACAGAATACACCCCACATATATCACAGACGTTCCAACAGGCCAACTATGCCTCACTTCTTAGCAGATGCAGTATCAGGTCTAGTCATGCAGGTAGAACCTAGTGAACCCTTCGGGGCTTATTTGCAGGAATACAGGGACTTAGGAGATGAATTCCATTCAGCCATGAGTTTCTCAGATTTTTGCAACATGAGAAGCAGGAACAGGCCAAGAGGGTTCAATAGAGCATTCAATCAAAATTTTGAGTTGCAACGCACATTGGGGAGACTGACTATCCCCAACTTTGAGGGGACATCTAGTTGTTCAGCCTGGATTTGGGTACAGAAGTTAGACACCTACTTCCAACTTAACCCCATGACAGAGACAGATGCAATCAAGTTGGCTACTTTACATTTAGACGGGAAAGCACATGAGTGGTGGTACCACGGACTGGTGACATTGGGTCACAACACTATTACTTCCTACAGTGACTTCACTCAAAGGCTCATGGAGCGCTTTGATAAGAATGACCTAGAGATTCATTTCAGGGATCTTGCGCAGCTCAAGCAGACAGGCAGTGCCGAGACATTTATATCCAAATTCAAGAGAATTTCAGTTATGGTATCTGACATATCAGAGAGTCGGTTGATTATGCTATTTACGGAGGCACTATCTGAGCCACTCTGTGGATGGGTGAAGGCCTACAGGCCAATTACTTTGCAAGATGCTATCGGTAGGACTCTGGACCTACAAGATTATCATTATGTACCAAAGAACAAGCAGCCACAAAAAACTGCTAGTCACCCGGAAAACAAGGAAAAATCTACCCATCTTCCAGAAAATAGGGAAAGGATAATCCCATAGAGGGAATGGTTGAACGAGGACACACGACGAGACTTGAGAAGGAAGAACTTATGTTTTGCTTGCAAAGAACCTTGGGTATTAGGCCACAGATGTATGGGTAAAGGGAATGTACACCTCATTGAGGTACTTCCAGATAACAGTGAGGAAGACGAGTCGGAGTAGAAACCGGATGGAGAACTACACAATACAGAATTGGAACAATTGCCACAGAGAGCCACTATTGCTACCCTCACAGGAGTCCCCACCTTCCATACTATCAGGATCAGGGGAAGTATCCAAGGACAATGTGCCATTGCTTTGATTGATGGTGGGGCCACCCACAACTTTATAGATGCCTCTTGGGTAGAGAGGAAAATATTTCCCACTGAGGACTTTGAGGGCTTTACCGTTGTCATGGCTGGCAATCACAGGATGAAATGCACATAGAGGATACCTCAGTTACAGGTACAACTTGGGAATTATACATTGGTGGACGACTTTTATGTGGTAGATGTGCCAGACACGAGCATTCTTTTGGGACTACAATGTCTGTACTCAATTGGGAAATACTCAACCAACTACCAAACATTAGAGATGGAGTTCCTGGCACTAGATGGGAAGAGGGTAGTCCTAAGGGGAATGCCTAATGAAGCTTCAGGGTCAGCCACAGCAAAGGGGATGACCACCATATTCAGGCATGAGGACAAGACTCGCACAAGGAAATGGACAACTCCAACACATAAGAAGTCAAGGAAGGAACAACGGTGTGTGAAGGGCTTTCTGGGTAGACCTCGAGACAAAGGTAGGATGAGCCCTAGGGGATTTGGACAAGGAGCCAAAACTAACATGTTAGATCCGCACAGGTATCCCATAGGATACAGAGCAGGGGTGAAAAGAAACATCAATTCGAAGGAAAAGAAGGGCCACCCAACAACGGAATAAATTGGTTGATAAAAATGGACAAGAAGAGACAGGGACAAATGATTCGGTATACTGGTTGGAGATTGCTTGAGGACAAGCAATTTCGAGTGGGGAGGATTGTAATGTCCTCTTCTGCTTAGCCATTGAGGACCAACTTGCTAACCTATGTGATTCCTGTGGGTTCGAGCGGGTACTGACAGTTAGGGAATCAACTGAAGATTGATGCCATCTACAGAAAATCTAGGGCATCAATATTATATCACCATTGGGTCGAAGAGGGCCATCGGAGCCAAAGGTCACCGACATGCATGACATCTAAGCATTATTTAATGATGCGTGCACTTGATTAAGTCTCCATGCGCATGCATGCAAGTCAACTGCAAATTACAAGTTAAAGTGACCTAATTAGGTCAAAAGTTAGGGTTTTCACAGTTGAAAGTTATAAAAGAAAGATAAAGTGAATGGGGACTTTACTTTTGATTATTATATGATTTTGGAGCTCTTGAGTAGCAGCACAGTGCGGCCACAGCAGTTGGGGTTGAAGACGACGTCTTTAGCTAACGGGGTTTTGACAGTGAGATATCTATCCTATTCTTATCCAGGGTAAACCATCTAGGTTCATCATTTGCTCTTCAATTTATTCATTCCTTTAGAGTTATCCAGTATCATTTAGAGATTGTTTGCAGGGGCACATGTGCAGCCGTAAGGGGATTTTTAGCTGAAAAACCCTAAATCATTCGCTGGGCCCTCAGATCTCAGTTTACCTTCAAAACCCAGGCACCATTCTCATCATTGGTATCATACTCCAGTACCCGGTGATCATCAGATCCGGTCTTGCTTATCCAGAGCAGTTCTTAGCAATTTCGGGATCAAGGGTGTGTGAGCAGCTAAACCTCCAGATCAAATTCGCTAGCCTGCCTAGAGACCTCAGAACTTCTGCATGTGTCAGGCATCCTCTCAAGCATGGGAAGACTATCACTCCTCAAATTTTCAGCTTCAACGGACACCTCCTTCACTGAAAACGTCACCCTTAGCTGATTTTGGGTTCGTGCTGCTGGGGTATCACTGGAGGCAGAAGGTACTAGTTCATCTCCAAATCGGCCCTTGATGCATGCATATTCTCTCAGGAGCATTTTAGCCAGCTTATCAGTGGTAAGTGTTACATTCTATCTTGCAAATCCTAACCCTAATTTCAGCTATAAAATAGGGAATTTTTGCATGGCAGTTTGCATGCCCGACTATTTCAATAACTTTGCATAGAAATAGAAAATATCAGTATTTGGGATATTACACTTTTGAAGGGAATTGTGTTCTAGTAAGATAGGAAATAATACTTTCATTATTACTTGTTATTGTTATTTGTAATAATGCTTATGAATTTATGATTATTCTTGCTTGAATTCATATTATCTTTAAGTATCTATTATTGGGTAACACCGGCGTTTAATCCTGATTGCAAGTTTTGTAGAGTTTTTAAAGGTTGCCCAAGCTGGAGGTCTGGATGAGTGTGTTAGCTCTACTTCTCCTTCAGTAGTTCTTGACGAAAAGACTTCATCCCACTGACAACACTTCATGGACATCTCCAATCCTTTCTTTGCTTATCGTTCAAGCTTGGGGATACCTTTTCGACATTAATTTCAAGCTTCTTTTCGGTTACTAGTTCTTAGTGCATAGTTAAATCTCATTAATATATTAGTGAATATCATACTAATCTGATTTACATATGTGATTAACAATTCAGATCTGATTTTATAAAGTAATATTTTATAAGATCTAGCTTCTGACAAGTACTAATCTGACATTTAAAATTTTCTATCTTTAAAGTACTTGGAAATTTTGTTAAATTTTTTATGCTTTTAAATGATTATCTAGCATCTTTGGCTCATATTTACTTGTTGTTTTTGCAGCAAAAGGTGATTGAGTAGAGAGGCACTTTGGCGAAATTTCGAAGATCTAAGCTTTCCGAAGATCCCTCATCTTACTACTTCCGTGTAATATCCCAAATCTCGATATTTTCTATTTCTAAACAATTATGCTGATACAACTGTGCATGCAAATTGCCATGCAAAAATCACTATTTTATAGGAAAAATTAGGGTTAGGGTTTGTGAGATAGAATGCACACTTACCACTGATAACTGGCTGGACTGCTTCAGATAAAGTCTGCAAGTACTGAGAATTGGATCAGAGAGGAACTGATCTCTCTTGCCTCCAGTGAATGCCCCAGCAGCAAGACGCCCAATCAGAGAAAAAGGTGACGCCCTCAAGGAAGGAGGTGTTCGATGGATCCGTCGTTTTGCAGGGCTGATAGCCTTGCTGTGCCGGAGAGATTGGCTGGAGTATGCTGAAGTTCTGACACCTCTAAGCAGGATAGCGTCTAGGTTCAGTGAGGCAGCTGCTCACGCCCCTGGGAGTCCAGAAATGCTGATAACGGCTTTGGATGAGCTCAGATGGAGCTGATAATCACGGAGTACCGGAGTATGTAGCTGATGATAAGACTGGTGCCTGAGTTTCGGAAGGAAACTAAGATTTGGAGGCCCCACAGCTGATTAGGGCTTTCTGGCTGAAAACCCCCCCTTACGGCTGCACCGTGCCCCTGCAACAATCTATACCCTGTGCTATATAACTGATGAATGAATGAAGAACAAGTGGTGAACCAGTATGGCTTACCCGGAATAAGACTAGGACAGACGTTTCACTGCCGAAATCCTGTTAGCTGAAGACTCCATCTCCAACCCCAACTGCTGTGCTGCACGTTGTGCTGCTATCCAAGAGCTTCCCAAAATAATAATAATCATAAGTGAGGTCTCCTCTTGCTTTATCCTCTATTTATAAAGTTCAACTGCGCAAAACCTAATCTTTGACCTAATTAGGTCACTTTATCTTCTAATTTGCCGTTGACTTGCATGCAAAGAGCATGGTCATGTATGGAGCATGGAAAAGAGCATGGTCATGCATGAAGGTGGCCTTTGGCCCAGGTGGCCCTTCTTGACCAAGTGAGGATGCCGTAGATCTTCTATGGATGGCATCAGTCCTGATCTGATTCCCTAGTTATCAGTAACCGCTCGAACCCACAGGAATCACATAGGTTAGCGGTATGGGCCTCAGGGCCTAGAAGGAAGAGGACATTACAGTCCTCCCCGCTCGAGATTGCTTGTCCTCAAGCAACTTCAAACTGGGATGCTGCAATACCTGTTCATCTTTCCAAGTGGCATCCTCTGGCGGTAGTTCTTTCCATTGAACCAAATATTCCCTGATCACTCTGTTCCTGAGCTTCCTCTCTCTGGTCTGTATGATCCGTTCAGGAATCAATATCAGCAGTCCTTCATCATCTAAAGGGGGCAATTCGGTAGATGGAGCAATGTGTTGCCCAAGGGTCTTCTTCAGGCTAGACACATGGAACACATTGTGGATTTTGCTTTCTAGGGGCAGCTCTAGTTCATATGCCACCTATCCCACCTTCCGAATTATTTTGTATGGTCCATAGAAGCGGGGTTTTAATTTCTTTGCTCCTTTCTTTTTAAGTGAAGACTGTCTGTAAGGCTGGAGCCTTAAGTAGACTAAATCCCCTACCTCAAAGCTCTGCTGAATCCTGTTTTTGTCGGCATACATCTTCTGTTGATTCTGGGCTGTCCGTAAATTCTCTTTCAATACTTTCAGGATGTCCTGACTGTCTTGTATCCAATCCTTAGCCTT
>LPNX010233122.1:500325-537122 GCA_001517045.1 Pseudotsuga menziesii
GTTTTGGGATCGGTAGTGGCTGGAGTAGCCTTGCTGGATGGGTGTTCTCAACCTTGTTCTGCTGACAGATGCTACATTCCCGGACATGCTGCATAATCTCCCCCTTGAGGCCCTTCCATGAGAACCTCTCTCTGATCTGCCTGTAGGTTTTTAAGAACCCTTGATGCCCTGATAAAGGAGAATCGTGGGCTGCCTGGATGATCTTCTTCCTCAATGTGGATTCTGGAATGAGGTATATTTTGTCCTTGTAGTAGATGATGTCATCCACAATCCTGTACCTGTCATCCTGAATTTGCCCATCCAATAATTCGCAGGCGAATTTATTTTTGGAGTACTCCACTAAGAGAAGTGCCCTCCAATCCGTTGATATACTACTGAGAGATAATGGGGATGGACGCCTAGATAATGCATCAGCTACTACATTATTCTTACCCTTCACATACTCGATCTCGAAATCATAGGCTTGTACCTTGCTGACCCATTTCTGTTGTCGCTCATTCAGTTCCTTCTGTTCCAAGAAATACTTGAGGTTGTTATGATCGGTTTTGATTTTGAACTTACTGCCCACCAGGTACTGTCTGAATTTTGTGAGAGCATGCAAGATGGCTAGCATCTCTTTGTCATATATGGAGTAATGGCGCTCGTAGTTCTTCAGTTTACGGCTCTCAAATGCAATAGGGTGATGATTCTGCATCAATACTGCTCCTAACCCTTCTCCTGAGGCATCACATTCTACTACAAAGGGTTGTGAGAAGTCTGGTAATGCTAAAACTGGGCAAGAACTCATGATAACCTTCATCTCCTTGAAAGTTTTCTGCGCTAAGTCTGTCCAAGTGAATGCCCCCTTCTTGGTGAGATCTGTGAGGGGTGCTGCAAACTGGGAGAATCCCTTAACGTAATTAGTCTAACACTTCAATTAACCCCAAAAGTGAAAATTCGACACTTACTCGAAATTACTCTTTAGTGGGGAAATTCTTCAAGTGAAGCGAGAACTACTAGAAAGTGACTGTGGGGCGTCGTTAGGCTACACCCTTGTAATGTAGTGTTGAACACAATCCCATGACTCCATCTAGCCCACACGTCACTATGAGAGCCACTTCCGAGTAAATTCAGACATATTCCTCGTACCCCTTGGGTATATCTGGAATACCTTTTTCCCTTTTAATAATCAGATCATTACCACATTTTTTAATAAAATTGATCAACAATTTACCCACTTCTTAATTACTCACTTAATAATTTTAAAACTGACCAACCAAGACAATTGCAATACTTCTGGAGACATCACTAGCAACCCTCTTACACGCAAGCACTCCATTAGCACTGGTCTATTGCATCATCTATTTATTTATAGCTATTTAAATCCATTGATGTTTTCAAAGGGATGTTATTTTATGCTGGTGATTTAAGTTACTTGCAAATTATCTCAGTTTCAGTATTTGTGTTCTCATCTCCTAGAGTAACTGTTTTTCTTTCATAAATTAAAACAACCTTAGATTATTTTACTAGGGATCACTCCCCTTGGCTTCGCTAGGAGAGAGCCTAGACGGAGGAGTCAAGATCAAGTGACAACACTTGACTCTTGCTTGGCCCCAAGGTCGCACCCAATGGCTTGAAGATTTTTGCCACGTGACCTAAGGTGCGAATTAGGCGGCAACAATACCTACAACAATTAACAGTCAGTTCCTGCACATAAACTCGAGGAAGGGGAAGTTTACACACTATTAGGGTGATCCATTGAGGTGTACTGTCATATTTGTTGATTGTATTAAGATCTAATCATAGTAATAATTTTGTGAACGAAGTCACCTGACACGGGGACATGAGACACGAAGGATATGGGGATTCGAGTCTCCGACACACGGTGACCCTGGGAATCAGGACACGTTATATATATATACATATATTTAAATTTTTATATATATATATTAAAATTTAAAAATATAGACATATAGCTCCAAATTTTTATAAATATTTAATATAAATCAGAATCAAGCCTTCAAATCTTCTTCACCTGCAAGAAAAACCACTCTTTGAGCTCTCCCAACATTTGCAAATGACAAAATACAAGTGAAAATTCGTTTTTAAAGAGGGCCTGGCCATCTTTTTTCCGGTTTGCGTGTCTTGTTTTTGGGACATGTAGTGACAGTCACGGGACACGCTGCAGAGACGTGTCGGACACGCTCTGTCAGCGTGTCCATGTCCGACACATGGACACGGGACACGCAGCCCAAAACTAGCGTGTCCGGTTTCTTAGCTTGTGAAGTGAATAATGGTCATTCTGTATGATTCGACATTGTGATGGAAAGCTATTTGCGAAAATCCTGTTGATGGTTCTCTTTCTAGACACCAAGTTCCTTTTGTAACCGCGGACATCCTTCATCTATCTGGGTTTCTTCTTGCTGCTACTAAAGAAATATCACCTTTGGCCACATAGTATTTGCAGGAAGATCGCATGCCAATTTCAATTATAAGTATTGGATTTTATCAAGGGGAAGTCGATCTGTGTATTATTGTAACATGGCCCTAACTCAGCCTCGAGATCAACAGACATGGTGCCAAGGTGGTTGTAAATCAATGTGAAGTGATGTTGTATGTGGGGTTTATGATGGTGTTGTCTTGTAAATTGACCACGAACAACTTGAGAGATGTGGCCGTATCTTTGACACAAAAGATGCTTACATTGCATAAGAATGGCCGGATGTAAACTCGTTGGACATTTCAGTGATGTGCTATTTGCTTTGTTGTTGTGCGGCAATCACATGGACGCGAAATGTTAATATTAAATCAGGAGATGGAGAAAACAGATCAAGACTGGGCCAGATAAGATAAGATAATTTTATTAATGTCTAACACTCTGTTGCAGGGGTGCGCCCCATCCTATGTTGATCTCTTGGTGCCCCTAGAGGAGGGAAGCATCGAAAAGAAGGAAGTAATCTGCTGATTTGAGGTTGGTCTTGACTGCGAATGTCACTAGAGGAGGAGGGATCAGAGCCAGAGGGTCTCCTACGAATATAAGAACAAACATCTCTGATTCAGATACCCGAAGAAACTAGCCAGAGACTAGGACTCCGCGAAAAGAAGGTCCTTGAAAAGACAATGGAATTGTTCATGAATCTCATAATAGATGGGACATCGAAAGATGAAATGCTTCTCGGTCATGACCTCTCGAAGATGGAAAACCTAGAAAATCTTGTCTGATCAGTTAATTTAGAATAAAAACGCCTTATACCAGAATTGCTCCATCTTGTTATTGCTCTGAATACTGATTTCATTAAAAATACTATCAAATTTGTTTGGGCGATAGCCAATACAATTCTTTGGCCGCCTATTGGGCACATTCATTTCCAGAAGATTGAGGACTTGTTCCATCCAGATCACTTAGACGGAGTTGAAATAATTTTGGTTTGTCTTCACCATTTTATCAATTGAATGGTGGATTGACTCAATGTGAATCCGAGCTGGGCAGTCGCATGTTCCATTGTGGGTCTAAGCATAGAGGTTTCGTTGGTTTCTATGGAACATGTCATAACTTGTGCGTGGAGGATGCTTGTCATTATATTAAGACATTTGGGCAACCTATGGACCATCCTTGTGGGAATCCAAAGATGGGTCGAACATGGTCTAGTACCTTTTTTGAAATGGTTAAGGGTTTGTTACTTTGTGGCATAGTTTTAAAAATTGGAATCAAACTTGGAATTGGTCGAAGGTTAACTTAGACTCGGACTTGGATTTGGTAATGAATCGACTGATTTGGATTTAATGACTCAATTTACTCAAAAATACCTAAAATATTTAAATTTAAAAAAAAATGAATCGATAATGACTTAGACTCGAAATTGGTAGTGAATTGGTCATGTCTCGGCCAATTTGACCAGTACGGTACTGAATCGACCGATTCAGGCATGGACTCGGTTGGTTCAATACCGAATCGAACACCCAAACCAATTTAAGGGCCACTTTGGATCGATTTAGCCTTTGCTCGGTGAAATAGGCTGATTTCTATTCCGATTAGATCGATTTTTGAAACTATGTTTTATGGACCTTTTTGGAGGGCTACGCTAAGCTTGGAGCCTGTTGGGAAGTTTGTTATGTCTTTGGGAAGTGGCCCTCCTTTTGAGGGGCTCTAGGTCAATATCCTTTGTTGAAGTCACCTTTTGGGCTTCATATGGATGTCATTAGATTGAAGAAGTGGCTTTGTAGACTTGGCTGATTGAAGAAGTTTCTTGAAGGGGCCTTTGGAGGCCACATGGCATCATAAAGAATGATATGATCCTTGCATACTGGAGATGTCCCCCTCATTAAGGGGCCCCATTTATCTCATCATTGTACAAGTGGCATTGGCCACCTTATTTTATGGTATTATTAGGAGTTAGTTCTTATAGTGGGGCTTTTGTATTATTTTACCCCACCCTAGGTTAGATCTTAAGAAATAATGATATTTTATTGTAAAGGAAGTTTTAGCCTCTCCTATAAATAAAGAGCTACTTTCTCATTTCATTTCATGTTTGTCCTTTGAGAGTTCTCTCTCTTTTGGAGCTTCAATGATATATTTTTCTTATGTGAAATTTATCCTTCAAGGGTTCTTTCTATGTGGATCTAGTGTTGTCAATGTTTAAAGTCTCTTCTTCTTGGTACTATGTTGGTGCTTAAAGGATTGATGAAGGAATGTTTAAGGCTTTACAAACTTCTCAATGACTGATTCAGTTGAATAGTTGTGATAACTCTTGGAAGGAGGGCTTCTTGAGATCTTGGCTTGCACATTCTCCTTTGATGGTTTGGGTAAGCATTTTGGATCTTGTCTCGCATAGCTTTGGCTCCCTTGGCAAGGGTTTCAAGGTATTTACTTTCTCCATAGTTGATCTTGGGTGGCTAGGACTTTCCCCCGTTGGAGTTCCTTCTTGTAGACCTTGAACTCCATTGTTATTCCCATTGGTGATGTGACGCGTTTCTTAGTCTCGAACCCTAATCTCTAAAGGAACTAGACGAATTCTTGAAGGACATTCTTCTTGCCTCACTTGCCATTTTATTCACCTTATTCGGTTTCCCTAGTTGGATATTAGCACTGATCTCCATTCTTTCCATCACTTATTATAAAAACCCTAAAATTTCCAAACTCCCGTTTTGCTGAGGCTATCTCTTCCAAATCACCTTGTGCCCTCGTTGCCATAGTCTAGCAATCCTATCTAGGGATGGCCCTTCAAGCTAACCAGAAGTGCAAAGGTAGTTATAGTGGTGTAACACCTCTCAGGTTACTGTGGCTAGCAGTGATCTTTGGGGCTTTAACTTCAACCTGCTAGTTTGCGCTGTACTAGACCCTAAACGTTGGGGACACTTAGCACAGGCATCTGAAAAGAAAGGGAGAGGGGATGGATATGGACAACCTTAAATAGAAAGACACAGTCCCTCTCCAAAGGTAGCTTGAATTGGACTATCCAAGGAAATAACATGTTTAACCACAAGCATTATCTAGCACTAACATAAAAGTAACAAAAACTGAACAAAATACAATCGAATCACATATCATATAAGACACAAGATTATAGTGGGAACTCGAATACTTGGAGAAAATTCACTTAAGAGCTGACAATGCATATTAACAGAATGTCCATTACAATAAAGTTATAAACTGACAACCAGCTTACTATCTGATCCATATGTCCAGACTCCATACTCTCTGTCACTGTTCATTGTCTCATGTGAATGCGAAGGTACCACAATGCGGAAGTTTCCCAGAATTCAAAATTCAATGCAATTCAGAAATTTCACCTTCAACCTTGAAGGTTTCATGAATCTTGGCCCTAGAATTTTCAGCTTAGGACTGCTGTAAAATAAAGTACAAAACAACATTTGAAAGGGTACAATATTTTACTTCCAAACAGCCCCAAAATTCTCAGCAATTCAAGAAGAAAATATACGAAACACAAGGATAAGTTTCAGCCCTTCTAAGTTCTAGAGCATCTGAAAATGCACTTTACAGCAGTAATAACAACAGTAAAACAACAGTATGAGAGCAGTAAAATCAACTGCTATCTTCTTTCCTCAGAAGTCAAATCACTTAACAATTTGTCTTTTTACTTATGTCAAATTAGCAAGACATATATAACTGTAAATAACAATGAATGAATAATATATATATATCTGAAATTCAAATCCAGAATTTGTACAGGTATAGGACAGCTGGAAACCTCATTAATATGCTAAAGATGAAGTACATGGAGATATCATAGCCTTCTTTGAAGGATGGTACAAATCCTCCCAACCTTCCAAAAACCCTAGCTAGGGAAAATCAACAAAACCCTAGCAACCAAGGAAATCCAATATGCAAGAATCCCTCCAACTCATGCTCCATGCAAGATATCCTTTTCTCTTCTTTTCACAGATCCACCCTAGGGTTTTATGACAAAAACCATAATCTTCAATCTTTAAGGGATAAACCCCAACCCTAGACCTCCAAGATGCTCAGGATTCACCAAGAAGCACAAGAAACCCTAGCGACTAGAGAGAGAGAGAGAGAGAGAGAGAGAGAGAGAGAGTGCTAAAGAAGACGCTAGAGAGAGAGAGCCTAGTGTACAACCTCCTCTAGGTTGCATTTTACACAAGAGTGACTTAAGAATAAACATTAAGATGAAGAAATGGACTTATGTTATCATCATCTCCAACATCTCCTCCATAAGAGAAAACCCTAGTCACAAAAGCAAACTCCAAACCTAGACATCCTCTTTCCCTTCCATAGCTTCTCCTAGGGCTTCCTCATGAATTCATGAATCCTAGTGAATCTTTTCAAGAACTCAAGTACAAAGAGAAAGATACAACAATGATGATTAATGGAAACTCTTTCCAACCTTTATTTCTATGAGAGGTAAGAGAGGCCAACAATACAATGTTGGCCTTAGCCCTTACAAGCAACCTACAATGAACACTTGTAGGCTAAGTCACAGGGTTCGTCGGACCTAATCCTTGAGGTTCGAGGTTTGGCGAACCTCAAAAAAAAATTGAAATTTGTTCAGGTTCGCCGAACCTGAAAGACGAACCTAATGTCGAACCTGAAGCCGAACCTGAACCTGAAGGCGAACCTAATGTTGAACCTAAAGGCGAACCTGAAGGCGAACCTAATGTCGAACCTAAAGGCGAACCTGAAGGCGAACCTAAAGGCGAACCCGAACCTAAAGGAAAAAAAAATTGAGGTTGAATTTTTTCACTGAAAAAAAATTCAAATAAAAAAAAAATACACAATACCAATAAATTAAATGTTGTCTATAAATTAAATGCTCTCTATTTATTTATGCTGTCTATGAATTAAATGCTCTCTATTTATTTATGTTGTCTATGAATTAAATGCTCTCTATTTATTTGTGTTGTCTATAAATATAATGTTGTTTATAAATTAAATGCTCTTGATTTATTTATGATGTCTATAGATTAAATGCTATCTGTAATTTGAAATATCATACCTGTAGTGTACATAAGAACACACCAAATAACAAGAACATAGATTTACCCCTAAGAACAAACTATTGCTATGGGAAGCATGTAAATCCGTTGTAAAGCCACAAAAACCTACTCTTAGAAGTACAAATTTGTAAGCAGAATTGTCATAAACAACAAGTATATACGACGAAATTATGAATAGTGACCTAAGTGCTTTGAATCCTATGAGCGATGGGGTGTAGAAAATTAGTTAAGGGGGAGTATATGAAGAAATTTTATAGATATATAGTCGAACCTATTGTCGAACCTCATCCGAACCTCATTGGAAAATTCGAATCTGAACCGAACCTAATCCTTGCCCAACCCGAACCTGAACCCGAACCCGAACCGTGTGACTTAGCTTGCAGGCCAAGACAAGTGAGACACTACACACCAAAGTACATGTGTCATTCTCCTAGGTTATGTCATGCACAATAATGGCTGCAAGGTGATGTAGCTACACAAAGCACATATGCACCACTCCATCACAAGCCTCCATGGACTCCATCAATCCTCCTAAGCAATGTGGTCCACTGGGTTAACTGCCCCTACAAGAACATTGTCGAAGACCTAGGTGTCCTCAACCATCTCCAATCCTCCAAATAGGAATCCAAGTTGCCACATGTCAACTTGGGCTTAATGCCTTTTACCATAATGCATACTCTCCTCATCCCATGTAGTTGTTGATGTTTGTAGCTCGGACAAGAACTTTCGCACAGGTTTAGTGTCAAACATGCGTGAAGTTGTCCAAGTCAAATCTATTTTGTAATTCACTTTATATAAAGTGAAAGTCTTATATTTTGTTGTTGAGTGTAATAAAGTGCATTTTTAATGCATTAGTGAGTTAGATTAATTTCAACAGTCAATCTCACTAAGAGATTAGGTTGCAGCTAAAGTATAAAGGCATGTTAAAGTAGAGGGTAAACAGACATTCATTCTTTAGGAAGATAGTTTTATCTTAAGGCTAATAATGAGGGAAAAATAGGGCAACAGTGAGAAGATTGATTTGCAGGGATTGCAGATCAAAGAATACAATTGCAACAATGATTCCATATAGTCTTATTGAAATTCGTACAGTCGTATAGACAAATCCTTATGGATTCTTATAGTTGTACAAATTGACCGTACAACTGTATGGATGCATAAAGGGTGCTGTGTCTCAGACATGCAATGTCGTTTTTCTCTTTCAGCAGGCTTAAAATCTCAATTTTGAGGTGTCCTTGTATGTTTTGATGATTTGAAGGACAAATTTCCTGTGTACCTTAGAAATTATTATTGTTTTCGTTGTTTAAGTTCTGAAGTCACTTGTGGGAATGTTGCATGTTCATTATTTTTATCTCTATTATTTAATAAATTCGAGATTTGATTTATTGAGTAAAGAAGCACAGGATGTTGATTTTTCTAGCAGCACCGAGAGCCATTCTCTTAGGAGAATGGGGCCACTTGGTTCGAGACCACGGTGAAGACTCAACCCGATGTTGAGTGACCATTCTGTTGAATGGTAGATATCTGGTCTGGGACCATGATATAGACCCAGCTCTGCCGTGGGTAGACTCAACCCAGTGTTGAGTGACCATTCTGTTGAATGGTAGACATCTGGTCCGGGACCATGATGTGGACCAGTCTAGTACTGGTAGACTTAGCTTAGTTCTGAGTAGCCGTTCTCTTGGAGAGTGGAGGCGCTTGGTCTGCTACCAAGTATTTGACCTAGGGTCAAATT
Organism: Pseudotsuga menziesii; assembly: GCA_001517045.1. Taxonomy (NCBI): domain Eukaryota; kingdom Viridiplantae; phylum Streptophyta; class Pinopsida; order Pinales; family Pinaceae; genus Pseudotsuga; species Pseudotsuga menziesii. The sequence goes on from LPNX010233122.1 coordinate 509,516, forward strand.
ATGCAGCCCATGGCTGAGGCACCTGGTCTGTTACCAGGAAGGCACTATAAGCCCTAGTCTGGGTCTAGGCATGTGTGACATTCTGACCCTTGATCTATGGGCTTTGTGTACTTCTCCAAGGCTTAGCCACCCTTGGTTAAGTTACCCTAGTACCAGATCTATGGTTCAACAAACTTCAACTCCTGGAAAGCCAAGTTGACAGCCATTCTAGATGAGAATGACTTGGATGACATTGTTCTTAATGTTACAAAAGAGCCAACAACAAATGCTGGTAGGTTTGCTTACAAGAGGAAGCAAGGTAAGGCTATAAGAATCATCTATGATTATGTCAGAGAGTCAGTGATGCCCAACATCACATCTTTGAAGACTGCTAAAGAATGCTTTGATACTTTGGTCAACCTATATGAAAAGAAGGCTCCCAGTCAGAAGAGAGTCTTGAAGAAAAGGCTACGAACTTTGAAGCTGAACAAAGATGAAAGCGTTGGTTCCTTCTTCACGAAGATTGGACAGGTAAGAGATCAACTCATTACTATTGGTATTACTGTTGATGATGATGACCTTGTGCAAACAGTGGTTGATGGTCTCCCAAGCTCTTGGGAAACTTTCATGGCATATGTTTGTGGACGAGAGAATCAACCAACTTTTGAAAGGCTTTGGCATGATTGCATAGAAGAAGAAGGAAGGAACTCTGGAAAGGTAATTGAGGAGGACAACCTTGCACTTGCAGCAAAGACAAAGAAATTCAAGAAGCCTTTCCCTCAACAAAAGAAGGGAAAGAAACCTCAGGGTAAGTTTTCTGACATGACAAAAGTGGAATGTTATAGTTGCCACAAGTTTGGACATTTTGCTATAAACTGCAGGCAGAACAAGAAGAAACCCAAGAGAAGGTTTCAAGCATCTGCTGCAGAAGCAAAAGAAGAAGAAGAAGAACCAAAGAAGAATAAGAAGAAAACCAAGGCTAACAAGGATGAAGAGCCTAGAAGAGAGTACTAATTGACTTCTGTTCTCACTGGTTCTTTCTCAGATTGTTCCACTTCTTGATTGGTGGATAGTGGTTTCTCCAGGCACATGACAGGTAACCGTGGAGCTATCACCAGTTACAGAAAGAAGAAGTTCACCACTCAGGTAGAACTTAGAGATGACTCCACTTACAAGATTGAAGGAGTTGGCTCAACTTCACTTCAACTTGACTCAGGTATGGTTCTTCATATTGATGATATTCTTTATGTTCCTGGTTTAAAGAAGTATCTTTTATCTATTGCTAGTTTAGAGGACAAGGGCTTCAGAGTCCTCTTTATGGACAAGAAAGTCCTTCTATGGGAAAAGAATGAAGGCCTAAGCTTAGCAGTATAGATTGGGGTTCAAGAGGGAGGCCTTTTCAGGGTTTCCGAGGATTCCACTCATGCAGTTGATACATGTGAGCTGTGTCATAGAAGGTTTGAACACCTTCACTGCACAACACTTCTAGGCTTATAGAAGATAGTCAGCAGAGATGTGGTCTTCCATGAGAAAGCTGTGTATCAAACACGAGATTTCAAAGGAAGTGAAATACCTCCACTAGAGTTTCCAGTTTCAGAAACTCAGAGGGAGGAAGAGGAATTTAAGGATAAAATTCCAGATATTCCAGAAGACACTGAAAGTCCATTAGAAGAACTACTTGAAGTTCCTCCTTACAAAAGGAGATCAGCTCGGTACCAAGAAATGATACAAGAAGGCGAGAAGCATAAAGCTCCTCTCGGGACTTTCAGAGAAAGACCACATAAGTACTCAGTTCTTATGAGTCAGCTTGACAGTCAACAGGTATGGGTTGATGCCATGATTGAGGAGTACAAGTCAATCATGAAGAATGATGTGTGGTAAGTTGTTCCCGGACCAATAGGAAAGTCAGTAATCACAATTGCTCCTATTGACAGGTATACTACCTTTAGAACCATCATTTCACTTGTTTCATTATTCAGATGGAAGTTACATCAGATAGATGTAAAGACAGTCTTCCTCAATGGTAAGATTGAGGAGGAAGCTCATATTGAACAAGCTGAAGGCTTTGTGACTCATGGGAAGAAGACCCATGTATGTAAACTGAAGAAATCCTTGTATGGACTGAAACATGCTCCAAGAGTTTGGTATGCGAGGATGGATGGATTGCTCCATGACTTGGGGTCTTCCAAAAGTACAATTAAGTCTAACTTGTACTTTGAGGTTGTTCATAACCATGTTTTAATACTTGTTCTATATGCAGATGACTTGTTCCTTACAGGTGCTGAACATTTGATAGAGCAGTGTAAGAGGGAGCTTACCTCTGAATTCGAGATGAAAGATCTTGAATTAGTGCATTACTTCCTTGGCTTAGAAGACTGACAAAAGCTAGGCAACATCTTCCTGACACAAGGAAAGTATGCAGGAGACATCTTGCAAAGATTTGGGATGCGGGATTGCAAGTCTATGGGTGTATGCATGACCATCAACTTAACAAAGTTGGGTGACTCAGTTACCAGTTCACAGAGTATGGACTTTACTTTGTATAGACAGTTTTTGGATCCTGGATGTACCTCGTATATATGAGACCAGACAAAGAGAGTGCTCCGAAACAGTGCATGTCCAACACTTATGGGACCAGGGTTACTTCCAGTAGTGGAGTAATGTTATCTGTATATGCTGATTCAGATTGGGCTGGCAGTGCAGTTAATCGAAAAAGCACCTTTGGTTATTGCTTCAGTATGGCATCAACAATGATCTCTTGGGCCAACAAGAAGTAGGATTTCATAGCTCAGAGTACAGTTGAGGCAGAGTATATTGCTGCAAGTGATTCCTACAAGGAAGCAGGTTGGCTTAGAACATTGATATCTGATCTGTTCGGGGGAAAGCTTGACTCAACGATCATCCATTGCGATAATCTGAGTTGCATAAAGCTTTCAGAGAACCTAGTGTTTCATGATATATTGAAACACATTGAAATGAGGTATCATTTCATCAGAGACGTAGTGCAGAAAGGTGCTCTGAAGTTGCAGTACATTCGTACAGATAAACATATTGCAGATATCTTGACCAAGCCTCTGGCTGCATCAAAGTTCGTATACTTTCGTGACAAGCTTGGTATGGCAGAGAATGCCTCTCTCGCTGAGAGGGAGTGTTGATTTTTCTGAGCAACATCGAGAGCCATTCTCTTAGGAGAATGGGGCCACCTGGTTCGGGACCACCGTGAAGACTCAACCCAGTGTTGAGTGACCATTTTGTTGAATGGTAGATATCTGGTTTGGGACCATGATATAGACCCGGCTTTGCCTTGGGTAGACTCAACTCAGTGTTGAGTGACCATTCTGTTGAATGGTAGACATCTTGTCCGGGGCCACTATGTGGACCATTCTAGTACTGGTAGACTCAACTTAGTTCTGAGTAGCCATTCTCTTGGAGAATGGAGGCGCTTGGTCTGTTACCAAGTATTTGACCTAGGGTCAAATTATGCAGCCCATGGCTGAGGCACCTGGTTTGTTACCAGGAAGGCACTATAAGCCCTAGACTGGGTCTAGGCATGTGTGACACTCTGACGCTTGATCCATGGGCTTTGTGTACTTTTCCCAGGCTTAGCTACCCTTGGTTAAGTTATCCTAGTACCAGATCTAGGTGTCACACAGAGTGTGAGATAAAAGCATTAGTAACTCTCTTAGTTTATGATGATGTACTTTTGGAATAAAAAAGACCACAGATAATGACCATAGGGGCACTTGGAAAAGGACTAAAGTCAAAAGTAAAAAATACATAAGGACTTTTGGACCACAGGAAAAGGGACCACAGGTGAAAGTAAAAAATAAATAAAGACTTTTGGTAAAAGTCAAAGTTACTAAAAAGACCTTTTTGGTAAAAAGGTAAAAGTGAAATTAGGAAAAGAATAAAATATTATTATTTTATCTTTCGTAATTTTGGTCCACTTACAGGTGAATGAAGATTATAAAAGAAGATCAAGTCATTTCATTGTGATACACACTCTTGCTCTCACTGAAGGTTGTTCTTATGAGTTTTCCTCAGCTAGGGCATTCATCTTTTCTGTTTTACCCTCTGCTAGGGTTTGGGATTATCTTCCTCTTTCACTATCAGCACGGATCCGTCACTGGCAGCTCCTACTTCATCTACTGGCAATCTCTTCCTTCGTTGGCAGTCTCCTCTTTCCATCGGCAGCTTTACTAGCTCCTTGGGCAGCCCTGTTAACCCCACCACAGGGCCCAGGAGTAGATCTGAGCACCAATTGTGGGCCTGGAGGCCACCACAACAACCCCTGCAGCCAGTTACAGCCACGGGCTGCTAACAGCAGACCTGGGCTGTCTGCTACAGGCCTCGGGATGCTAGATAGCAGACCCGGAGGGCTTACGGGCAGGCTTTAAAGCCTCGGCCCAGCGAACGTGGGGCTGCCCTCCACTTCAGCAGCAGCAAAAGGGCAGTCATGGGTTGACTGTCTACAATTCAGGCAGACACGGGAAGAGGAAGGAAAACATTCGGGCAGGTATGATAATGTTTTCGGGCAGGCCCTAATTCATTATTGAGCAGATCTTCATTTTTCGCGCGGTCTGAGCAAGCAGACATCATTTGGGCAGGTAAGAAAATTTTCTGGCAGCCTGTCATATTTCTGGGCAGTGAATTTTCCATTTGTGGGCATGCCATAATTATTTCCGGCCATATTTGATATATTCTGGGCAGCTGTCATAAAATTCTCGGCAGTCAATTTTTGATTTCCAGGCAGCTCTAATTTTTCTGGACAGTTCTGATAAAAATTCGGGCAGACTGTTTTTTAAGCAGTTTTGATCTTTCTTTGGCATATCTGAAAATTGCCAGATCAGATAATTGCTTGGGCATATCTGATAATTTCTTTTGCAGATCTGTTAGTTTTCTTTTTCTTGGGTAGATTTAAAGTTTTCTGAGTAAATATGAAAAATTATTCAGGCAGACTGTTTTGGATAGTTTTGATTATTTCCAGGCAAATCTGGAAATTTGAGTACCTAGGTTTGAAACCCTTGTTCTGAATTTTGCTGAGAATTTTCTCTGTAACTGTGGTTAAACCCAGATTGGGGTTTGAGGAACTTTTTGAAGAATTTCTAAGTCATCTCATTTACTAGATGAGCTACTAATGCTTTTTGGGGTTTTTGTCATTCGAAGGTTTCCCAAGTGAAAAACTCTTGTGTCCATTGTGCTGATGTGATGAATGTGTTTTTTACTGCACTTGTCATTTGTTATTTAAGTTGATCTGCAATTTTTTTAAGTATTTATGCTAATGCTAAAATTCAACATAGGACACTTGTCACCTGGGGCCTGAAATTAACCTGGTATCATAGGAGATCTCTAATTGAGACTCTTAAGGATTTACTTTGGGTAGATTAGCTATGGGCAGCAAAGGACCAACAACGAGGGTTTCTTTTTTTTTTGATTTGGGATTTTACGTTAGATCTCAAAGATGGGATCAACTAGCCTCATGTTTGACGATGGATTAGATGGTGCCACAAATTTCCTAGCAATGGAAGGTCAGGGTAACTCTTCTATTAGAAGATAATGGCCTCTGGGATATCATCAAGGACGTGGTAGCTTTGCTGACAGATCCACAACTTTTGGCAGCTCACAAGAAGAAAGAAGTGAAAGCCAAGTGGATGATATTAGATGCAATAAAGGATCATCTAATCTCTCATATATTCAGGAAGAAGACGACAAAGGACATGTTCGATGCCCTGGTTAGCCTTTACTAAAGCGAGAACATTAACCAGAAGATGATATTGCATAACAAGCTCAGATCTATTGAGATGACTAGATCAGACACCGTCACCAGTTACTTGATGAAGGTAACACATATCTGAGACTAGCTTGTCGTAGTTGGGGAGAAGGTTGAAGACAAAATTGATAAACAAGGCATCGAATGGTTTCCCACCTCAATGGGAAACATTTGTCCAAGGTATTTATGCTTTTGAGAACCTTCCCTCATGGGAAAGACTTTGGGATGACTATATCTAGGAGGAGGCTCAGATGGAGTCTAAGGCTAGCAGACAATGAGGTGACCGTGACCATGCCCTCATTGGTCATGGAAAGAAGGGTAGAGGTAAAGTTCACAACAAGGGTAAGGCGAAGAGTGAGGAGTTAGCCTCATAGTCAGGGAAGAAGGACTTGAGTAAAATCAAGTGCTTCATATGCCATAAGAATGACCATTATGCATCACATTGTCCGAAGAGAAAGAAGGGTAAAGGGAAGAAACAACACCAGGTAGTAGCCTCAGTTGAAACTTAGATGGATGAGTTTCGCTCCAAGTTCGAGAAAGATTTCTCGACAATATCTTGCCTCTCTTCCAACATTGTTCCAAAGAACGTGTTATATGTGGACAGTGGAGCATCAAGGCATATGACATCAGCTTGGGAGTTATTTTCAAGTTTGGAAGAGCAGGTCTCAGGAGTTCAGGTCGAGCTTGGTGATGATCTAAGTCATGGGATTCGGCGAATTTGAACCTTGAGGTTCGAAATTCGCCGAATTTCAAAGGAAAATAAAATTCGAATTAAATTCGCTGAATTTTAAAAACGAATTTCAAGTCGAATTTTATCGAATTCGAATTTTATTCAAATTTTATCGAATTCGAATTCGAATTTAAAGGCGAATTTAATAAAAAATAAAAAAAAAAAAAATCGAAAAAAATCGAAAAAAAACCCAAAAATTTCAGTTTTATTGTTTAATTTTTAAACTATTTAAGCATGCTGCATAATATATTTCATTTTATAAGTTCAAATTTATTTCAATAGCATATTTTATTAACGATTTTATTATATATACGAATTTCAAGTCGAATCTCAAACGAACCTCATCCAAAAATTCGAATTCGAACCGAATCAAATGGTTCTCGAACTTGAATTCGAATTTGAATCATGTGACTTAGGTGATGATGCCAAGTATTCAATAACAGGAGTTGGTTCCATTCTTTTCCAACTCTATCTAGGTAACTCTTTAGAAATTGACGAAGAGTTATTTGTTCAGGCCTCAGGAAGAATCTGATTTTAGTTTCGGTCATGGAAGATAAGGGCTATGCAGTAGAGGTAGAGAACCAACAATCCCTCATTAGATTGAAGGAGTCTACCCTAGGATCAACTTAGGTGATTGGTGTTAGAGAAGGCAATTTGTATAGGTTACAAGGTGAGGTTGCTCAAGCCCTAGTTCATAGCATCATAGCACAAAGAACTTGTGCGAGTTATGGCACAAGAGGATGGGGCACTTGCAAGGTTGCATCATTGGGCATTGCCTATTTTGAGGGAGATTGTCATAGGTCCTCCAAAGTTCAACATTGAGCAACATGGTGTGTGAAGAGGGTGTGTGCTTGGCAAGCATGCCAAGGATGCTTTCCCAAGCAGTGAGCATAGATCTAAGGGGATCATAGATCTAGTGCATTCAGATGTGTGTGGACTGATGTCAGTGACATCAATTACAGGAAGCCTATACTATGTTCCCTTCATTGATGACTTCTCTCCCAAAACATGGATCTACTTCTTGAAGACCAAGGGTTGAGTCTTCTGCAGGTTTCAAGAGTTTAAAGCTCTTGTGGAGAACCAGATTGGGAAGAAGATCAAGGTTTTGAGATTGAACAATGGGGGTGAGCATACTTCCAACGGTTTTAAGGATTTCTGCTAGGGATCATGAATCAAGAGGGAGTTCACTGTTATGTACAAACCACAACAAAATGGGGTTGCAGATTGTAAGAATTGATCCATCATAGGGGCTGCTAAGGCCATGATACATCACGAGGATTGGGCGATGTTTCTATGGGCATTAGCATGAAATGCAACAGTCTACATGCATAATAGGTGTCCTCACAGGGTTTTGGGGAACAATATACCAGAGGAGGCATTCATTGGTGTGAAGCTGGAGGTGAGTAATTTCCGCATCTTTGGCTGTCTAGTTTACATCCATATACCAATGGAGAAGAGGACCAAGTTGGAGCCCATAGGAACGTCTTTGGCTGTCTAGTTTAATTATGAGTTGGATCCCACGGTGATTTAATGTGATAATCATAGTTGTATCAACGTCTTTGAGAATCCAAATTTTCATGACAGATCTAAGCACATTGACATCATGTATTACTTCAATTGAGACAAGATCCAAGGAGTAGTGAAACTGTAGTATGTACCCACAGATCAATAGGTTGCAAATATTCTGACCAAGCCCCTAGCAAAAGGGGAGTTTGAAGAATTTAGAGACAAGCTTGGATTGGTGCAGAATTCTTTCCTTGCTGAGAGGCAATGTTCATGTTTGTAGCTCGGACAGGAACTTCTGCACAGGTTTACTGTCAAACGTACATAAAGTTGTCCAAGTAAATCTATTTTGTAATTCACTTTATTGAAATGAAAGTCTTATATCTTGTTGTTGAGTCTAATAAAGTGCATTTTCATGCATTAGTGATTTAGACTAATCTCAACCGTCGATATCACAGAGAGATTAGGGTTGCAACTAAATTATAAAGGCAGGTTAAAGTAGAGCGTTAAGACACAGCGTTAAGACACATTCATTGTTTCGGAGCCTGAGGGAAAACAAGGCAGCAATGAGAAGATTGATTTGCCGGTATTGTGGATTAAAGAGTACAGTCCCAACAGTGATTCTGTACAGTCGTACAAAATTCCTTACAATATTATGACCAGATCCTTACTGATCTGTATATTCATATGGACTGTGTCTTTTTTATCTTTCAGTAGGCTTTAAAACTCAATTTCGAGGTTTCGTTGTAAGTTTTGATGATCAATGATAAGCTGATTTGAAGGGCTATTTTCTGTGTACCTCAATAATTATTATTGTTTCCGCTGTTTAAAATTTTCAGCCATCTGTGTGAATGTTGCATGTTCATAATTTTAATCTCTGTTATTGAATAAATTGAAGATTTTTTGAGTAAAGAAGTATATAGGACAACAGTCACCTAGGGCCTAACAATTAACAGTAGGGTGTTCTCTTAACAAGTGGCTCCTCCATGCAGCCCCAATGAAGAGCATTCACCCAATTGCCAAGAGATCTATAATGCCTAATGGAAGAACACTTAGCCAATGACCATCCGAGGTCAAGCATCTACTGAGCAATCTATCTCAATTGTGCAAATCCATCATGGACTATCTCTAATGTGCGAATCCATCTTGGATCATCTAAGGGTTGAACATGCACTATGTACCCCAAATCTCTTGAAGCACCCCAAACATGTTGTAAACACATTTGGAGTTATCTTGAAAGATTAACACTCCCTCTCTACAAGGAACATGTTTACACAAACACTTGTCGACTCCCTCTGCAACTCCACCAAACCTGCTATTTGGAAATCAGTGCTGGTTGCAGTCCCATAATCAATCAGAGTCATTTGTAAAGAAATTGTCACCTGTAAAGAATTTGTCAACCATGCTGTCACAATGTGTTGATACTCCAATGAATAATGACCACTTGTGATTATGAAGGAATATCTGCCGAGAGTAAAATCTATCTGCCAACCTACATCATCGTCCAAATCAACATCATGAACCAACATCAATGGAACTACATCATGAATTGTCCAGAACATCCTGCAAAAATAATCATATCTCAATACAAGATCAAGACAAATGTATCACATCTATCAAAGTCACAAAGATAGAGAACCATGCATGTAAACTCCTAGATCTTGGAATACCAACTTTGTGGTGTAGGTAATGAATGCAAGGTCATCATCAATTGTCTACATGGGAATCTGTCTCATGTACGTCGAATCACCTGACAATTGAACTATTAACTTGAACTATGCCAACTTCCTCATCTCATGAGAATCTTGAAGCAAGAGTACCATCATGGTCAACTCCCTCTGTTTGAGGGAATCCAAGATCTATGGAAAGAGTATCATCATGGGAAACTCCCTCTGTTTGAGAGACTCCATGATCCGTGGCTCTATAATCTATAATACTCTCATCAACTACAACTTTGGAATCAATCTGAGCATCATCATCCATCAAGATGTCATGAGCAATTATAAGTCACAATGCACATGGATGAAAGAAACTAATGCAGCATGACTTACATATCTTCTAGGTGGTATACTCATCCTCACTGAAGATTTGAGTGCTCCTATATGCTCACGAGCCTTTGAATATGGAACAACAATCTCCAAATTCTCCTCAGTCATTGAACGAGAACCTTGTGAGCTGAAAGATCTCACATCTTAATTAACATGAGACACAATTAGAGTATGTATGATTGATTCTATTCTTAGCTCTAAGACCTCACAAAATACATGTTCCTTCTCAAAGCTAGAAGGCTCTGCTAGCCTTTTACTGTAATGTACAAGTGCCATTGGATCAACAAGTAACCTGTAACGCTCTCTCACTCCTCTAGCTAGGGTCCTTGGACTTGCTAGACTACTATCATTGATGGTGCACTGCTGTCCTTCAGAGGCAACTATCCACTACACATCTATCATATAAAACTTTGAAAGAAGATGTTTCTTCAAATCAGGAACATTGTTTTAAAAATCGGTCAACTCAAACTCAGACTCGACCGAGTTGATCGAGTTGACCTTGAATCGAGTCGAGTCGACCTGCAAATTGGATTGGGTGACTAGTTCGGTACTGAACCGATCAAATCGATTGAGTCTCGAGCTAAACCCACCGAGTTGCTTGTGTCGACACGTGTGGGTTCTCTGTCTCAAAAAAACTTCATTTTGTTTTTTATAAATATTTCCTAATCTAACCCTAACCCTAATGGTTAATACTTTATGTTAATATTAAATCTAATCTAATCCACTCTGTTCAATAGTATTTGGTAATACTAAATGGTAATATCAAAATTATTAAAGTAAAAGTGACATTCTCTTTTATTTTCTATCCTTTTACTTGAATTTTTAACATTACCATTAATTGTTTTAGGGTGTTTGAGAGTGGTTTCAACCTCATTGAACTTCATATGCAAAAAGTAGAAGATCCCATTCATAATTCAACAGTTTTTCAGGATTTCAGGATTGCAAAGTTTCCACCAAATTCTATCGTGTATGAGGGTATGGGATTGACATTTAAGCAAGCACATCAACGCCTCTTTATACCTTGATGTTGGTGGTGTTGATTGTTGATCTCCTCTGTCATGACCTTAAAGTCCACTCAGGCACGATCACTTATCAAGCATGGGAAGCTTTTTCTACCTTATTTTAATGATTGGATTAAGAAGTTTCATCAAAATTGTAGGGTGTTGAGTTGTTGACAAATGTTCTTGGAGGATCAACTTTGAGATTCAAGGTAAAGGCAAGGGCTAGATACACTCCTGCTGTTCCAGTATATTTTTTACCATCGACTGTGGAACATAACCCATTACCATGGCTTTCTAGAAGTAATTCTTGAAATGCCCCAAGGCTTTGACTAGTGCATAAGCTTACTTTCCATTAACTTGTATTTCAATTCCGCTCCTTGGAAAACCTTGCTCTTGAACGCTATGGGGCGCTTCTTCCCTTCACCATTCTTCTGCAACAAAACCGTAGCCATTGTAAATTCATAAACAAAGGAAAATAACAGGAAATCCTTACCATAATTGGGGCTTGCGAGCATTGGAGATTGACATAAGGCTTGTTTAATTCCCATGAATGCTTGTTTGGCATCGTGCTCCACTTCAAATTATGTCCTTTCTTCAACATTTCAGAAATGGGTCTCACTATCTCAATAAAATTGGGAATGAAGCCCCTTACAAAATTAGTGCGACCAAAGAAGGATTGAATTCCCTTCTTGTTCCTAGGGAGTGGAACTCCTTGTATGTCTGGTTTGATTCTCACTCCATCCTTGGAGACAATATGTCGCAACAACTTTCCTTTGAATACTTTCAAGATGGAATTCTTGGGGTTTAGTGATATACCAAGGGAATTGCACCTATTAAAATTTTTATTCAAGTGAGTCATGTGATCATCTCTATTCTTTGAAATTACCGTAATGTCATTATGATAAATAACTATAAATTTTAAGAAATAATCAGCAAATGCAAAATCCATAGCTCATTGGGATGTGGCTCTAACGTTCATTAGTTCAAAAGGCATACACATGTAAGCATAAGTCCCCCATGGGGTAGTAAATGTGGTCTCATACCTGTCTTCCTTTTTCACTGATACCTAATTGTAGCCTGAGAACTCGTCCAACATGGGGCATCAATCCTAGATCTACTCATTGCTTGAATCACATGATCCATACTTGAAAGATGGTAGTTATCTTTCAAAATGCAAGATTGAGATTGCAAAAATGAATGCAGGTTCAAATCTCACCATTTTTCTTTCTTATTAGGACCTCACCTGCCACCCAATTTGAATATCAGATGGGAGCAATGATTCGAGCCTCGAGAAGATTCTACAATTCTCTTTGAATGGCGGGGGCCACTTTGGGGTTCATGTGTCTTTGACACTGTCTGAATGGCCGAGCATCTTCCTTCAATGGTATTGCATGGTTGATTATCTTAGGATCATAAGTTTTCATCTCATCGTATGACCATGTAAACACATCTCTGTATTCTTGTACCAATTTTTCGATTCTTTTCCTTTCCTGTGGGGTGCAACCATGGTCGATCTTAATGACTCTAGGCTAAGTCACTTGGCTTGAATTCATGTTCGAATTCAACGACCTTGAAATTTGACAAAAATTCGACACTTGAAATTTTGGCGATAAAAATTGGAATAAAATTCGGCATTAAGTTCGAATGACTATAAAATATGGAAATTTTCAATAAAAGTCATTATGCTCATTAAACTATAAACACTAAACACATCAATAATGAACATGGTAGTCATAAAATTATAAAAATAATGAACAAATCAACATTAAATTGAATCAGAGAACTAAAAATATGGCCATAAAAATGATTGAACATATATCTCAAAAACACTAGAGTATAGTAGTATACATCTTAATTGAAATTTTAAAACATGTTCATAAATTGATGAAACATAATATTAAAATGTCTTCAATATTTATGGCAGCAACTGCTCGGTCGACCCTCACTCTCTGAGTCTCGAGTCTCACTCCCAATTTGCCATAGTTCACGGGAGTCTGGAGTCCGACCCATATTGACACTGCAAGTCTGCAACACTTGGGAGTCCGGCTCGTCTGGAGACTCTGTGCTAAACTTTTGAGCTCCGAATAGGGACCAGAGCTTCGACTGACAACATAGAGGACGTGGCAGGACACTCAACATGCTTTGGTAATATTACAGAATGAACAACGACTACCGCGAAGGGGAAAACAAGATTAGGGTTACTTGCGGGCGTGAAGGGAAAAAAACAACCCCAAAAAACACAAATTTTAACTTTTTTTTTTAAATTCGTCTAATTTATGGTGAATTTATTTGCCTAAAAAATTAGTCGTGCCTAAAAAATCTAAATTGCCATAAAAATCGCTGAATCTGAACGAATAAAATCGACTTCCGGAAAAAATCGACGATTTTCGATTTTCATTGCGAAAAATCGCTGAATCTGGTGACTTAGACTCTAGGGGATCCTTGCATGCCAACATTTACCTCTACTACCTGTTCACTTGCACAAGGTTTGTTAGCTCCCACAAAAGCGTTAGATTCATCAAATAATTTTTCCAAAGGAACCAAGCCGTTAGGAATTCTGTTGGTTCACAATCTAACTAATAGAGCATCCTCGCCCTACTATACATCATCAACTACATGGCAATAGAACTCATCAATATAGTTCAAAAAAAAAAATATTTGTCTTTTATCCTCAAAAACTTTGCCATGATCCAATGTTATCAGGGAAAAAAGGTCTAAAGACTGCCTCAACTACATACGTCGTGTGTGAGATAGGCACGGTGGGTAGAAACATTGCAGCTGAAGATGCTAAAGAGTCAACGAACTTGTTGCACATTCTAGGAATAGCCGTGATATTGCATGCATCAAAACACTCGATCTCATCCCATACCGCATCCATATATCTCTTTAATCCCAGGATTCTTTACTTCACATAAGTTTCTGACTTGATTTACCACAAGCTTAGAATCTCCCTTAATTGTTAACATCTTGATTCCCATCTTCCTTGTCTGCTTGAGTCCCGACAATAAAGCCTCATACTCGGCTATATTGTTAGTGCAATCAAACTGTAAACAAAGAATACATACTTGTGGGGGATGTGAGGATAACCCTTGCACCAGCTCCAGATCGAGACTGCGCACCTTTGAAATGCATAGTCTGTAATCCCTCGACTAAATTATCTGTAAGTGGTACATGTGATTCATCATGATCATCCATTATAACATAATTTCCAAGTTCAGGTTCTAATACCTCAGGGTCTAATGGTTCATTTTCCAACTATTGAGGGCCCTCAACATGATGTAACATCTTCCTCTCACGGTAAAGTTTTATTGTGTGTCTAGGGGCAACAAGAATATCTGTGTATGTCCAATCTATTTGAATCGTGCCACCCATGTCGACCACCCATCTCTTGGGTAAAAGCATGCCCCTTTTTGTAGGGGAATTAATAAACCCCACATCCATAATGAAAACTCAGTCATGATATTCCTGCAAATGAACTTCTAGATTCTTGATCACCTCACAACCTGCACCTCATGTGAATACATGGCTTGTACGTTCCTGCAAGGCTTAGAGATTCTCAAACCCAACTCCTTCATGACTTCCAAAGTCATGACGTCAGTAGTTGCTCTCGAGTCCAACATGCAATTATGAAGTATTAAATCACTAACAAGCAGATATGTAAAAAGGACCGGGATCGTTATTTGCCTTACCCATAGCAAGGTATACCTGAGTATTATCTTTTGTTTTGTCAATAGAATCACTTGCGTTTAAGAAATGACAATTTGCTTCTTGCTGCCCTGGCATGTGATATAACTCTTTGAGGGGCACCAGAGTCTTTACCTTTTATAGCTTGCCCTCTAAAGTGAACCCATCGGATCAAGTTGAAGTGGGGCCACCATCATTTGTGTATCTTTTTTCTTCTGTGGGCCAGCTGTTGTCTTCCCTTTCTGTGTGTACGTCTTTGTAATTTCAGCCACCATGCATGTGGCTTTAGAATATGTTTTTTCAATGATAGTTGCAGCCATTTGGCTTCTAGGGGCAGCCAAACTAGTAACGAACATATCAGTTTTGCTTGCATTAAAAGTTTCATAACTCAAATGAAAAACACCTATAGAACTTACCCTGTTACCATTTGATACTTGAAATACCCAAGGGCTATACCTTTCCTCCTTCTCGGACAACACAATCAAGGTGTCTTCGGGCTGCTTGGAAAACTCATCCGTTTGGCATGGTGCGAAAATATATTGTCCTTCCAAAGACAACGCACCCTTCATTGTGTGGCAACTCACATGTGCAATAGTAATGGCTAGATGACGGGCAATCCACATAATTGTTGTTCGACATAGGTACTGGAACATTATACATGTCAAGCTTCTTTGCATGCTGGAAATATTTCTTGTGCTGGAAATACTTTTGATGTGCACGGGAACTTTGTTGGCTCTGAATGTTCTTTTCCATCTTATTTACCTTGTTGTTTAGGTCATGGGACATGCCAACAATCTTCGTGGGCAATTCCTCTTCGGATTTTGCTTCCTCTTTGGGCTCTTGAAGGTCTTTGGCTGGTGGATTGTGGGATCTTCGAGCATGAGGGTAGAATAATCGTGCTAGAGGGAGCTAAACATGTTGGGCAACCATAATAATCTTCTCAATCTTGATGGTGGTAGTCAAAGCAACGTCCAAATCTTGTGGTTCCTTTTCCCTAAGCAAAGAAGAAAAAAATTCGTCGTACGATTTAAAATAATATAACAAAGCTGTAGCAAGGTTAGGTTTAACATAATGAGGAACCTTATAGTAAAGTTTAGAGAGGCGAGTGTTAAACTTAGATACGATCTCGTTTTCTTCCTTGCGAATAGAAGAGATTGCATCCAACAAGAAAGTGTTGTATTGTTTGTATGCCCATTTGTTTATGAACTGCGGCTGAAAAGAGTCCCAACCATCAATTATGTTAGCCGACAATGCCTTATACCAAGCTTGTGCATCCCCTTCCAAGGTTTGTGTAATGTTCTGTTTTTGATAAATAGGGAATTGACCGAGGACCTTTAATACCGGGAGCATATTAGGACAATTGTTCAGTCATCAGTATAGTAAAGAGGGCCATCAGAGTTATTAACATAAAGCATGCGGAGCATGCAGGCCTTATTTCTTCAGTCTTAAAGTCAATGAGAAATTAGAACTGCATGCATGCAAAAGTGAAGCGCATACCCTAAAAGTGACATGCAAACCCTAAAAGTACATGCTAAGTTATTTAAGAAGGTTTATTGGACCAAAGAAGATATTTATTATTATTATTGTTGATTTGGAGAATTTGAGCAGCAACACGGTGTGCAGCAGCAACACATTGTGCAACAACAACAATTGGGTTTGAAGACGACGTCTTCAGCTAATGAGGGTTCAACAGTGAAATATATTCCCTAGTCTCTTTCAGGGTAGGCCATTCAGGTCCACCATCATATTTCACCTTATTTGTCTGTATCTAGTGATCCAACACCCACAGGAAGATTGTTTGCAGGTTCACATGTGCAGCCGGGGATTTAGCTGGAAAACCCCAAAGTATTTGCTGGGTCTTTGAATCCTAGTCTATCTTTCGCATGCCAGCTTCATCTTCACCAGCAAGGCCACTCTACTGCCTTGAGTGACTATCAGCCATCAGTTTGCTCATCCAGAGCAGTTATCAGGAGATTCGAGAGGTTGGAGGGCATGAGCACCAAACTGGTAAACCAATTCGCTAGGGCTCTTGGAGAGGTCAAAATCTCTGCACGTTCTAGTCATTCTCTCCGACACAGGAAGATCTACATTCTGACAAATTCTCAGCATCGTCAGGCACCTCCTTCACCAAAAACGTCACCTTTAGCTGAGGAGAGGGTTTCGTGCTGCTGGGCGGTAACATCGAGAAGGAAGCATCATTAATTCACCAGTCCAACTCTATATGCATGCATCTTATCTCTGGAGTATCATCAACTTGATTATTAGTTGTAAGTGTTTACCTTCTTTCTGTAATTCTTTGCCCTAGTTCAGCTATAATTTATGGTGATTGGCCCAACACCTTGCATGCAAATTTTTATTCAGTATTCTTGCACATTTTGAGAGTACAAGTAAGCCCTAGAATAGTGAAACAATAGAATATCAGTATCAGGGATACTACAGTTGTATCAGAGCATGATCCTTGCCAACTGTGGGCACATAACAATTGAATAAAAGTGCATGTTGATGCATGCTTGTACATGCTAAAACATGTCAGTGATGTTGGTGAATTGCATGTCAGAACAAAGGGTTTTCTTTGCCAGCTTGTGAGAACATGAAGACAATGAGAAGGATCTTGATTGGAAATTTGCATAGGTTAGCAACACTTCAACACTTGCCTCGATATCAGGAGTATCTAGCCTTAGGTGATGAGGTATGTGTAGCATTGCCCTTTCAAGATTATTACACCATCAATTTCAGGAGCCAGCTCAAGGATTGGGATGAGGATCTCCTTAAAGGCATAGTTGGGGGAGTGAAGAAAGATTAGCATGAAGTACATGTTATTGAGCTTGATTGAGAGTTAACAGTACATGATGAGTATGTGTATGAGGAGATAACATTAGAGCCATCCTATGCATCTAGCGACACAGATTGTGGACAAGCCGTGTGATGAGTTGGAGTTGGTACACTCTTCATCACCTACAGCAGGAGTCCAGATAGTTATGACAGGAGAAATACATGAGGTGCAAGGCAATGAGCACAGCCGTTGAGACAGTGGGTGACACATGGAGGTTAGGGAGAGTTTATACATGCATGAGATAGAGCTTCCAGATGATAGTCACTGAAAGAATATTGAACGTGTTAAAGAAAGCATTCTAGCAATGAAAGAGAGGACCAAGATACTCCGAGACACCATATTACAACGAGATGTTGAGCTTACAGTTCTTCGAGTTGTATGTGTCGAGTCAACGGTCAGGGTTTCTAGTATTGAAGAGCAGTTGGATTCCTTGATGGGGCAGTAGAAGAAACATACTATTGCATTTCAAAGCAGTCCTCTTCAAGAGTACATAGACAAGGCTTGCAGTAGCTTTAGTCCACATTTGCATAATGGCGGATGGTTTTTACAGGTTGGCCAGGATCAAGAAATTGGACAACAGTATATGAGCATTCCAGTTGAAATCAGAAGGGCAGAATGTCAGCTTGGTAGGATTATTCCTTGTGATGGTGCTTATGGACAAGGTCCTTTTTTGGGGTTGCATGAAAGAGAGATTAAGAGTTGGTGTCCTATTGAGTGGGCGATTCTTGGGAAGACGATCCTAGCCATGGGTATAGTTCCACAAGACCTTGGGGATATTTGTGATGAAAGATGCACAAGTTTGCATTGGGATCCAGGTGGGAGACCTTATGAGGGATGGATACAATGTTTACTGATGGGGTTACTTGGGAGTCTACAGGATGCTCCTCTTGTCGATATTACGCAGGGTAGCGGTGGATGCATTTTGACCTTTGCAATTCTTAGATTGATTTGGGACCCTGGGATTACAGTGACTGGCAGTTTAGTGATTGCTAGAGGATGCTTTCAAGAGGTCTCTTGTGATGGTACCTCGTTTACACCGTGGTTAGTTACTCTACTTATAGGAGGCTTCCATGGGATATCTTGTGATGGTACCATGTAGTGCAGTGCTTTGAGCAGAGGGTGCTACAGTTCTCCTAGGATAATTTGTGACCCTGGGATCATCCCTGGATTCAGTTGGTTCAGTTTGATTGATTGTGGAGTTGCATTGGCATTGCTTGAGGACAAGCAATCTTTGGCGATGGAGGACTGTAATGTTTTGTTTTTGATAAATAGGGAATTGACCGAGGACCTTTAATACTGGGAGCATATTAGGACAATTATTTAGTCATCAATATAGTAAAGAGGGCCATCAGAGTTATTATCATAAAGCATGCGGAACATGCAGGCCTTATTTCTTCAGTCCAAGAAATTAGAATTGCATGCATGCAAAAGTAAAGCGCATACCCTAAAAGTGACATGCAAACCCTAAAAGTACATGCTAAGTTATTTAAGAAGGGTTATTGGAGCAAAGAAGATGTCTATTATTATTGTTGTTGTTGATTTGGAGTATTTGAGTAGCAACATCAATTGGGGTTGAAGACGGTGTTTTCAGCTAACGAGGGTTCGACAATGAAATATCTGCCCTAGTCTCTTTCAGGCTAGGCCATTTAGGTCCACCATCAACTTTCACCTTATTCGTCCGTATCCAGTGATCCAACACCCATAGGAAGATTGTTTGCAGGTTCACATGTGCAGCTGGGGATTTAGCTGGAAAACCCCAAAGTATTCG
Source organism: Pseudotsuga menziesii (assembly GCA_001517045.1). NCBI lineage: Eukaryota > Viridiplantae > Streptophyta > Pinopsida > Pinales > Pinaceae > Pseudotsuga > Pseudotsuga menziesii. The sequence goes on from LPNX010233122.1 coordinate 528,832, forward strand.
CTGGGTCTCTCAATCCCAGTCTATCTTCCGCATGTCAGCTTCATCTTCATCAGTAGGGTCACTCTCCTACCTTGAGTGACTATCAACCATCAGTTTGCTCATCCAGAACAGTTATTAGCAGATTCGAGAGGTTTGGGGGCGTGAGCACTAGATTGGTAAACCAATTCGCTAGGGCTCTTGGAGAGGTCAGAATCTCTGCATGCTCCGGTCATTCTCTCCAACACGGGAAGATCTACATCTCGGAAAATTCTCAACACCATCAGGCACCTCCTTCACCAAAAACATCACCTTTAGCTTAGGAGAGGGTTTTGTGCTGCCGGGCGGTAACACCGGGAAGGAAACATCATTACTTCACCAGTCCAGCTCTATATGCATGCATCTTATCTCTGGAGTATCATCAGCTTGAATATTAGTGGTAAGTGTTTACCTTCTTTCTGTAAATCTTTGCCCTAGTTCAGCGATAATTTAGGGCCATTGGCCCGATACCTGGCATGCAAATTTTTATTCAGTATTCTTGCACATTTTGAGAGTACAAGTAAGCCCTAGAATAGTGAAACAGTAGAATATCAGTATCAGGGATATTACAGTTTGCATGAACATCTTCATCACAACATCCTCGTGTTCAACCTCCAGGTCATTAACAAATTTCAAGAATGCTTTCAGGTGATACTCAACAGTAACTACGTTATTTCCCGCAAACTTTGGCAAACACTCTCGATAGTCCCTTGTTGGTAATGCATGTGGTTGTCTTTGGATTTGCGTCAAATCTAATAGTGCAGACATAGTTGGAGCAAATCGCGGTGGAGGTTGATTACCAACCTCAACCATGATACGAGTAAGATTTAAAATTGAAACAACAGGAATTGGTAGGGTAGGAAGAACAATTACCAAAGTCAGAGAAGTGCTCAAAGATGTAGTTACCACAACGCTACTCATGGGAATAATAACCTGAGATACACTCGTGACTATGGAGCCAAGAGTCGAGACTGGCAGAATCTCATGCACAAGTGTTTGTCTATTTTGGAACAAATGTTCAGGTTTGTTGAGGATCGGGAACAGACTTTGGGAAGGATCAAATCGAGAAGATTTCCTTAATTTATCCAAAATGGATTTGATTGTGTAGTCAATGGAGTTGCCAGGTGAGTTCTTTAAAAATAAGGGAAATAGGAAGTGCTTACCAGTGTCATACTAGAAACTGAAAACTGATGACGATTCCCTGGCAATGGAGGCAATTGTTAGCATGCAAACCCGCACTTGTAAATTAGTTAAAGTGTGCAACTCAGAGGAGTTTTATCCCTCGTTTCACCGATAAGCTTCTCTCCGTTTGGGCTGGATTGAATCCAACCTCAGAGGGGGCACCTCAACCTTCTTATGCTGTCAGTTAGCCTTCATATTTGCATGCATAGTGAATAAAACAGCGAAAATAGGACTGTACCATGTGTCAAGACTCAAAACAGCAAGCAGTGACTTATGAAAACTAGAAATGTCTGAAATCTGAGTTTAAATGGATATATCAGCGTGTAGATCAGTCTAAAGTCTGCAAAAAGGGTTTAACAATGACATAACAACGTATAAATTAACTCAGATCTGCGAACTAAGTATTAAAACAGCAAACAAAACTCACTTGCAGACTGCTGTACCATCCAAAATCGGCAAAGCAAACCCTATGAAAGCAGTACTAGATTGTCTTTGGCACACAAATAAGTGCATCCAAAGGAGTGTTTAAAACTTTAATGTTTATGTTTTTTAAATTCGTGAAATTTGCTGTACTACCACAGCATTCAACTGACAAAATCAAGAGGCTGGTTCACCAAAGAGACAAGTACAAAGCTGGTATAATACCGTCTTTGCATAGAAATCAAGAAGCATAGAAGAGAAATGGACGAAGAGCGATTTGTTTTCTGTTGGCAATGAAAAATTCACTCCAGACAATGCCCCCTCTCTCCTTTTATTGATTTTAATCCTTAAACGCTCAAGCAAATGAATGTCGTGTGCCTTCTCTAAGTTTCCGAGCTTTGTCATGTGCTTCAGCCTTCACCCTTGACCTCATGTACTTCACCCTTTTGCATGGTTGAATTAAGTGGAGCAAGTCTCATGCATGCATCCTGTTCAAATTTAGTGCACCCTAGTCTCCTGCATCCTCTCTTATTCCGCCATTTGTCACAATGGGAGATCGCCACATGTCGCACATGCATTGATTCCACATGTCACGCATGTGCAGATGCCATATTTCATGCATGTATATGGATCACATCTAAAAAATAGGAGATAGTTTGCATGTCCATGCAAAAACATGCATGTCTATGGATGTGACATGTAACACCGTGCAAGTCAAACCCTAACTGCTAAAAAGTGAAGTACCTCACATGCCATTTCGGAAAAGCTTACTGGAATCGTGAGCTCACAAGGATGCTGAAAATATGCTCATCTCTGATATGCAGACCTCCGAACTGTCTCTTAAAAATTAGTAAAAATGCTAAAAATAGACATCTCCTTCAAGCTGATGGAAACCTGTGCCAATGTCTCTGACTCTGAACCTGGACCATAATACTGAACCGACCTGCACCTGAACCCTGTGGGAACCAATCTCATGACCATGAAAGTTGTCTCTCTAAAGAAAAATGAGTCTGAATACCAGCCTGATGAAATATGCTGGCTTTTAACCCTCCAATTTGCATGTGGGCAAATTAGGGGTTAACAATTATTAAAACATAAAAACAGAAATTTACAACTCATTTCTTGTTTCTAAGGCTTAAATTATTTTATCTTCAAGTTGGTAACTAAATCTCTGCAATTTCCAGCAAGCATAGATCATAGGTAAATAAAATATCTTTCATTCTTGCAATTAGTTGGATTCAATTGGTGGTTAGGTTGCATTCTTTGATTAGAGCATTTAAGAGAACACATTTAATAACTATCGAATTATCCTTGAGCTCATTACAAGTTCTAGGGTTTCACCCTAGACTTTGTTCTTAACCTTGGACATTTTATTAATTCACATTGGTGCTTGGTTAGTCTTTATATCGTTATTGTTGATTAGTAACTTGTCTATTTTATTATTCTAGTTTATCTTGTTATGTATGATTGAAGCATTTCTATTTGAATATAATTGTTTAAATTGAGTTATCTTTCAAGTTGTGGAGTCATTTAGTATCTTAAGTACATATTTAATATCATATCTTTCATACTTCCTTTCTTCCATTTAAAGCAAAATCATTCAATGAGGGGTTTCTTGTGTGGTGACAAGAAACCAAGGTTTCCTTTGGCTTGGTACCCGTCAGTTGAGACCTTTTCCACTTAAGTACAAATTAGGAGGTAACAACCACCATTATCAGTCTTAAAAAATCTGATGCTCCTCCTTGATTGTTTTTCTACTATAGCTTTAAATTCTTTGAACTTGGAAAAGGCATCTAATTTCTAACTTAGAAAACACACCCACATTATTCTTGGAAAGGTATCTATGAATAACAAAAAATACCTCGCACTAGAAAATGATACTGTCTTCAATGTTCATTGCTACACATATAACAGCATGAGTCAATTCAAGAAGCACATCGACTCTCCAAGCCTTTCCTTTATTGAAAGGCTTTCTATGTTGTTTTCCTGCAAGACATGCACCACAAAGAATGTCTTGTTTTTCTAGGGTATCTGGGAGACCATCCACCATTTTCATAGTAGTAAATAAAGAAAGATAATGCAACTTGAGATGGCCATCTCTCTGATGCCAAAATAAACATCTTTCCTATCCACTGCTATCCATCAGGGCATGTTCCTGAACCGAATTAGTACTCACAAAGCAAATAAGCCATTGTCTTCAACACCAAGACCAATTAATTTCTTTCTATGTTTATGAACAATATGGCACCTGTTGTTGCTAAAGTTTACATTGAGATGAGGGTTATGGTTCATAATTTCATTGATAGAAAGTAGGTTCCTATCCAAACAGGGGACAAATAATACATTAAGGAAGAGCAGTCTTTTACCTTGCATTTCAATATGCACATTTCCTTCAAGCAATTCTATATTCTTCCCTGCCGCCAAAAATCACGGAATCTGAACCTGTCTTGTCTTCCTTAAATTAAGACAAATCTTTTCTGTTTGTGAAATGATGAGAGACACCAGAATCAATGTAGTAATCAGTCCTGTTTGAAAGGGCCTCCTTATTCCTGTCCATAAAGACATGACATTCATTTTCTTGTTTATGTCCAACCACATATGCCTGCTTCTGGCTGTTTTGACTAGCTCTTAACTTGTGTTTTTCATCCCATATTTTCTTTCGACAAAATTTACTTTTATGACCAAGTTTGCCACAATAAAAGCACTTAAAAATGTTTTCGAGTTTTTTGATTACCTGTATCATTGACCCTGTCGTTGGCCTTGCCGATTTCTTTCCACTCACTTGTAGTCTTGCTACCCTTGCCTTTTCCTTTAAAATTTGCTGCTAAGGCTACCTTTGAAGCATCATGACTACTGTTATTTCTGAATTTCTTCCTCCACCTATCTTTCTACAACAGATTATTGCTACGTTGGTCTAATGTTAGCTCATCATTCGTAGTGATATTTAGTGTCTCAATAATATTCTAACTCTTCAAGGTTATGGTTACGAGATTTTCCTCTTCCATCTTCATATGAATAGCTTTTAACTGATATGTAATATATGTAATCTTCAATAAATGATTTGGAAGAGAATCATGTGCTTTTGTCTTAATAGAAAACAAAATATGCTTCAAGAAAAAGGCTCTACCTTTATCAGAAGTGTGATATAAATCCCAAAGAGTCTACCAAATGGTGAGTGCATCGTCTGCATTCTGAATTGTTGGAAGCATCTCATCCACGACAGAGAGTTTAATGAGCATGAAGGCCTCTCGATTCTTGGCATCATATTTTGCTTGGGCATCTTTGTCAGTTTCACTTCGAACTTCCTTTTTGGAAATCACCTTGTCCAGGCACCTGTACTAAAAAAATCACAAGCATTTGCTGTTTCTATGTTTTGAAACTCTGGCTATTAAATTTCCGACTGGTCTTGAGCATAATATTTGACAAAGTGGCCATGTTCCTGAAAATTAAAAGCAATGAATCCATCCAAAGAATAAGAGGAAAAATAATGAAGTGAACCTATTGAGCAAACTGATAACTTATCCAAAAAAAACTCCTTATCAGATGACAGCTGTGTATGGTGTGACAGTGTTGGACCACCACGTCCATATGGTTGTATGAAACATAGCTCTGCAAGTTCCTACCATTTCCTTACAGTAAAAATGAATAGACAGTACAATTCAATTGAATGATGTACGACTCAATAAATTGTTGTATTGCTCAATTAGATACTGTACAACTTAATTAAAAAAAACTGTACGACTCAAATAATTACAGCATGGTTTGATTAAAATACTGTATGGCTCAGTTAATAATAAATATAATACTGTGGCTATAAAATTTGTATGGCTCTGCAAAGTGCAAACACAAAAATACTTCTTATAGTCTCAAGAATCTGCATGTACCGCCTGTAAAAAATCCATATCGTCTTCAAATTGAATTTTAAAAATCCATAGGGTGTGCCTCCTCTGAAATTTCTGTAGTTTCTCTTGCATTTAACATGGTCCGCTATCCTAGTAGTTTGGATTCTTTAAAAAGGAAGAGAAAGTTAGATTTAATTTATGCCAAGCCATTTAATATTTTATAAACTGTAGGGAAATATTTCAAATATCCATGTATCCATCTTGGGTTTCCTCACACCTAATTCTCTGTGCACCACAGTATTCTCATATTCATATCAGCCATAGTCCTAGAATGCTTCGGTCGCTATCTTTGTTTGTGGATTTCTAGAAGTTCATCAATTTTCATTATCAAGAACTTTAAGTTACTTGAAACAAATTGCCATGGCAATAATTTACTGATAAACTTTCATTTTACAGAATCAGGCTGTCACCGACTCATCTATAATGTAACAGAGCTTTCTGATCTTCTTCACATAGTAGAAATTAATACATAAATCATGTATGAGGTGGTTATTACATGTTATGATTATGTTTGAATTTTTTGTTGTTGGAGAAATTACAGTCGGATGTTTATTTTTATGTCTTATTATCATTTACAGGTATCCCTATCATCTCTAAACCGACATGCAGTTGCCACAAGAGAGGACGTCGGGACTTCAAAGGCACTTTGTCTTGAGAAACATTTTAAATCCATATTTCCAGAGAGCAAAGTTGATGCTAGAGTCCAGCTATATGATGCATCATCCGAGGCAGAAATTCTTGGAGGCCACCCTGATTTTGTTTTGGATTGTATTGACAACATTGATACGAAGGTTGAATTTTTACTTCCTTTCTCTCTTTAGTGACATTGCTTTCACCAAGGTTGGATTTTGATTTTGATCCTTGCTGGGGTAAATCTTGTATCATATTGTAGTTAGTACATAAAGTTATATTTTCTGTTTTGTTGGCCAACAACATAATTTTTAACATGTAATACTAGTCAGACAAAGTACTTTTTGAGTCACACAATTTATTGTAACATGAAGAGAACACAAATTAGGAAACACGAGATAATATGTGCAAGCATAACAGCATGCATCTGGACACAGTCCTAAATAACAGGTTTTGAAGTAATGCTTTATTTTTATGATACAAAGTTGGTATAGAGGATCATCACATCGGGACCAAAGTTACCAGAACCGAACCGGTGGTCAAACCGTCTGACCCCGAGAACCAGAACTGGACCAAAACCGGAAAAAAACAGGATCACAAAACCAGTCCACCAAAAATACAAAATATTCAAATTTTGAAAAATTATATATATATAGATATGTGCGTGTGTGTGTGTGTGTGTTTGTGCATCCATGTGAATTCAAACCATTATACAAAAATATGCAAATTTTCTCATGTATATAGCAAATAAGAGTGCATAGAACCAAAATAGCATCAAGTGCAATCCATGTGTGAATCAAAATACATCAACAAAAAGGCTCTAAATGGTCTACAGAGTCCAAAAGTAACTCTAGACTTGATATTAAGATTGAAAAGACTAAAGAGTCAAAGACTACACTATCTTATCAACAGAATCATCTGAATCCTTAGGCTCCAAATGTATCCAAAAAAACACAGCCCATAAACTCTAAAAAATACTCCTTTAATGTATTCTTCAAATTGGCCTAGCAACTAGCTCTAAGACCCTCAACAATCGGCACTCTAAAAGAACCAAAGACCCTCAACCCACAAACTCAAAAAGTTTCAAATGAATAATGTAAGAGAAGGAGAGGGAGTGGGGCTCTTTTTATAGCTTTGTTAGGGGTTTTAGGGTTGTCCACATTCATCACCCCTAAACTCACTTTTCATTTTTTATTTTTAAATTTGAGTTGTTGGGTTCACCGTATGGCTCCCCACGAAACCAGTACAGACCGATCGGTCTCAACAAAAAAACCATTGTTCCACGGAGACTTGTCTTGCAGGGGCAACGACGCGTTTTACTCGTTTCCAGCGTCCTGGGGACTTGGGGATTCCTGGCGAAACGTTTCCCCCCCTCATGCCCCTGAGAATATATTTTTTAATGTTTTCCCATTATTTTCACTTTTTACAATCTCTACTCGGTAAGTTGGTACTGCTTAGAAAATAAATCAATATATTTAGTATTTACATTGCACAATCATGAATATACATCAAATGATTATTATTTTTGATATTTTTTTTAATAATTTTAGAGACATCCCACCGATCCCCTTGAATGTCCCTAAAATTTGGGGGTGGTCTCCACATGTCCTGAATGTGCGTTTCCCTGCTCTCGTGTCCCCCCGTCCCAGAAACTTGTGGGTGTAAATCACCTTAAAACTCAATCTTGACCTACATAGTATATATTTTAATTTTTACTGATAACCACACATGAGTTTTTTTTCTAGTAATGTAGTGGAAAATAAACACTGAGAAACATATAACAATAATCACTTCAATAAAGACAGTATTTTTGGGTATGGAAACCCCAAAAAACCCAAGATGGGAAAACAGGTGCAACAATCAGATAAGAAATTTTAATTATGAAGATATAGAACAAATACAATCCAGTAGATCAATTCACCCAAGCTGGCAAAATAGAACCTCTGCGAATCACTGAGCAAACCCAACAAATCAGTACACCCCCCTGCGCAGCTGTACTACCTCTGCCTGATGTGTACTATGTTAGAATTTGATAGCTCGATGGCACTCCTGCATTAGGTGCCTAGGTGCAGGGGTCATTAACTTGGAGTCTCATTTATATTCTTAAAGTGACTTTAGTAATGTGTTTTTATTAAAGTACCT
>LPNX010233122.1:537781-547787 GCA_001517045.1 Pseudotsuga menziesii
ATTTTCAACATACTACCTCCCTCTCAATGATCTCGTACGACTCTGTGCTTTGTCTGATCACTATGCAAATGCTCTGGGTGAATGCTCCTCAGTCTTCTCTACAAACTTCTTCCTCTAACTTCTATGTTTGTCTGTGTGTGTGTCCTCTCCACCAAATCTTCTTTTAACTCAATGGCCAAGTGAAAACCCTAACCCTCACTATGGATCAATGGATAAAATCCTTTGGTGAGATCAATGGCCAAGATTAGATTAGCCATCACTTAAATTATTTTCACTTTAACTTTATAAAAAGTGACTCCATTAAGTCAATTAATAATTAGATCACTAAATGTACTTTCCTAAGTCTAAACTTAGGAAAATCACATTAATACATTTGGCTTCTTGCTTTATGTCTTCTAGTATGCAATGCCGCATGCAGTGATAGAAGACCTTCTTTGTTGCCACTTTCTAACACTCCCTCTCAACGAAGAAGGGATTTGGTAGCAATCCCAACTTGTCTCTGATCTTCACAAAACTGTGTCTACAAAGTGCCTTGGTGAAAATGTTCACCACTTGCTCATCTGTCTGAATGTACTCCAATCCAATGGTTCCTTTCTATACACAGTCTCTCCGGAAGTGATACCGGATATCTATGTGTTTGCTCCGGTCATGGAACCCTGGATTTTCAGATAGCCTGAAGCCACTCTGATTGTCACAATGAACCACTGTAGCCTCCAGCTCACACTCAAATAACCTTGAAAGCAACTTCCGCAATCACATTCCCTCACATGCAACTAAACTGGTTGCCATGTACTTAGCCTTTGCCGAGCTCAACGCAACTGACTTCTGCTTCCTGCTGAACCAAGAGACAACCCCTGACCCAATGTTGAAGCAGCAACCTGAAGTGCTCTTCTGATCTTCTACACATCCTACCCAATCAACATTTGTGAAGACTGCTAACTGTACACTCCCACTGTGCTCATAAACCAACCCGTACTCCACTGTACCTCTAATGTAGAGAAGCACATGCTTCGCAGTTGTCCAATGTACTCTTGGAGGGTCCAACATGAACTGGCTCAAAGAGTTGACTGCAAAGTTAATGTCTGGCCGTGTGTTGACCTAATACATGAGTGATTCGATAAGCTAGCGATACAATGTAGGATCAAACCTCTCTAACCCTGATGCATCAATCTTCCTCCAGTTGGGAACTAGAGTTATGGACATGGGCTTGCAATCCACCATCTTGAATCTCTTCAAGGTCCCCACTGCATACTTCTTCTGTCCAATGAAGAAGCACCCATCTCTCTGCCAAACCTCCAAACCTAGGAAGTAATGCATCAACCCAAGGTCTTTCATCTCAAACTCAACTGCAAGGTTGGACTTGCAGTCGTCAAATTTCAATCAACCTCTTATCTCGTGTAAGAAAGAGATCGTCTACATACAATACCAATATGAGAGGCACCTCACCTGAGAAGAAGTACACATTGTGGTCTGTCTCACTCCGCTGGAATACCATCTCCCGTAGATAGCTGTCTATCCTTGAGTACCATGCCCGAGGTGCCTGCTTGAAACCATAAAGAGCTCTTTGCAATTTGAATACATGCGATTCCCTGTTCTCCACATTGAACCCCTCGGTCTTCTCAATGAATACCTCCTCCTCTATAACTCCGTTAAGGTGAAAATTTTCAGGAACCCCAACCCGATTTCAGTTTTAGTTTAGCATATGGTTTAGTGCCCAAACCCCATCATTGCATGTACATTAAAAATAAAATTTTTGACTGAAAACATAAAACACATGAGATTTCTTTTCAACTTTTGAACTCTGAAAATTTATAACAGCCCTAAACTCTTACTCAGAAATTTAAATTCATTCACATGCATGAAATTAAATGCTCATATTTTTGGTCAAATTGACCTAGGAAAAACCCCGAAGGGAAAACTTGTTTTTTAGAGAGATTTTATTATTTCTTTAGAGACAAATTTATTCAGCAAAATACAACAGTACTTATCTCTTTTCCATCTCGAAATATGTGCCAAAACAACACTCTGAACACCTGCTGTATGAAACTCTCAATTTTTGCCACACGTATGATTGTACGAACGCCTCGATTTCTATGCATGCTGCCTTGAAATTTGTGTTGTACGGTCTGTTGTACGGGCAACAATAAATGTTGTACCTTCCTCGAAAATAATGTTGTACAGGTTTTAATTTCTGCCTCGAAAACTGTGCCTGTTATCACCTTAATTTTAGTGCAGTACGAACTGTATGGCATGCATTAATTGTTGTACGTTCTTCCTGCATCAATTATTGTATGACTGCATTGGGATTCATGCCATTTTGTTGGTACAAGTCTCGAAATTTGTGCTCTCCTTTCTCTTCCTAGTTTTGGAAAAATGTGCAAGGGTTTACTCTTTGGTTCATCTCTTGCTCTTCTCTCAAAATTCTCTCTTGTGAAAGTGAACAATGATTTCTCTTTGCCTTTTCCAAGCCCTTTTTGTTTGAGTAACTTCTATCTTGAGATCAATGGCTTAGATTAAAAGCTAACCAAATGAGATCAAGGGCCCATCTCATTTCCTCATTAAAAATTACTTTTAATTATTAAAATGAGAACTTAATGAACACCCTCATTAATACTCATAAAGTCACTTTTAAGATATAAACTCAAACACAGTTAAAGGTCACTTTATCATGAAGTCATTTTCACCTTTTAATTTGGCTAGGGACCACTTTTTAAATTGTCCTTGTCCAACCTAAGGCATGAGTGGACAAACACTTCCTAGGTAAACATTCAACACTCCCTCTTAGCGAGGAAGGTGTTTTTCACCACTCCCATCTTGTCTTTGAAATGTATGTGCTTTCCTCTTCCCAAAGACTTCGTGAGAATATCTGCCACCTTCTCATCTGTAGAAATGTACTGTAACTCTACAGCTCCTCTCTGGACATAATTTCTGATGAAGTGGTATCTGATCTCAATGTGCTTTAACCTGTCATGAAACACTGGATTCTCAGAGAGCCTGATGCAACTCTGATTGTCATAGTGAATGATTGTAGGCCTCAACTCCTGACCAAATAAATCAACCATGAAGTTGCGAAGCCACAATGCTTCGCAACTAGCCTCACTGGCTTCCATGTACTCAGCCTCTGCAGAACTCAAAGCAACGGACTTTTGCTTCCGACTGAACCACGACACAACTGCCGAACCCAACCTGAAACAACAACCGGAAGTGCTCTTCTGGTCCGAAGCACCGCCTGCCCAATCTGAATCTGTGAAGCCAACCAAGTCCACTTCACTTGACCTCTTGTAATTGAGACCATAATCTACAGTCCCAACAAGGTATCTCAATATATGTTTTGCAGCTATCCAGTGCATTCTCCTGGGCTCCACCATGAACTGAGGGACAGTGTTCACCGCAAAACTCATATCTGGTCTGGTGTTGACCAAATACATCAGAGAACCAATAAGCTGACGAAACAAAGTAGGATCCACCAACTCTTCCTCAGAAGCATGAAGCTTCTTCTAGTTGGTGACCATGGGTGTGGACATGGGTCTACAATTCTCCATCCGAAATCTCCTCAGAACATCTGCAACATATTTTCCTTGTTGCAGGAAAACATGTCCATCCTCCTGCTACACCTCCATGCCTCAATAGTAGTGCATCAACCCAAGGTCGGTCATCTCAAACTCCGAAGCAAGATCTTTCTTGCATGCCTCAATTAGGTGCTCTCGTCCCGTAATGAACAAATCATCAACATACAACAGAAGAATGAGTGGAACACCTCCAATCACAATGCAGTACAGGTTGCGATCCGCCTCACTCTTTTGAAACCCAATCGAATGCAAATAAGAATTAATCCTCGAGTACCAAGCGCGGGGGGCTTGCTTCAGACCATACATGGCCTTTTTCATCCTGCATACATGAGAATCTCTCTCATAAATCTCAAAGCCTTGTGGCTGATCTAGATATACCTCCTTCTGTAGAAGACCGTTGATAAAAGCGTTCTTCACATCCATCTGATGGATCCTCTAACCCATCTCTGCCACAACGGAGATCATTGCTCTGATTGAAGAAAATCTTGCAACCCTATGCAAAGGTCTCATCATAATCAACTCCCTCTATCTGTGAGAACCCTTTTGCTACAAACCTAGCTTTGTACTGCTCGATGCTGTCATCCGCAACATGCTTGATTTTGTAGAGCCACTTGGAAGTCACAACTGACTTCTCCTCTGGTTTAGGAACCACCACCCACACACCATTCTTCATGATGAAATTGTACTCTTCCATCATGGCATCTCTCCAAACCTGATGTACGGAAGCCTCCTCATAAGTAGTAGGCTTAGACTCACGCAAGCTGGTCTCTTGTGCCATGTAATTGGAAAATCTCTTTGGTGCCTTGCTCTCTTTGACCTCCCTCTTGGGTGGTCCCACAGACTCCTTTGCTTCCTTCATAAGCTCCCTAAGCCAACTTGGCTTTCTCTTCCTGGAAGTAGCATCGTGTGGCAGACCCTCCTCTACATCCTCATCAGACAAATGTCTCCCTGAAGAAGTACCAATGGTCTGAGATCATGTCGCTGGTGAACCTGAACTTGAACCCTGTGTATCTGAATCATCTGAAGGTGTAACCTGTGAACCTATGACTCGTGAACCTGTCCTTGTACCAGAAGTCCCTATAGACTGAGTCCCTGAAACTGATGAACTTGTAACCTGTGGCCCAGTCACTCCTGAGACCGGTGACCCAGTGCCCTGACCCGCTGAACTCTGAGATGCTGTCACCTGTGGAGTAACTTGCTGGTCCTCTATCTCAGAATCTCTAGATCTTCGAAAGGCTCTCTCCTCCTCAAATCTCACCTCCTTCCTCACCACAACTTTCCTCTATGTAGGAAAGGTAAATGCAGAAAGCCTTCGAGGCCTCATCATATCCAACAAAAATACCCCTCTCTCTCGTAGCCTCCAACTTTGTCCTCTTCTCAGAAGGGACTTATCAGTATGTAAGGCATTCAAAAATACGGAAGTGGCCTATTTCAGGCTTCTTCTCGGTGAACATCTCCTCAGGAGTTTTGCACCCCAAGGCGCGGTGCAGACTCTTGTTCTGCACGAAAATAACTGTACTACAAGCCTCTATCCATAGAAAGAAAGGAAGACTCTGATAATGCAGCATGGCTCTAGCTGCACCAAATATCGCACGGTTCTTCCTTTCAGCCATTCCATTCTGCTGTGGAGTGTAAGGAACTGTCAACTGCCTCCTGATACCCTCCTATCTACAAAACTCATCAAAATCATGAGAGATATACTCACCTCCATTATTTGATTTGAGTACTTTGATCTTCTTTCATTTCTGGTTCTCCATAAGAGCTTTGAACTATTAGAACCAAACCAAGACCTCCTTTGACTTCTTGCTTCTCAGAAAGTAGATTTAGGTCTTCCTGGAAAAGTCATCGATGAAAGTAATTTAATACTCATAACCCGTTAACGAGGCAGAAGACATGGGACCACATAAGTTTGAATGAATCAACTCCAACACTCCCTCTGATCTGCTGTCATTGCTTGGAAAAACAGTCTCGGTGTACTTTCCCAAAGCACACCCTTTGCAGACACCACTCCGCTCTGAACTGAAATCTGGCAAACCTGTGGTCATGTCTCTTTGCATCCTCAAAGCTGAATGATGAAGATGGCCATCGTACTGTTCCATAACTCACACAATTCACTGCTGCTTTGAGTGTGTGCCAGTGCATGATGTGGCTGAAAGAGAAGCTTGTACAATTTCCTGCATCTGAGTCCAATCACATATGAAGCAGATGGACCCTCTGCTTTGGGAAAGATGCGAACTTTCCCATCTAGGGCATATACCCCAAGGCCTTTGTCCTCAATCTTGGAAACTGGCACAAGGTTCTTCTTCAGCCCAGGGACATACAATACATCCCCTAGTACCATGGGCTCCATGGACTCCCTGTCAAAGCGGACTGTTCCACTCCCAACTTCTCTCACCACTGTATCATCGCCTAATACAACCTCCAACTCCAAGCTTGTCTCTGATATCTCGGTGAACATGTCTCGATGACCTGCCATGTAACTCGAAGCCCCACTATCTATGTACCAAGTGAGGAAGTAGTGGAAGTACTAAGTGAATGCCGAACGATCATGGAATGCTCCATGTGATCCTCAAAATCCTTGCTGGTGATGGATGATGCTCTCTCTACACAACCACCAACAAAGAGAGAAAACTCTCTCTCAAATCTAGCAGCATACTCATCAATCTCTGTTGAAGCTGCTGTCTGCTGTTTATTCTTCTTCTTGTTTGGGCATTGTCCAGCATAATGGCCAAACTTCTGACAAGCAAATCATTTCACTTTGCTCATGTCCTCTCCATTTTGCTGCTTGGTTCCACCCTTGGAACCCTTCTTGAACTTCTTCTTCTTCTCGTTTGCTGCTAATGCCACATTCTCCCCATCATCCTTACTGTGAGATGTCCTGCCCTGTACATATTGTTAAACTAGTAGCAACAAGGAAGGTCTTCCTGCATGCATGTGTTAGTGCATGCAAAAGACTTAAATTAGGAAACCAGTTGTATTTAATTTAATTTTCCTAAGTTTACTTTGGAAAATAAATTAAACTGATCTAAATTAACTTTAGTGAAACACTAGTTAAAGTGAAAGTGAAATTAGGGTTTTTTCTTTACCACTAGTTAAAATGAAAGTGAAATTAGGGTTTTTGCTTTACCACTAGTTAAAGTGAAAGTGAAATTAGGGTTTTTGCTTTACCTAAAGTTATAAAAGAGAGATCAATTGGTGGAGAGGACACACACACTTGTATTCCGATAGAGACAGGATATAGACAGGGAGAGAAAGTCAGACAGAGGGTTTAGCTGACAAGACGGAGGAGCGAGTATCAGGATCACCGAGCTTCGTACAATTGGGTCGTACACTCACATAGGAGGGTGTTGAGGTTTAACTGGGATTTGCCCAGTGATTTTGCCAGGTACTGCATTCACCAGGTTTGGGTGAATTTGCAGTGATTGTAAAAGTTCCATATTTTCTCATAATAAAATCTTTATTTGGCTGCTGCACCGGTTTTCCCATCTTGGGTTTTCCTGGGGGTTTCCATTCCCAAAATAATAGTGTCAATATTGCAATGTGATGTTCTGATTTATTTCTCAGTTTTATATTTCGGTGCATATTGTAAAAGATATTCATGTGTGGTTATCAGTAGAGATTTTGCATGCACTGTTAGCCCTAGTTTGAATGTTAAAGGAAAATTTACATGGTATCAGAGCTCTGGTGAGCTTATGTTGAGATATTTGCAGCAACAGTGATAGATCAGGGGCATATCTATAGGAAGACACAAACCTAGACTTCCAGATCTAGGGTTTGACAAGTACACTTCACTATGGCCATGCAGTTGAGAGTTGAGGATAGACTCTAGGGTGCTCAGAACTTTCCTACATGGAAAGAAAGGATCACAAGGATCCCTAATGTTAGTGATGCAGAGGAGCACATTGACTCCGCGAAGGTTCCACCCAGAGATCCGACAGATTTAGTAGCTTGGAAGAAGATTGATTCCAGATCCATGCTAATTATCATGGATGGAGTGGAGGACCATATAGTCCCTCACCTTTCTAGTAAGAAGACCGCTACAGAGATGTGGACGGCTTTGGAGAGTCTGTACCAAAGCAAAAACGAGAACCGAAAGATGGTGTTGCAAGAGAGGATGCGCAACACAAAGATGGTCAAGGGAGAAGGAGTGGTGCCTTATCTCACGAGGCTCACACAGATTAGGGATGAGCTTGGAGCTGTTGGCTCTAAGACAATGGATGAGGAGCTAGTTTGGATAGCCCTCAATGGCTTCTCTAAGCCATGGGACACCTTTGTCAAAGGTGTTGTGGCTAGGGAGAAGCTCTTTGATTGGCAGAGACTGTGGGACGACTTTGTGCAAGAGGAGACCCGCATGGGTCAAGGATCAGGCTCATCCAATAGTTCCCCATAGATTGTGGATGAGGAGGCTCTAGTCCTTACAGGGAAGACCAAGGAGAAGGCAAAGAGGAAGAAGGATGTTAAGAAGAACCTTGACGTGTGAAAAGTCAAGTGTTTTATCTGCCACAAGCAGGGACACTTTGCCTCCCAATGCCCAGACAGGAAGAAGAAGAGTAACACTCAGATGGCTGGATCTGTAGAGGTGAATGAGTTTAGCAGGAACTTCGATGATGAGTTCTGCTTGATAGTTGGCATGGCAAGCACCACAGGGAGCAACATATGGTACATCGACAGTGGAGCATCTAATCATATGACTGGACAAAAGAGATTCTTCAGAGACTTGCAGGAGGGTGGAAAAAGGATCCACGTTGAGCTGGGTGATGATGCACGGTATCAGGCGCAAGGAGTTGGCACTATTTTGTTTCAGAGGGAGTCTGGAAAACCCCTTAGTTTTGCTTGTGTTGTATGTTCCAAGACTAACCAAGGACCTTATATCAGTCTCCACTCTGGAGGACAAGGTATATCAAGTGAAGTTTTGTGACCATAGAGTATATATCAGGCCAAAGGGGTTAGATGTTAGAATTTGATAGCTCGGTGGCACTCCTGCATCAGGTGCCTAGGTGCAGGGGTCATTAACTTGGAGTCTCATTTATATTCTTAAAGTGACTTTAGTAATATGTTTTTTATTAAAGTACCTTTTTGATGTGACTTTATGATTTAAAAGTGAGTTGCACTTTATTATGTTTTTAAAGTGACTTTAAGTCATAAAGTGTATTTTTAAATATTTAGGGTGATATGACTTTTCAAAAAGTAAAAATTTGGTGTAAAGTTCACTTAGGAGATTTAAGTGAGTGAGAGATTAGATCCTAGCCATAGATCTCTTGGCCAAGATCTAATCTCGTCCATTGAAGGTGAAAAGTCATGAGAATAACCCTAATAGGGTAAATAAAGTGCATGAGACTTCATTTGGCACATAATCCAAAAAGAGAGTTTTTGGTGAGAGGCTCGAATTCCCAGGGAGGAGTTTGAGAGGGCTTGAGTTCCAAGGAGCAGCTTGGAGAGAAGAGAGAGAAGTGGAAGATGAAGACTGAGACAAGCTTCAGACTTGGATGAAGGGCACGATTTCTAGAGGAGTCTAGGGCACGAAAACCAAGGCAGCAAGCAACCATTAATGCTGGGCCGTACTGCTGAGATAAACACTTGAGGAGGGCGCTGTTACCAAGGCATACTTTGAGCATGTTTTCCAAGGAAAAGTACAGTCATAAATGCTGAAATTTATTACTGGAGTTTGCACAGAGTTTGATGCTGGTACTGGGCGCATTTTCCAAGGATTTGGACAATAATAAATGCTGATATTTATTACTGCGAATGTTTGCAGCATGCGTGAGCACAGCTTCATGGTTGTGGTCTGAGAATGAGATAAGTACTGTTGGTTTTAAGCTGAGATTCGTACATTGTAAATTGTGCATGAGAAGTTTCTGTAGTTGAAAGAGAAATTTCTGAGTTTTCCCTTCATAATAAAATATCTTCTCTCTCACTGGTTTTCCCCAAGGTGTGGGGTTTTTCCAGTGTCAAATTTGACCAAAATACTGTGTCTTAAATGTGTTTACAGTCTGCTGATTTTTAGTTAATTTTCTGCTGCAAAGTTTACTTAGTTATAGTATATCAGCTTACAGAGACATGAAATTTACATGCATGTGATATGTGTTTGGTTTTATGAATGTTGAAGACTGATATCAGAGTTTTACTAAGTGTTTGGGTTGAGTTAAGGCTCAGATTTTAACATGGTATCAGAGTTGGGGCTCTGAGATTTCAGTGAACTGTTGGGCAGCAGAAAAGTGCTGATTTTTTTGATGCTAGTGCATGTGAAGTAACAGCTGTCTGTTAATTTGTTTTTTTGCTGAGAGTGAGCAGAAAAGTGCTGGTTCAGTACAGCTAATATTTTTGGTCAAAGAAGGTAGAGTGTGCCTTGTTGGAAAAAGAGCAGAAGAGAATGATGGCTTGCATCCGGTATGAAGATAGGTTGGAAGGGATTTCCAACTACTTACAGTGGAAAGCAC
>LPNX010233122.1:557164-642067 GCA_001517045.1 Pseudotsuga menziesii
CTGCCTAGGTACAAAAATCAACAGATTTCATGTGCAGTGTTATTGCTAGTCAATACCTGGTTTTCTGTCTGTGGGTAGTTGTTTCATGTATGTAGATAAGATAAGACAATTTTATTAATGTCCAACAAATGACACTTCTGATCTAGGCACTTCTGATCTGAATAGAGAAAGCAGGTAGCAAGGAACCCTTTAGAATCGCTGTATAGACAGTGATATCGCCCTTGTAGTGCATAATATATGGGTCACTCGAAGATGAAGTGCTCCTCAGTCTCAATCTTCTGTTGATTGAACAAATGAGAAATCCTCCCCATCCATGAGATATAGTGATCAGACTCCATGTGTGTGTGTGTGTGTGCGCGCGCGACCGCACGCTCAGAGAGACTCCCATCCCTTGTATCAAGAAGTATCCATGGAAAAAACAATTTAAATTAATGTAAAATTGTAAATCAACGATATAGATTGATTTTTCCTGTTTGTGAGAAGCTGGGGAATTAACTGATGACCTTTGTTACCAGATTCGGTCTGCCAGGGTCCGAATTAGTATCGGATTTGATAGGGAAACATTGATTTGGGGATCCGTTTCCATTCTTCGAGATTCGGTAAAAACATTTGGGGGATATGGATCTGATTTAGGATCTGTTTCGGAGGAAAAGGGATTCAATTCCCAGATACAGATTCGCTTTTTTGAGAAATGGAATCAATTGGGACCGTATCCCAAATTTCAAGATACGGTTCCTTCAATGGGAATTGAATCCTGAAAAAACCAAACAATAAAACATTAAAAAATTAAAAAAACATTAAATAGCGCGGGAGGTAAGCTTACGAGGGCCCCACTGCGACTCCCAAACCGCCGGTAAAACCCTTCATGATGGAGACTAATACTATCATTTCATTTCGCGATTGGGAGAAGGAGCTTGGTGGCTGATTGGTTAACCCTCAACCATGAAGGAGCTACGCTGCTACAAGGAGCCAAGGACCCGACGGGTGACTGGTATGTTCCCTGGCCCCTGGGTTTTAGACTTTTAGTTTTAATTTTTTTATGTTTTTTGTGTATGCATTGTGCAACATGCCAACAAAAATGTGCACAGCAAAAAAAATTGTTGTGCATGCTTGTTAGCATACACAGCAAATTTGCTGTGTATGCTAACAAGCATGCACAACAATTTTTTTGGCTGTGCATAAAAGCTTGTTAGCATACACATCAAAAACATGTGCTGACTGCTGTGTAAAAAAATTGCAATCCTGTCACCTGCGAATGCAAAAAAAAATTGGAAATATTTAATAAATGAAAACATATATATCAGACTTCAGTTAAACTTATTAATTATAAATTATAATAAGATTTTCATTTAGTTTGTATCCAATATATTATATTAGTGACACTGTGCAATTGCCAATGTGCAGTGAGTCAGTGCACTAGCAGAAACGACTTTACAAAACACTGGACAGTGAAAGTTGAAAGAGTAAATAGAAAGTGACCAAACTAGCAATGGCGTCACGTTGACCAGTTCAATCTAGGGGAGGGAGAGGAATTGGAACTCAACAAACTGGGAACGTGCAACAACAAACATTACCAACATACTCTGTTGACGCTCCCCTGTGGAAGTATGTGACTAAGATTGGGCCAAAAGAAAAAAACAAAGGTGGTGGCAGTTGCTTGTGGAACTGAAAAAGGTGCAAAATTAATTTTATAGCGTCTTACTTGAGGGTTAAGGCCCATTTTCTTTGGCTGGAAGGTGATCATGCAGTTCACTACTGCAAAAAAAACACCTGAAAAGATGTGGAGGCATTTCAAGCAGAGCAAGATGCTGTAGATATGGCCAAGGCAGAAAGGAGGAGTTTAAGACAACCGTCTTTCTCAAAAAGGGGAAATGAAGTTCCCTTGATTGTTGAAGAAGCCCACAAGAGACAAAATATTGAACCCTTGACCAAAATGTTTGACATTGGAGGGAGGGATGAGATGGACATCAGAGTTGCAAGAGCCATATATGCATGTGGATTTTCCTTCAAGGTTGTGCAGTCTCCATATTGGCAAGACATGCTAAGTACAGTGAATGAGGCCCCTAGGGGTTACATGGGACCAAACTTTGAAAAGGTGCGCACTAGCCTTTTGCAGAAGGAGAAATTGCTTGTGGAAAAATTATTGGCACCGATTCGTTCCTCTTGGAATGGCAATGGTGTGTCCATTGTATCTGATGGTTGGATTGATACAACCAATAGGTCATTGGTGAACATTATTGTCATGTCTCTTGCATGCCCATACTTCTTGAGGGAAATAGATGCTTTAGGGGAGGAGAAGACTGCTGAATGGATTGTTGAAAAAATTTCAGAATCAATCGAATATGTGGGGCCTTCAAATATTGACTATGCTGCACAAGTTTCTGGAACGTAGGGAACGTGGGAACGGGTATCGGATATGTCTAGAAGTTTCCCCCAAATTTGCAGGAAACAGCAGGTTGGGAACGCCAATAATATATATTAAAAAAATACAAAAAAAATAATTAAAAAAAACATGAGAAGAGAAGAAACATAGAGAAAAAGAAAAATGTTAACACAAATCAGAAACTTATCCCTTGTATTACGGTTGTAACTAGAACTTCTTAGCAGATGGAAATGACAATAAAATCAAGATTACCATCCACGTCATTGATTATATAAGGTAGACTCTTTCTAATGTGGGGACTTTTAGAAGTTATAGTCCCTATATTTGTGTCTATATGTATAGAGTAAGTTTTTAGTTTTGTGTCAACTATGATTAAAATGTATTAGAATATTAAATGTTTACAAAACATTCTATGCCAAGGTATTTGCAAAGGTATATAATTATTCAAATTTAAATTATTATAAAATCAAAATAAGATATTTTTTATTTAAATGTAATATATGAATTTAGTTTTAAAGTAAGATTTAAAACCATTTCCAATTAGTTAAAAGTTTACTTTCTATTCATAAAGTAAACAGTAAAATAAATAAATTTATTTTCTTTTATTGAATACTATATAAAAAGTCAAAATAGATTTACATTTATTATTGATTAGTGATAATTGCAATTCAGCGTAGGGATGAGTGAATGTTCTAGCACGAATGTTAAATAGAGATCAGTGCACCAACTTGACAAGGTAGCATGAAATTTTTTTTTATTGCAACTTAGTTTTCTAGAGAAATTTTTGAGTCAACCATATATATGTATGGTCTCAAGGAATGGCGATCATGAATGCGTGGAAGTTCCCAATGAAGGAAATGCGTAAAAAGAAGTCCCCAAGTTTCCGTCCCAATCATCCGAAACGGTTCCCATTGGATTGGGAAAGTTCCCTACAAGTTCCAAAGTTCCCTGGAACGTCAGAATTTCGGGAACGAGTTTCTTAAAAGCCGGGAGCGGTTCCCGTGCTACATAGAATATTGTGCAAGTTATAACAGATAATGCACACTCATGCAAAGCAGCTGGGGCAATTATTGAGGCAACATATGACCATATTTTTTGGACACCCTATGTGGTCCATAGTTTAAATCTTGCTTTTAAATCCATTGTTACTGAAGTTGAATGGATGAAAAAACTATGTGAAGAAGCAAGAGAGATTTAGATTTTTATAAGTAACCACCAACATGCACAGGCTATGCATAAGGAATTGCTAGACTCTAACTTCTCAAGGTTGGAGAAACCAGATTTGCATCACATTACATAATGATCAAGCGGTTAGTAGATATGAGGGACGTTTGTCGTCTATGGTTGTTAGTCCACGGTGGCAAACATGAAACAAAGCAACAATGAAAAAACAATGTAGGTTAGAGGTACGATTCTTGATGAGGCTTGGTGGGTTCAAGTTGAGCTTTTTGTTTCCAATATGGAGCCACTTGTTGATTTGTTGAGACTTTGTGATTTGGATGTGCCTATGTTGGGTGACATCTATGAGGGAACTGACTGTATGTTGGAAAGAATTCAAGAACTTCTTGAAGAGAAGGACCCTGTTTTGTTTGGTGCCATAAAAGACATCATCATTAGTAGATGGAACAAATACAATACCAATCTACATGCTTTAGCTTATGCCTTAAATCCAAAGTACTATGATGAGGTCTACTTGGCTAAATTTGGGGGTAAGAGGAAGGCCCCATAGAAAGACAATGAGGTGGCCAATGGTTTTAGAGCAACAATTTCAAAGATTTGCTATGATCAGTTGGAGCTTGTAGATAAGATAAGATAATTTTATTTATGTCTGACTAATGACCACAAAGTGGGTTAATGGGACTGCTGGCTACAATGATGTTTGTACAGAGCAGAAGGACCAAACGATCTCCTTTTAAAAAGAAATAAAAAGAAATGCAATGTATAAGGTAATAGTGAGCAAAGCGAGCTGTGCTGAAGGATGAGAAAGCTCCAGCCACAGCCACAAATCTAGAGCCCCGTCATGGGGTGGAGGTGCTCTGGTGGAGAAGATCCTAGAGCGAATAGGACCGAGGAGGGTCTAGTATTCCTAACATCCGAGGCCGAATGAAGCAAATTGAGGGAAGTTCAATAAAGTTTGCTGGCCCGACGAGGATGTGGGTTGTCCACTGAGTTGACGTCGGGAAGAGTTTGCATGTTGTTGAGGTCGGGAGGACCTGGTCCGTCTCACAGGGAGAAGCCCAGTACAGATTTGTTGTTGAGATCTCATGGGTCGAGATGCTGTCCCATGGATCCTCACTGATCTAGAAACTGCCTCAGTATCCATCCTGGTTGGTCTCTTGGTGTCGCTGGCTAGTGGTAGCACGCTGCAGAATGCTGTGATTTTCTATGTGGTGTCAGGTTTGGTGAGAGGCTGAAGAATATGTGCTCAAAACCTGAGAGCTTCCTGTAGATAGAGTGCTATGCATTTCTGATCAGGGTACCTGAAAAAGTCGGTTAGGGTCTGAAAGCCTCTGAACAAACAATGGAATCGTCCTCTGATCTCGTAGTATATGGGGCATCTGAAAATAAAGTGCATCTCAGTTTGCACTTCCTTGTAGATGAAAAACTTGGCATATCTTGTCTGGTCTATCAATCTGGTGGTTCGTCTCTACCCGATGTCTATGGGATCCCACTTTGAATTGCCTAAGAGCAGTGTTATCGGAACCGGCCCGGAACCGGCAAAACCGGTCGGTTTGACCGGTTCACAGGGTCAACCGGTCCGGTCAGGTAAAAAAATTTGCAAAACCGGCCTCTGGACCGGCCAGTTCCGTACGGAACCGGCCGGTCCGTACTCAGCCGTACGGCCGCGAGCCAGGGACCCACGTTTTCTTAAATTAAAAAAAACAAAAAACAACTAAACTACTATTGCTAACCTAACCCTAAGCCTATCCTAACACTATTTAAAGACCCCCCCACCCCCTACATTTCTCACACTATTCATTGCTATCAGTTTGGCAATCTTGAGAGCACGGTTCGTTGGGCAGTTGTGTAGTCTTTTGCAGCTGAGTTTTACCGGTGGTTTCCAAGAACTTGTTGGGCATAGTCAAGTGTGTATTGCAGCAAGGATTTGGAGGAGATTAGAAGCATCATTTTTTGCAGCACGTTTGGAGCTATTACGTGGACTGTTTTGGAGGTTATTGAAGGCTTTTGTGCAGAATTTGGGGACTGTTATCACGGATCAGCATCCTCTTTTTCTCTTGGCAGCTTTTCTTCATTTATTCTTCTCTCTGAAAGGTATGTCAAGTCACAACTTTTCTCTTTGAATTTTTTTTCCTTAGTTAAGAAGTTATTAATAAATTATAGGGTTTTATTTCCAGCTTTTGTTTGAACTTTGCCATGGCTCCAAAAGACAAGAAGGATGCGGCATGGCTTCATTACCAAGTGGATGATGGTGGGAAAAAAATATGCAATTATTGTGGGAAGAAAATAGCTGGGGGTGGTATCCATAGGTTAAAACAACACTTAGCTGGTGCTAGAGGCAATGTTGAACCTTGTAGGAAAGTCTCTGATGATCTTAGAGGAGAGATGCTAAGTAGTATTGAAGCCTACCAAGAAGAAAAAGCCAAGGCAAAGAAGATTCAAGAAGACATAGGGAGAAGTTCAATGCCATTTGAGGATGATATTGACTATGATCCTGAGGGTGGTGATTGTGAAACCCCTTCAGGGCCAGGGGAATCAAGTGGGGCTCAGAATCCCACTCCTGAAGAGGATGACGATGACGATGAGGAGGACGATGATGAGTAGTAGACTACTAGACTCTAGTAGTAGTGGCTAGTAGGGTAGTGCCATATGATCACTTTATTGTTATTCATTAGTACTATGGTTTATTTTTGGATTGTAGGGGCCATTTAGAGCCTCTTTGTTGATGTACTTTGGTTCAGAACCTCAGAGATGTATTGCACTAGGTGCTATTTTGGATATTTGCACCCATATTTGCTATATATATGAGAAACTTTGCATATTTGTGTATTAATGGTTTGGATTCATATGTATGCACATGAATATATATGTTTTTTTACAAAATATGAATATTTTATGTATTTTTTAGTCAGCCGGTTTTTTACCCGGTTTTATTCCGGTTCCGGTCCGGTTCACATTTTGGGCTTCGTCGGTTCGACGACCGGTCCGGTTCCGATAACATTGCCTAGAGGGATACGAAGAGCATGCATCCAGTGACGGAACGTGTACTGGGGTCGAGCAATGAGCCCATCTCTTATTTCTAGGAAGTGCTTAGCATAAAAGGCCATCTTTGGGTGCAACGCTCCTGGAGGATTGACCCAGGTAACCTAGATAAACTTCCTGTAAACATCCTTCCTCATGATCTTGCTTAGCTCTTGTCGGGCAGGTAGAAAGTGGTTGGGAGCATCTAGAGAATACCGCAATGGAGGAAGACGATCTATCTGAATCCCCATTGATTCGAGAAGGTCGGAGACCCCTGTGAACCAACATTTGGCTCTACTCGAGTGCGTAGCACAGGAAATAGCCTCAGAGGATTAGTATGCCAAGTACAGATACCTGTCCCAACCTTATAACGAGTCTGCAAATCCTCAAACACGATGTAAAAAGGAAACCAGTCTGAAGGCAGTCTTAAGGCGGAGACATTGAGTCCCAAACTCGGCCAGGATGATGTGTTGCAGTACTGTCTGTTTGCATTTGATGATGCGACGAAGAAGGATCTGGACTCTCTCAGCTGAGGCCCAATCTGACTCAAGTAAAGATCGTCCCCAAATCTCTGATACGTATAGAATTGTTGGACGGATCAAAGTGTCCTTAAGGCTCATCTTGGATGAGCTATCCTGGAAGTGATGACGAAAACACGGTCTCTCAGGAAGGGCTAAGGATCCATATCCCTTGTTGATTCAAGGCTGAAGAGATGGTCGCAAACTGAAGCGGGGACCTGAGAACTTAAACCCCAAGTAAGTATAGTTGTTGGTAATCTCGACTTCCTCCCCTTTAAATAGGAAGCGAAGGTCTGAAGTTCTCTTCACCCCATTGAAGATCATAACCTTGGTTTTACCCAAATTCATCGTCAACTGCCAGAGGTCACAAAATAGAGCTAAGGCATCTAGTTGCCTTTGCAACCCTTCTTGGGAGGACGAGCGGAGGACTATATCATCATCAAATAGTAAAATAGATATCAAAACCCGGTGAAGAAAGCAACCATCCGTGTCTTGGATATGTGTGTGAAGAAAGGCTTCTAACTCATCAATATAAATCCCAAACATGGTTGGAGACAACGAGCAACCCTGTTTAACCCCGATAGTGCTTCTGATGAATTCAGACATTTCGTGCGCTGTGCGAAGACGATTAAGGACATACTCATATAGGTGCGTAATAGCTATTAGTAGGGTCGTCGAGATGCCAATATCTCTTAGTCTCTGTAATAAGTCTTCCCTCAGGACAGAGTCAAAGGCTTTTCGAAAATACACAAAGCATCAGTAGACTTTGAAAGAACGGTGGCATGCCTCCTCAATCACGACACGAAGGGTGAAGATATGGTCAATAGTTTGATGAGCTGGCTGAAATCCTGCCTGGCCCCTAGCTCTGAGGTTTCTCTGCTCAAGATTGCTGGACAATTTCCTATGAAGAACGGTGGCATATAGCTTCGAGAATGTGTGGCCCACCATGATCGTTTTGTAGTTATTAGGATCAGAGGCGGATCCTGATTTGTGAATCGAATAGATAATGTGATGTGACCATACCGGTGGGAAACCTTCGTGCAGAACATGGTTAAAGAGATCAGCTAAGTAGCTAACCAAAGCGTAGAGACCGTGTTTAAAGAAATCTGCTTGGAAGCCTTTTTCATCTGCTACTTTGTTGTTGTTCATCGCCCAGATGGCCTCTCTGATATCCCTGTCAGAGAATAGGTCATAGGAGGAAGGTGGGAAAGTAACATGAGTTTGGCCTGTCTGGGGATATCGTAAAGATTGGAAGTGTGGGAGAACATGGAGGCAGGGTCGAGGTCGGATAGAAGAGAAGATCGTTGGGGGAGGATGGTACTCCAGAATTTCTTGGGGTAGTGGGAAAGGAGAGCTTAGAATTCTTGTCTTCTTTGAGAGATAAAAAGTCATTTCCTGCGATGAAGGAGACGTCGGCAAGAGGTTTTGATGTCGTGGTAGGAGGATTGGGAATGGGTGAATGCATACCGAAGTACTTGATGGAGGTTTTTGCATCCATCATCATACCATGCTTCATGGGACAAGATCCAGTTTTGAGGGAGGTAAAGGTGTTACGAGTGGAGTGGGGGAAGGATTTGAGTGCTGCTTTTCAAATTGCAGATGGAAGGCACTAGTATTTAGCGGAAGCAGAGTCCAGCGAGGAGAACTGGGTCTCAGGCGGAAGTATCTGGCAAAGAGTAGACGAGAAGATGTTAGGGTCGCCTTCATTAAATCGAAAGATGGTCCAGAGTCGACTCTGAGGGGAGGGATAGGTTGGTATGGGAGGGTCAAACAGGAGAGGGAGTGAGAGAAGTGCATGATCAACTAGAGGGATGGGGGAGATTGAAAGATTTTGAATGAAGGGAAGCAAGTTTTGGCTAGCGAGGACCTAATCCACCACACTTGCACCCTCTCCATGTGGTCGAGACGTAAAGAAGCGGGAGTCAGGAAAGCAGGGAAGGCCATCTAAAATTCACAACTCATGAGATTCCCCTAACTGCAAGAGATGTTTCCCATAAATTGTAGTGGGCCCTAAGGCGTCCTCTGATATCCGATGAAGACCTATTGAGAATAGATCAATCCCCTGGGTTCAAAACACATCATCTGAGCGGTCATGGAGAGGGATCTGGAGATCTCTGGTACAAGCATTGAAGTCCCCCATAAGGGTAACCTCCCTGTCAGCAGAATATTGGGTGATGCCAGTGTACAGGTCTATAAAGGAGTCCACATTTAAGCCATTGTCGATGGAAAATGGTGAAGAAGCTGGGGGAAAGTAGCAAACTGCAATGTAGATGTTCTTCAGGGAGGAGACCCTGGCGCTAACCCAAATCCACATGAACCTGTCATACTCATCTGCAGCTATCAAGAATACTTTGTTCCGGAGAGAGTCTCTAACCAAACAAGCAACTCCACCTGAACCTCGAACCCTGCCTGAACTCCTCGTTTCCTGCCTGCAAATTGAAAACCAATGGTACCCTGCGATGTCTGAGAGAGGTTGAATAGGGCTTGCATGAGTCTCGGTTACAAGAAGGATATCTGCTGAGGCGAGAGCGTCATACAGAAGACCTGGTGATGACCAGAAGGATCCATTTACATTCCAACAGTGGAGAGAGATACCTGAACCCTGTCGTCTCCGCAGTCGGGCCTGTCATTTGGAACTACCAGTTCAAGGTGCCCACCCAGG
Organism: Pseudotsuga menziesii; assembly: GCA_001517045.1. Taxonomy (NCBI): domain Eukaryota; kingdom Viridiplantae; phylum Streptophyta; class Pinopsida; order Pinales; family Pinaceae; genus Pseudotsuga; species Pseudotsuga menziesii. The sequence goes on from LPNX010233122.1 coordinate 566,928, forward strand.
AGGGAAGGAGTCTCGAATTACTGCCTGGAGATTCCTGATAACTGCCCATTTCCCTGCCTGCCTTGCTGCAACGACCTGTTCTTTGGATTGTTTAAGCTCTACAACTTGTGCATAGTTAAAGAACCAGTTTACTTCATTGAGTTCATTCATCAAAGGGAGTGGTGTGTTTGGAAATGTAAATGCATTAGCTGATAAAGGAACTATGACACCTCTTGCATGGTGGGGGTATTATGGTGCCCAAGCTCCAGAGTTACAGACCCTTGCATCTAGAGTTCTTTCACAAGTTTGTAGTTCTTCAGCAGCACAGAGAAACTGGAGCACTTATGGGTTCATCCATTCGGTCAAGAGAAACAGGCTTCAATCAACAAAGGCGGATGATCTTGTGTACATTCACTCAAATCTTCACCTTATCTCTCGAGCGAAGCCAGATTATAGCGATGGTCCTTGGAAGCTATGGGATGTGAATCCTGAGGATGCAGATTTGGATACCCCCGAATGCTTGATGGCCAACCTCTCTTTGGCTGATTCTACAGATACTTTTGTTGTTGGGGATTTATATGAGGCACCCATGCCTAGGACTAGCTCGACTATGCCAGGGTCTTCTTCTTCTGTTGTTGGTGGGCAGGGCAGTAGTTGTATGACATCCTCTCCTTCTTCTTCTGTTGTTGGTGGGCAGGGCAGTAGTTGTATGACATCCTCTCCTCATGGTGCTTCATATCATCAGTTTGGGGATTTAGGAGCTGCTCCATTAGAAGATGTGGAGGGAGATGACTATCCATTAGATTAGGTTATCTCACTGAGTCACTCTTTATTTTCAGATTTATAGTTTACATTTACTGTTTCACAATTACACTTTATTGTGTTTCATTTCAGACTTGTAGAGCTTTCTATATAAGCTCACTTTTTGCTATTTTGAAGAACTATAGCCTTGACTCGTGAGTCGTGACTCTTTGATATTTATCATTTACCATTACCATGTTGAAACTTGGCATTATATGATAATATCAGTATAACATTTGTGACCTTGTCATTATCATTATGTTTAGTTTATTTTATGAAGTTATGAATTTGATTTCAAATATGAAAATTACATGTATGAAATTATGAATCTGTGATGCTATAAATTATAATTACTATTGCTCGTTGATGTATGATGATAATGTTAATGACCACTGTTATTGTATGAAATTCAATTTCATTTCAAATCTGAAAATTACATGTATGATTCTACAAATCTATGATGTTTCATGTTACGAATACGATATATGATCATGTTGCAAAGTCGAATATATGATGTAAATGTTAAATCAAAATGTATGATCAATATCATTGATATAATGACGATTCATGAATCTATGAATCTATGATGCATCGGTGTTAATTGTAATTTGTTACTTGTAGGTTGTAAGGTTGTAGTGTGTAGGATGTATGTGATTTTAAATTTGTGATTTTTTATAAAATTATAGATTTAATATTTATAATTTTAATATATATATATTATTAAAAAATAAGGGTTAGGGTTCTGAATCCTCAATTCCTAATTTTGGATGAATGCTGAATCCCATATCCGACTTCAGTCGATTCCGATCGCATCCACATAGGAATAAAAGCGCACTATTAGCAGGGACATGAAGTCATTAGTGGAAAAAGGGACCAATTAAGCAGTGTCAGTGACATGCGCAACATGCAATGTGTAATTCAAAATGCATGTGGTATGCATAGTTAAAATTGCATGCATGTGTAAGTAAAGTTGGATGCGGCATGCAAAGGTCAAAAAGAAATAAAAGAAAAAAGTGAATTTTGCTCAACATCCATTGTTATTATTCATTATTGATAATTGGTTTGAGAGATCTGAGAGCTGTTTAGGGTTGAGGGCAAATTCCCTTAGCCAACTTTGGGTTCGTGTTAAAGTTTTAGGGTTAGGATAATTTTTAACATAAGAAATAAACTTTAATGCATGAGCAAAAATATGAAGCAAGATCTAGAATAGTACTGCTCCAATCAATTTAAACTGCAATAAGAATTAAACATAATTTTCATCTCTTTCAATTTTAACACTCCATTGGTCACTGTGTTAAAGTTGGTCCCTGAGATTCATCAAATTCCATGTACAGTAACAACATGATAAAATAATGTACATGAGATATCGACAATAAAGAATCATAACCATTATTTGAATCAACCTTATACTCAAATATTATTTGAATCAACATTATACTCGGATATTTTAGATTTGATCTTGTCATCGAAGGAACAAGTCAAATAGGTAAACAATTTGTGTAACTTAGTACATAAATTCTCCCAGAGAATGGTCCTTAGTCCTAAGTTGAGCTTCAGTCCCAGACTGAATGTTGATCAACCACCTGCAGGACTTGCTTGGTCCCAGACCAAGAGTCTGCCTGGTCCTAGACCAGGAATGCCTTTGCCTCTACCTGCAGGATCTACTTGGACATCGTGTCCCTAGTCCCAGACCATAATACCCTAGAGGCACATAGGGGCCCTAGACACATGCTAGGGGCTTTGCCATGGCATCGACCTGCTTGGTCCCAACCAAAGAACCCCAGGAGACTATTGGGTGCCCTAGGGTCTTACTCTGCCCTACTCAACTGACTAGGGTACCATCCTCTCTGAGAATGGGTCTCGTAGCTGCACTAACTTTAATACTCCCTCTCAGCAAGAGAGGCATTCTTAGCACATCGAGAATATATTGCACCATTACATGGTGATCACTCATCTTGATGTGTACCAACTTGTCATCAAATGCGGGATTTTTTGAGAGCTTCAGATAGCTCTCTATCACAGTACAAAGCATGATCTCATAGATCCTCTTGGAAGTTATAGCTGACTTCCTCTGATAGCTGGGAATCACTTTCCACATATCATCTTACCAAACCTGTTGTTTGGATGACTCCCCATAATGAGAGTAGACTGAATCAGTGACATGGCTCTCATTGGAGCAAGCTTGAAGCCTTTCAATAGTCCTCTTAGAGAGATCAAATGAAGGTTGCTTTGGCCTTCTCCCTCTGCTTCTCTAAGCGAGAAGTCTTATAGCCTTCCATCTTTGAGTCACTGAAGGACTAATGGAAGATCACATCTATACTTTCCTTTTTTGCAACCCCACTCAGTTGGTGACTGAAGAGCACAGTTGGCTCACTCTTGATCTCTGAACTTACCAATTCCATTCTACCAATAACAAAAGCCTGGCAGCTTCTTTGGGAGGATGAACATCCAACATAACTGATCCTGTATATTGTGGAGCCTCTTGCTCCCTCTGTACTTGAGCACTCAGCTCCCTCTTGAGATGTGCATTTAATTCTAAGCATAAGCAGGATCTGCAAACGTGCATTACTTGTCACATCATCCTCCTTTATCAATATCCCATATCAATTTCACATAGTAACATGATCTTATGTAGAAAGCAGCTAACTCAACAGCATATCCACATGTTATGACAATACAGAGAATCAACATAAGTTGGGATAGAAAGTCTACCCTTTTTATTTCTGCCCTTATGCAAAAATTACATTGTGCATCTTAATGAGCAAGTACCCTTGAAGGTGTCAACATCATATCGTCTTCATGCAAATGCACTAGCACAGTCTAGGTTAAATTATAATCCTAGCGATGATACAAGCTCTAAGCTTCTTTGCACTTTATATTACATTGATTGATGCATCACAATCAATCATTCTACATCAATGTCTTTAAACCTGAGCATGCATTTCTTAAATAATACCATTCTCATGCATTATCACACTTGTTAGTACAACATAATCCAAGATATGATTATCACAGTTTTAAAAATCGGTGAAATCGGTTTCGGAATCTGCCGATTCACTGAATTGAAGGCAAATAAAACCGAATCGGTTTGGAAATCGGTTCGGTCGATTGGTTTGGTACAAAACCGGCTGATTCAAACACCAAATCGGCTGGTTTGGTACCAAACTGGTCAGATCGACTGATTTATGTAAAAAATCAGTCGATTTTTTACTCTTAAACTTTTTACTTAGATTTTTTTACTTTCAGACATGGGGGGTCTGTAGACTTGAAAAACACAGAAATTTAATTGTTTGCTTTGTTTTTTCCTAACCTAACCCTAACCCTAGGGCCTAAATCTACCTAATGAACCCCTGCTCCCCCCCCCCTCACCTTCTATTTCCCACACCTATTCCCTATTCTCATTATGGAGCAACGCTGCAGCAGTAGCAATTTGCAAACAGTGTGACTTTGTGAGTGAGGGGAAGCCATGGGGACAGTGGACTATATAGTATCTAGTTGATTATGTATGACAACTAACTATGTAGTATGTAGTTAACTATCTAGCATGTTTTTTGGACTCTATAGGCCATATAGCCTATAGACAACCTATAGGCCTCATAGATTATTTATTTTGTTCCAGTCCCAGTCTCCTAGATATGTATTGCACAATACACTTCGTGCGATTTTAAAATATTCACTCTTATATGGTATATACATGAGCAGACTTCAGATATTTTGTCTCTAATGCTTTGGAATCATGGATTAAAATCTTGAAAATGTTGTTTTTCTTTAAAATTTGAATATTTTATGTAATTTTTAGTAAACTGAGTCATTAAATTCAAATCAATCGATTTATGACCGATTCCGATTCAGATTCCGAGTTGACCCTCGACCGATTCCGATCCTGATTCCAATGTTTAAAACTATGATGATTATTATCATGAACTTTAACTTCGTGGTACTAACAATTCTTGATCACATCCATAAAACTCTTTTTGCAGAGTGATTTAACTATAAGGTATCATAAATTAAGTAAGCTTTCCTACTTATCATTTACTGGTCATAATTAACATACCTCTTCAAAATCCATTTTCTAATATAACACTTGTCAGTACTACTGATACATCTCTTGTTCATTTGTCATTGATCTAGTCAAATAGTGAGGTCAATGAAATGTGCAAGTATCAAATCTCTTACCATCTTTATCACCTTGATGGCCAATGAACTTCTTTAGCCAAGATCTACACAGTTCAAACCCTGCAGTTGAAGTCCTTACTGTTACTTTGGCAACCCTTACGTTAGGATCATGTAGACTTTGTTACCCTCAAAACAGAGTTAGCTACAGCCTAAGCTCTGATACGATGTTAAATTTTTAGGGTTAGGATAGTTTTTAACATAAGAAATAAACTTTAATGCATGAACATAAATATAAAACAAAATCCAGAATAGTACTGCTCCAATCAATTTAAACTGCAATAAGAATTAAAAATAATTTTCATCTCTTTCAACTTTAAGACTCCATTGGACACTGTGTTAAAGTTGGTCATCGAGATTCATCAAATGCCATGTACCGTAACAACATGATAAAATAATGTACAAGAGACATCAGCAGTAAAGAATCATAACCATTATTTGAATCAACCTTATACTCATATATTATTTGAATCAACCTTATACTCATATTATTTGAATCAACATTATACTCAGATATTTAGATTTGATATTGTCACCGAATGGACAAGTCAACTTAGTAGACATTTTACGTACCTTGAGAGAGGGGATTAAAGCAGACAGAAACAGACCTGGGTTTCTTAGTCAATAGGAAGAGAAACTTCAATCAATTGCTCAGGTTGTAGTAGTCCAGACATACCCAGTACAGTCACACTAAGAGAGGACACACAATCACGCTGGTAAGAATACAAATCAGTGACACACAGTCAGGGATAAAATTTTTGATGGTAGGGATACATTCATGCTAAGCAGTGATGCTGAAAGGAGACAACTCATCAATCTTGAGTAGTGGCAAACCAGTCACACTAATCGGTGACCCACCATTCATGTTGAGCAGTAATACATACAGTCAAGTTGAAGTAGAGTGGTGGTCAAGCTAATATAAAAAACAGTTATGAAGAACCCACAGTCATGCTGATGTAAAAATGTCCACGAAGAATGTAAAAATGTCCACGAAGAACCCACAATCATATTGACATAAAATTGTTCACGAAGAACCCACAGTCATGCTGAAGCAGAAACTCGTGGATGATGAATCACGCTGAGGGAAAACCCAGAGTTCACGCTGAAGGAGAAACTCGTGGCTGAGGGAAAACATCGAGGGAAAACCCATAGTCCACGTTGAAGGAGAAACTCGCGGCTGAGGGAAAACCCACAGTCCACACTGAAAGAGAAACTCGTGGCTGAGGGAAAACACAGAGGGAAAACCCACAGTCCACGTTGAAGGAGAAGCATGGAGGAATAGTCACGCGGAACAATCATGAAGAAGGTAGAATGCAGACATTACCATGCTAGGGTAAAAACCACCAACATGCAGGAGAGTCACGCTGCAAGTGATCACGGTCTCACAGATACAGTCACATAGGTGTAGATCACGCACAAGGAGAGAGCATGATCACACTAGCAGAGGGAGTCACACTGTAGAAAACATCAAGCGGAGGAGAGAACATGGTTACGTGGAGCAGATTCAGTGATGCTAAAAGATACGACTTCTTAGATAATCAAAATGGAGAATAACCTTTTCTATTTATAAGAGTTAGGCGTGATACCAATGTTGCACGACTTGGACTCAACAAAGACTCAGCTGGCATATGACTCGTTGACTCGAGAAAAGCTTGGAAACGACTCGGGACAGACTCGACAAGACTCGGCAAAAAGGGAAAAAATAAAATATGGTACAATTTGGGCACAAAATAGAGGTTAAATGCATTTCCAATCCATACAAGTTATAAACTACAATCGATGCAATAATTCATAACATTATCTCATAAACACAATCAATTTTTGTATGCAAAAATTTAAATACTGATCATAGATTCATGAATCATAAGCTATAGTGTTCATAAACCATAAACCATATACCAAATGCCATAAACAATATACCATAGTGATTTAAAAATCAGAAATGGCAACAAGTTCAAAATTCAGTCTCATAACCGATATAGAAACCCAAAATAGACAATGTCTCCATGTACTAGAGTCTCATGCCTAACTACGAGTACGCCTAAAATATGCCGTGAAGGAGCTTGTGTCAACATCGACAGACTGAAGCAACTCTGAAGCAGGTGTATTTGGAGTTTCCATTTGAGAATATGGAAGACTAGAGGGATCCTGAGTCTCTTCATGAAGCCAACTCAAATCGTTAGGGAACTCCTACTCCACAACCCACTCAGACTCTAAATCAATATCATCCAATAAAATTGGATCTAGGTCCTTCGGCTGCATTTGTTTTGTGAGCATTCGAAGGTTGTAGTAGATGANCAGGCTCCAACCAGTTTCGCTTTTTGCTGTGGATGTGCTCAAATATCGACCAATTATGCTAACAACCTGAACCGTTGCAGTGTTAACTTAGAACTTTGATGGCAAATACTTGTAATTGTGGTGCCTCGGAGCCACAATCTATCTAGCAATGGGCTATAAAAATTAAAAACATAAAAAATTCCAAGTTTTGCAATGCCAAAATTGAAAAAGATAACTAGCAAATTTATAAGCTAAGTTCTAACTTCTAAGTTATAACAATTCAGGTTTACAAATTGAAGCTTACATGGCATTTTCTTGTCATAAGTGGATAAAATGGATTTTCCTTGGAGGCATTAAAGGGAAATCAGACTGGTACTACCATCTACCTATAGCTCTTGCTGCCTCTTGTTACTCGTTTGTCCTCCGACATGAATCTAAGGGGCTTTGTCTACCAAGATATGTTCTAGGGACAAAAGAACTAAAGGGATTTGCTTGGGGTGTGGCAGAGGACGAATCAATTGATGGAGTAGATTGTATCATTTGAGGTGTTTCCATCACCATGAACAACCCCTAAGGAAATCCCCTCATCTCTATTTCCAGGGATTTTCCCAATCTCCGTTACTGATCTCTATCTTTTATGTATCTTCCTTGAGTTCCATCACCCAATTGGTCTTGTTAGATCATGACAAGTCCATATACAAAATTAAAAGATTAATGACATGGGTACCTTGCTAATCACCCTGGTTTGGTGTTTTGGTTAAGGATCCATATCCATAGGTAGAAGGTCTCGAGTTCTTACAATTTCTCCATGTTATTCCTGTTGATTTTTGTACCTAGGAAAGTGTTCACCTAGGTGACCATAGCTTTAGTCACTTAAAAGGGAAATAAAGTAACCCTTGCATTAAATGATTTAAGTTGAGCATTTAATTTGACTTTAGAGATTAAAGTCACTTTTTGATAAATTTAAGTGGGTGAGTGAAATTAATATTTATGAGAATTAAATATGAGCATTTAATCTCCTCCATCGATCTAATCTAATCTCCACCATGGGATTAGATGAACCCTAGGGTTTTTTCAAAAAGGCAAGGGAAGGCCATTTTTCCTCACTTTTGCAGATTGAAGTAAGAAGAGAGAGCAGAGAAAAAAGTTTACATTTTTCTAAGCAAGAAGAAAATATTGCAGCACAGAAATCGAGGTAGTGAGCAACTTTAGCAGGGCAAGAAAATCAAGGAGCAGGAGAAGCATTTATTGCCGTTGTTCGTACAGTACGGATTATATATAGGGGCACGATTTCCAAGGCAAAAAATCAAGCACAAAAATCGAGGCAGATTTTGGGCACATTTCTCGAGGCAAAGTTCAACATGTTTTTTTGTATAGTCCGTACAGGCACGAATTTCGAGGCACTTCCAGCAGCACGTTTTTCAAAGGAGGTCATACAGGTCGTACAACATGCTACCTTATAGTCCGTACAACAATACAGTTTTTGAGGTGGTTTCAACAGAAAAAATTCAGAGCTGTGTTTTTCTTGTTGGGCACGAAAATCGAGACAAAAATTTCTCTTCTGGGTTGAGATAAGTTGGTTTTGAAATTTCTGAGTTTTGTTGTAATATTTTCCAGAAAAATAAAATACTCTCTCTGTCTCTGATTGGTTTTCCCCTTGTGGGTTTTTCCAGAGCCATTGGCCAACAATTTTTGAGTACTGTGTGTTGAATGGTGTGCATTTATTTATTTTTTGTCTTTGAAAAGATTGAAGTTACAACAGTGTTTTTAAGTCTGAAATTTATGATTATTTCCATCCTTTTATTTTTCTGGGTTCGGCAATAAACTGAGACATTTTTTTAACTTCTAAACCGGAGGCTGAAACTTGTGAAAAACTTACATGATATCAGCCTGAGGGGGCAGAAAATTGATTTTTGTAGACAGAAAAGTAATTTCCAGAATTTAGAAAAGTTCTTTTGACAGTAGTAGCATTTTGTTGAAACTTGTTCTTTGTGAAAAATGACTTCAAATGGATTGAGAATGGAGGATAGGCTTGAAGGGGCAGGGAACTTTGTTCCTTTGCAGGCCCGGATTTTGCTGATATTGGAGGAGAATGAGTTATGGGATGAGGTAGTCTATCATACTGCTACTCACCCCATTGTTATTCGCAATGCTACCACAGATCCAGTTGGGCTGGCATCCTTCAATAAGAAAGACATTAAGGCCAGGAGAATAATTCTTGATGCAGTTAAAGACCATGTCATTTCTCATATCTTGCGTAAAGATAGAGCACATCAAATCTGGACTACCTTGATCGGATTGTTTCAGAGTTCTAATGAGGATTGGAAGATGGTTTTGAGAGAGAAGCTGAAGAGTATTAGGATGGTCAAGGGTGAGGTTGTGTTGACTTACCTTACTAGGATTTTCTCAGGTGAGAGATGAGCTTGCAGCTGTTGGGGAGGTGATTCCTAGTGCTGAGTTAGTGTGGACAGTGATGAATGGGGCATCAAAGTCTTGGTCAGTGTTTGTGCAGGGTTTGGTGGCTAGGGAGAACATTCCCACATGGGAAAGATTGTGTGATGATTTTGTCCAGGAGGAGATCCAGAGGGGTCTTGTGGATGGCACAACTTCTACTAGTAGGGAGGAGGAGGAGGATGTGGCTTTGACGACAAAGGGGAAGAACAAGAAAGGTCCCAAGAAGGGAGGGGCCAAACATCAGGATGGGCAGAAGAAAGATCTGGGCACTGTTAAGTGCTTTGCTTGTCATAAGATGGGACACTATGCTAGGCGGTGTCCAAACAAGAAGAAGAAGAAGCAGCAGTAGATAACAGCGTTAGCGGAGGTCAATGACTTTGCAGCGAGATTTCAGAGAGAGTTTTCTTTGTGCACTGGGCATGTTGAGATAGAGAGAGCATCTATTGTCACTAGTGCGGATGTTGATAGATAGAGGGAATTTTCCTTGTTGACAGACCATTCCTACAGTGCATCTACTTCGAGCACTTGGTATATTGATAGCAGAGCCTCGAGCCTGTAATGTTCCCTTTTTTATAAAAAGGGAATAACTGAGGACTAATAGCATTAGGAGCAAAAAGGTACATCAATTCAGTATTATTAAGTCATCAGTGTAGTAAGAAGGCCATAAGAGTTCATATCATAAAGCATTCGGAGCATGCAGGCCTTATTTTAGTGTTAAAGTCAACATGAAATTAGAATTGCATGCATGCAAAAGTGAAGCGTAAACCCTAAAAGTGACATGCAAACCCTAAAAGTACATGCTATTCTATTTAAGAAGGGTTATTGGACCAAAGAGATTATCTATTGTTATTGTTGATTGATTTTGGAGTTTTGAGCAGCAACACAGCGTGCAGCCGCTACAGTTGGGGTTGGAGACGGTGTCTTCAGCTAGCGAGGGTTCGGTAGTGAGATATCTGCCCTAGTCTCTTATTGGGATAGATCATCCAGGTTTATCCATGGCATCCATCATATACTACAGTATTCGGAGATCCAACACATTTCGAAGGGTTATTAGCAGATCCACGTTTTGTAGCCGGAAGAAGTAGGGAAAACACAGAAGGATTCGCTGGGACCACAAAACCCAGTCTTTCCTCTGCATGTCAGCCTCCTCTTTCTCAGCAGGCCTATCCTATAGTATGTAGTGATTATCAGCCATCGGTTTGCTCACCTGGAGTAGCTATCAGCCAAACAGATCAGTTGGGGGCGTGAGCAGCAAAACTGCTAATCAATTCGTTAGGGCACTTAGAGGCAGCCAAACCTCCACATGTGCCATGCCATCTCTCTGGCATCAGCAGACGAAGAAGCTCAGAAAGTTTAAGCCTGAATGAACCTCTCCTACAAAAACGTCACCTTCAGTCTGGAGGGATTTTACGGTACTACGAGGTGGTAACATCGGGGGAAAAGAGCACTTTTAGACCACCCATCCGGATCCTTATGCATGCAACTATCTCTAGAGTCATTATCAGCCAGAATATCAATGGTAAGTGTTAATTTCTCTCTGCAAAACCCTAACCCTAATTCAACTATATTTTAGGGCATTTTTGCATGGCGATTTTGCATGCACACTTAGTTTGCAAATTTGTATGAGATTGAGTGTGCGAGTCAGTACTATCATAGAACATTAGAGAATATCAGTATTTGGGATATTAGTTGAAACTTGTTTTTTGTGAAAAATGACTTCAAATGGATTGAGAATGGAGGATAGGCTTGAAGGGGCAGGGAACTTTGTTCCTTGGCAGGCCCAGGTTTTGCTGATATTGGAGGAGAATGAGTTATGGGATGAGGTAGTCAATCATACTGCTACTCACCCCATTGTCATTCCCAATGCTACCATAGATCCAGTTGGGCTGGCATCCTTCAATAAGAAGGACATTAAGGCCAGGAGAATAATTCTTGATGCAGTTAAAGACCATGTCATTCCTCATATCTTGCGTAAAGATAGAACACATCAAATGTGGACTGCTTTGATTGGATTGTTTCAGAGTTCTAATGAGAATTGGAAGATGGTTTTGAGAGAGAAGCTGAAGAGTATTAGGATGGTCAAGGGTGAGGTTGTGTTGACTTACCTTACTAGGATTTTCTGAGGTGAGAGATGAGCTTGCAGTTGTTGGGGAGTTGATTCCTAGTGTTGAGTTAGTGTGGACAGCGATGAACATGGCATCAAAGTCTTGGTCAGTGTTTGTGTAGGGTTTGGTGGCTAGGGAGAACATTCCCACATGGGAAAGATTGTGTGATGATTTTGTCTAGGAGGAGATCCAAAGGGGTCTTGTGGATGGCACAACTTCTACTAGTAGGGAGGAGGAGGATGTGGCTTTGACGGCAAAGGGGAAGAAGAAGAACAAGAAGGGTCTCAAGAAGGGAGGGGCCAAACAACAGGATGGGCAGAAGAAAGATCTGAGCACTTTTAAGTGCTTTGCTTGTCATAAGATGGGACACTATGCTGGGCAGTGTCCAAACAAGAAGAAGAAGAAGCAGTAGCAGACAACATCTTCAATGGAGGTCAATGACTTTGCAGCGAGACTTCAGAGAGAGTTTCTCTGTGCACTGGGCATGGTTACATAGAGAGAGCATCTATTGTCACCGGTGCGGATGTTGATAGACAGAGGGAGTTTTCCTTGTTGACAATCCATTCCTATAGTGCATCTACTTCCAACACTTGGTATATTGATAGCGGAGCCTTGAGCCACATGACAGGTGCTTGTGAGATTTTCTCCGAGCTTTCACAGACACAGACTGATGTGGAGGTGGTGGTGGGAGATGACTCAACAGTTAGAGCAGTTGGGCGTGGGACCATTACCTTTCAGAGGGAGTCCATGAGTCCCATGGTGTTGAGAGAGTATTGTATGTAACTGGGTTGAAGAAGAACCTGATTTCAGTTTCCATGATCGAGGATCGTGGTCTTGGGGTGTCCTTCCTAGATGGACATGTGCGTGTGTTTCCCAAGACTGCATGACTATCTGCTTCATTTGCCATTGGAGTTTGATGCGGGAAAATGTACAGGCTCTTATTTCAGCCTCAACATGCCTTGGCACATAGCAGCGACAGTGAGCTCTGGGAGCTTTGGCATAGGAGGATGGCTCACTTGCATCATCTAGCTTTGGGGTTGTTGCGACATATGGTTACAGGTTTACCAGAGTTTAGCTTAGAGCAGAGTGATTTGTGCAGGGGGTGTGCTTTGGGAAAGTACACCAAGACTGCTTTTCCTAGCAGTGATAGCAGGTCAACAGGGATTCTTGACTTGATACATTCAGATTTGTGTGGACCGATGTCATATGTTTCCTTGGGAGGATATGAGTATTATGTGACATTGATTGATGGTCATTCCAGGAAGACCTGGAACTACCTGAAGAGCAAGAAGTTCGAGGGGGTCTTGCAGAGGTTCCAAGAGTTCAAAGCTCTTGTGGAGAACCAGACAAGGAGGAAGATCTGAGCTCTCAGATCGGATAACGGGCGTGAGTATACCTCCAAGGAGTTTGATGGATATTGCAGACAGGAGGGTGTCAGGAGGCATTTGACGGTTCCATATACTCCAGAGTAGAATGGAGTAGCAGAGAGGAAGAACAGGTCTATTGTTGGATCAGCCAGAGCTATGTTACATGACCAGTCTCTTCCTTTCTTCCTTTGCGCTGAGGTATGCAACACAACTGTATACCTTCAGCACAGGGGTCCCCATCGTGTCGTGGGGAACATGACACCTGAGGAGTGTTTCAGAGGCAAGAAGCCTGAGGTCAGCCATTTTCGCATATTTGGTAGTTTGACTTACTATCACGTCCCTTCTGAGAAGAGGACAAAGTTGGAGCCCACCGTAGAGAAGGGCATCTTTGTGGGCTATGATGAGACTTCGAAGGCCTTTTGGATTTACCTTCCTTCTTAGAGGAAAGTTGTTGTGAGGAGGGATGTGAAGTTTGAGGAGGAGCGGGCCTTCAGAAAGTCTAGAGAGTTGGAGCAGGGAGAGAAGCAGGTTCTTGCACCTCAGGTTGTTTCATAGGTACCTTTAGTTCAACAAACAGGTTCACAGGTTTCCAGAGTTACTGGACCACACAGTGCAGGCACAGGTTCACCAGGTTCAGTGGTGTTATCACCCGCCTTGTAGTTGCCTGCGTGAGGTGGATCCAGGATGGATGGTAGAGGGGCAAGCAACTAAGGGGTGGAACGAGGACTGCCTAGACTCCCAAATGGATGGTTGTCACGCCAATCAAGGCAGCCTTCACTTTATGTTATCCTAGTCCAAGACAACAATGGGGGAGTCCCAGATCTGCTCCCGACAGGAGAGATCGGACCTAGACGCCAGAAGAAGATAAGATGTGGCTTCAGGGTACTTAAGGTGCAAGGTGAATGGAAACCCTAACTCTAGGGTTTAAGTACTAGCAACTAGTGGAGGTGACCACTGTCTTGGGAAACGTAACTATGACAGGATAAACAGGGATCGAGTTGGGACTATCTAGTACCTATAAATTAGACTTAAAGAAGTGTATTTGAGCTATCAGCAAATGTTGGTAAAGGGAAAAGGCTAAGACCCTAAGGGCAGCGCTAGCTAGGAGATCAGTGCTTTGTGTGCATTGGGCAATGGAGTCAGCAGTAAACCAACGTTTCAGAAAACCCGCCTGGAAGACACCTTGATCTACGAACCTAGAAAGTAGTTGGTCCGGAAAAGCTAAGGTACAGGAAACCCAGCTCAATGGATGGCTAGCGCTAGGGCTTATGAGGACAGATCTGCAGTTTTAGGGGCACCGGGAGGCTAATGGCTCAACATTGAGGAAGAAAAGAGGTCAGGGAGACCTGATCTACAAGACCAAATCAGGAAATCAGCAAAAAAATTAGATCCAGAAAAGTCAAAATTTGATGATGGGGCTAGGAGGCTGAAAACTGATTTTTTAGATCTAGGGAAAACTAGGAGGAACTAGCACAATGTTGAGGGTGTTCTGGAGTGCTTGGGCCCTGATCTATCAGCCTATCTTGTCAGATTTCAGAAAAACCTACTTCTGGAAAAGTGTAATTTTCATTGAGGGCGCTAGGGCAGTTTCAGTCAATTTTTCAGATCTAGGGCAAATGGTCAAGCAATTGCACATCGTTGGGGTTGATTTAGGCTGTGTGGGACCCGATCTATCCGTCTGTGAAGTTAGAATTCAGAAAAACTCAAAACCCAAGTAGGTCAATTTTTCAGTGGGGGGTTATGCAGTTTTCTGCTTAAAAATCAGATCTAGGTCAAACTGTGAGGAATTTGACCAGCGTTTTAGTTGATTTGATGAAGGGGAGGCCCGATCTATGAAACCCAGAAATGGTTTGGCAAAAGATCGGACGATTCCCTGATTTATTGATTTTTAGGTTTTTCTAGTGTTTTAGGACTTTTCAGAAAAAGTTGAATTGAAGCAAGGTACAATGGAATAAGATTTGAAAAAGAAGAGACTTACTTGTTGGATCTTAACTGGAAAAGCTTGTAGAAGTCTGTAACAGTGACGATCTTTGCTATCCCGATCAATTCTGGAAGATCCCGTGATTTCTATGGCATATGCAAACTCCAAGCCACCAAAGCGCCCCCTACCCTGCATGAGCAAATGTCAACCATATCAGATTTGCACATACAAAATAAAGAAACTGAATGCTACAAGACAATAAAATGAAGTAATCATAGATCACAATGAAACTAATGAAAACCCCCTGATCCAAGACGAAGAGAACCGAGCGAGTTGAGGTCCCCCTACAAAAACGCTCCAGCCAAAGCGCCCTCTTGTAGACAAAACAATGATAGCCATGAAAAATATAGATCTCACGAGGATTTCCACAATGCTGGGAAGCTGAAGACTAGCTAATCACCATTTGAGCACATCAGATGCAAAGCAGATCCAGAAAAATTTCCACAAAAAAGTCTTTCTATTATTCAGATCCAAGAGCCAAAGACCCCTTACAAATGAGAAGCTCTCTCCTTTAAATAGAAATGAGAGAACCTCAATCATAATCAAATCCTAACCACTTTCAAAACGAGTGGCTAAGATTAAAAGATACAATGTTCTAATCAATGGTTGAGATGACCTCAACATATAATACATGGATCAATATAACCATAATTTACCAAAGTGGACTAAACCACCCAAATAAAGGTAACCCACTCAACAAGAAATAAATGAAAGCACATGGTGGGTCCAAGGAGTGTTTGACTCAGTGTTACAAATATCGACGATATATCGCCGACATTGCGATATATCGCGATACGATCTCCTCGGCGATATTATCGCTAAACATTGGCGATATTTTCCGGCGATTTTTCCTTAGAAAAATCGCGATTTAACGTGATGTGCTTCGAAAATATCGTCCCACTTTTCCGACCCGGCCGATAAAAGGTTAAAAGGCGGTTTTTTTTGTTTTATTTCGTTTGTTTGAGGTCGTCCGTTAACTTCGCCGACAGGAGAGCAGCGAGGGTTTTGACCTTGCCGACAGGAGAGCAGCGAGGGTTTTGACCTTGCCGACAGGAGGATTCTGCGCAGAGGTTAGTAAAAGTTAAAACCGTAAATCATTGTTTTTAATATTTTCTGTATACGCTTGTGGGTGCAAATTGCAATGGAGTCTCCTTGAATACGCCGACTCCCGACTGTGGGTAGACCGGCAGACTGTCGCGACTCTCGATTTGAACAGACTGTGGGTACCGGTAGACTGTCGCCGCTCGCGCTACGGGTAGACTGTCGCCGCCGCTCGCACTCCCGATTTGAACAATGAATAATACATAATATATTATATATAATATATATTATATATAGTATATAATACAGAATGACCTTCAATGCAGAATGACCTTCATTTTAATACAGAATGACCTTCAATTCTTCACATCAAATTACAAATTTAATAATTTAATATACATGTAGCAGAGTAAGTGAGAGTCTAACTATATCACTTGTTGGCTGGAATAATATATGGCGAGCTACAGATTTGTAGGTTCTGGTAAATATTAAAGTTCTTGTTGTTGAGAATGTGAAATAAGAAGTTTTTCAAGAACAAAATGTGATATGAGAAGTGTGATTTTAATAAAGATGGCTTTGAGCTGGATTGTTTAAATATTGATTTACTGAACTTGACTTCCTTTAGCCATTAAGCACATTCTATAATACATAGTGCATGCATGGATAATTGAATTGCTATGCAAGACCACAGTTATTCAACACGATAAACCCCTTGTAAATTCAACTTTAGTAACCTGTAGAATACATCTTATTTTTGAAGAAAAAAAGTAACTCGATAATAAACATTTCTTAGTGTATACATGGTTGGTAGGAAGAATATATATATATTATATAATATATATTCTATAAAATATATAAAATTTAAATTTAGAATAAATCTAAGAAATTAAGAATGTCTTAGGCCTTAAAAACTTAAAAACTATGTTGTTAAGTTTAAGTTTTAAACTTAAAATTTTTAATTAAGTTTATAATATTTAAATTTAAATGAAATTTGATCAATGATTATCATTAATAATTAGTAATTATACAGTTAATAATTTATTTAATTAAATTTAAAAAAATTCAAACTTAAAACTTAAAACATACATTCAAATTTAAATTTACAGTTTAGTAAAACTAAAATTTACAATTTAGTAAAGTTTAGTAAATAATAAATAATAAATATATTATATTACAATTTAGTAAATTTTTTAAGTATTTCACAGTTTAGTCATTGACAATTTAGCTTTAGAAATGTAGAAATGTAAAATAATTTTCTGTATGTCTCATTTGCCAATGAAATTCGCTAAAAAGACTTTTTTTTTTATGTTACAGGTTTTGATTTGCAAAGCTACAAGCATGTCGAAGAATTTGGATCCATTTTGGGAGTATGCAGAGCCGGTTGATCCACAAAATCGGCAAAAGCTTAGATGCAATATGTGTGGGAAGGAGATGACGGGGGGGATAAGTAGGCTCAAATACCACCTCGCACAACTTGCAGGGCATGAGGTGGATATTTGTAAAAACTTCACTCCTGAAATAGTTCATAGGGCCAAACTTGCAATTGAAGGTATTGGCAAGAGGAAAGATGAGAGGGAAGCTTTGAGGCAGGAACTTGGCATGAGAGCAGCATTAGGATTCGGGATAGCCGGACACACTTTAGGGGGAGTGGGGAGTGAGACCTTATCCTCATCTTTCGTCATGCCTTCAACGACACACTCTATTTCTCACTTTTTGTCGAGATCTGGTCCTGGTGGACAACCAGGTATAAAGTCAATGTACAAGATAAAAGAGAAAAATGAAGCAGATAAACTTGTGGGTCGATGTCTTTTGTGGAGTGATATTCCATTCCACTTTGCGAGGAACCCATTCTACTTGTAGATGTTCAAAGCTGCTGCTATTGTTGGGCTAGGGTATAAGGCTCCCACTTATGAGGAGTTGAGAGGGCCCATCCTTGATGATGAAAAGGTTGATTGCACTTCTAGGTTGGAGGAGCTTCGACGTTCATGGGAGGCCACAGGATGCACCATGATGTCAGATGGTTGGAGTGATAAGAAGGGTAGGACCCTTCTCAACTTCTTGGTTCATTGTCCTCGAGGCATAATGTTTATAAAATTTGTGGATGCATCTGCACAGGTCAAAGATGCAGCATTACTATGTCAGTTGTTGGATGAGTTCATCCAAGAGATAGGTCTGCAGCATGTTGTCCAAGTAGTAACGGACAATGCTGCGAATTATGTGGTAGCCGGTAGGATGCTTATAGACAGGCATCCAACTTTGTTTTGGACACCTTGTGCAGCACATTGTATTGACTTGATCTTAGAGGATATGGGGAAGATCCAGTTTATCAAGGATGTCATTCATTTAGCGAGAAGCATCACCAAATTTATATACAATCATGCTTCTGTGCTTAGCCTGATGAGGAAGTTCACTCATGATAGGGAGTTGGTCCTTCCTGCCATCACTCGGCTTGCCACTTTTTTCATCTCTCTTCAGTCTCTCCTTACTTCTATGTGGGACTTGCAGACTATGTTCCTTTCAGCTGAGTGGCGTGCTTTATCAATTAGCACTAAACCGGAGGGACATGACATATTCAGGCTAGTGTCATACCAGGAGAGCTTCTGGGATGGGGTGAAGGAGGTGTGTACTATATGTGAACCTTTGGTAAGGGTTTTACGCTTTGTTGATGGAGACAAGCCCGCAATGGGATACTTGTATGAGGCCATGGATATGGCCAAAGAGGCCATTAATGCCTACTATGAGGACAAGGGGGAAGAGGGGCAAGTGAAACAACAATTGATATGGGAGGTGATTCATTAGCGATGGAACAAAACACTTCATCGCGCCATTCATGCTGCAGGCCTATTCCTCAACCCCACATTCTCTTACTCATGTGGCTTCAACTTTGATGCAGAGGTAATGGATGGGTTCTTGGAGTGTGTCCAGAGGATGGTGCCAAGTGCAGCTGACCGTTCAGAGATTTCCAAAGAGTTGGAAGTCTATAGGAGGGCCATGGGAACATTTGGCTTTGATATGGCTATTAATGACAGGAAGAACATAATGCCAAGTAAGTTTCACCTTGTTTCAAAATTTAATTTCATTACTTTTTTTCTTTTATATTTCAAATTTTCAATGTCTTCTCTTATGTTTCTCCAATTCATTGTAGATACTTGGTGGGAAACCTATGGCAGACGAGTATCCCATCTCCAAAAGCTTGCTGTTCGGATCCTAAGCCAAACATGCAATTCTTCTGGTTGTGAGCACAACTGGAGTGTATTTGAAAAGATACACACCAAGAAGCGCAACAGGTTTGAGAATTTGAAATCAAATTCTAAATTCATTATAACTTGTAATTTATGTCATATGGGTAATTTTAATTTATGTATTCTAAATTCTAATTAGATAAATTTATGGTAATCATACGGGTTGGATACCCAACGCCTGAATGATCTAGTGTACGTCTCCTACAATCTCAGGTTGTGGGTGAAGCAACTTGAGAAAAAACTTGAGGTGGAGGCTATTTCATTGGATCACATTGACAACACTGCTGCATGGAGAGCGGAGATTGAGGAACCTATTATGGAGGTAGCGCCTGATTGGTTAGAGGATGATACATAGGACATGGAGACTGAGACATGGGACGATGAGTGGTTAGACGCATTTGAGATTGTGCCACCACCGGAGCCACCGGCCACATAGCCACCAGTTGCAGAGCCACCAGCCACACATCCACCACTTTCACAGCCACAGTCTCAGTCAGAGGGAGCCAGATATATGGGCAGTGGTAACAGTAGCAATGGTAGAGGACTTGATGAGGGTCCAGTACCTCATCATTCTTCTAGTTTTTCTAGAGCACATCAGTTTCCAGGCACTTCTAGAGGACGGGGAAGTCCACGACGACCCCCACGAGCACCTGGTTTTTCTAGCCCTGGAGGCAGAGCCATTACTAGAGCGATTACCTTTGCCCGTAAAAGGGGTAGAAGGAATCCATAGTTTACTTTATTTGGTTGATTTCATTGCATATGAGATACATATTACATAACACATTGACTGTATTTTTTTGGTGATTCATGAGTCGGGGACTCAAGATCCGAGACACGATTCATTTTTGATGTGTGATGTATCACTAGACCTCTTATACATCTTATATATCAATTTTATTTCCATATTCATGTAGCAATGTGTTTATTTGATGTTCTTGTTGCTTTAGATGTTTCGAAAATTGAAAAAAAATGAATATTTTTGTATTTTTTACATTGCCGATATATTGCCGATGTTTGCCGACATTTTCGCCGATAAATCCGATAATATCTTTTTGGACCCTCGGCGATATATTCGCCGGCACGATATTTGTAACATTGGTTTGACTAACTCCCTTTGGATGTCCCCATGGCACAATAAATAATATAACAAATTAAATTTTTGACTTTTGTGCCTCCTTGAGGAAATCGTGGGTCTCCCAAAAAGCTCCAAAAAATAAATAAAAAATGCCCAAAAATAGGTGTGGGCCTCATCAAATGCTGAAACTGCTGGAGAAGGTGTGGAAGACATCACTCTCATCATTGTGACTCATCCCATGTCATTTCCTTGCCTTAGTAGCCCAAATCGATTTCTTCAATAGCCATTTAATCATTTTTTAATCTGCCTCAAGAAATGTGAACCTGCCAAAACAGCCTCCTAGGGTGCCTGCGTTGTCAAACTGAGCCCACCAGGATCTCTGGGATGGGGGTACTATGGTACAAACAAGTGGCTGCACCCCCCTATGCCCATACAATTCCCTAGGAGATCCAACTGAAACATCTCCCTGCTAAAAAATATCAATCCGTGAAGAAAAACTGCATCAGAAAGGCAGAATGAACCTGATCACATTTGTAAGTGCCCGGAACTGGAAATAAACTGTCTCATTAGACTCAGAGAGTCCCAATCCATCTAAGTGTATACTCATACCGCTCATAGGTCTTTATCTCATCAACAATCATACCCAATAAACAATATAACCATCCATGAATAATTAGACACCAATAATAACTCAGAATGCATCCATCTGTTGCAAGTGTTAAAAGGCTAAGCCATGATCTACAACTTATTCAAGTAACAATCATAACAAGCAGCATTCATTTCACTGGCGGTACATCAACTAATACATATATAAGGCTTTATTTATTATTACTCAACTTAGACTTTCAAGACTATACTCACTTCATAGCTGTAGTCATTTTGCTAGCGAAGGGTGAAGGGTGGAAATGACAAGGCTAAGGCAAAGGATGACTTCCTACTCAACATCATGACACTTTGGACAAGGAAAGGGAAAACTCACTATAACCAATGCTGGACAAACAACAACACAAGGAATGGCAATGCCTCACAGATGGGTGAGTTGTTTAGAGAGTGCTTATTCAACTTAGGCATCATGTCTACATCAAACTTGATCCAAGTTTATTAGGATCACATTTTATTCCATGGCCTTTTTGGCCTATATGACCCTTTTGGGACTTCACCAGTGCTTAAAAGCACAACTAATCGCAGCTTTCATCTGGGACATATTTATTTTTAATAAGGTCAGCAATTTTTTGGATAGAGCACATTTTAATACATTGCTTTTTTTTGACCTTTTCTTATACTCTTCAAGGAGTATTTTAGCACTTCATTGCTCTTGCCCTTTTTACATATGTTAAGAAACACAGTTTTACATTTTCAATTTCCATGGGCGCATATTCAATATTTCAATACAAGTAGTACATGAGCTTTCAGTTTTAGCCAACGACATCTCAAGTGACTAGGGGGAGTTCTGCACAGTACCAAACATTGGGACAACCGACCAGAATGATTTAGGCATACAATCCAACTTACCAAAGGCAAGTTCTGTCACCAACTCAGAGCCGAGACACAATATAAACAGGGAGGCTTGTCCAACAAAGGTTCTAGCGGGAAAAAGGTCCTCCATGCCATAAGTCAAGAAGTCAGTCAGGTTGAAAATTAAACTGGAAGGTAATGGATGGGTGAAGACAATGAATGATGGAGCCAACACTAGCAAGCCAAAACAATGGTGGGAATGATTACATCTATTCTCCCTAAGGAGGGTAAAACCAATGAGTATAGATCAAGAACTTCAAAGTCAGAGTAAGGACATCAATACATAGTATAAGATAAAACCAAGTCCATATAATTATGACCGCCAGATCATGATACCACAAGTCAATACATGTCACAAGAATCTGTATAAGAGCAATAATAACCATAACACAATATAATCCATCTAAAACACCATCTATCCAATGAGAAAGTACTGATATAACACTGGGTATCCATGCCTGCTCTGAAATGACATAAATGGCTACATCGGTCCTCAAATCTGAGTGTCCTGAGACTCAGTCCTGACATGGGAGAGTTCAATAGTCCACAAATATAATCACGATCCATAAAAAATGCTCAACTCAGCATCTCATATGTAAGAGATCAGTCTGAAAAATGTACTGTGTCTGAAAAATAGAATATGGTAGCCTGGCTATTATATATGTGATAACAAGTGGTTCAGCCAGCAGGGTCTTCGGGGACAGCTTTTGTTTCTTAGATTACAGGTTCACCGTATAGAGGATCAGGATCACAGAGGTCACCAGTTGCTGGTACAACAGCTTTTGATTCACAGGTTACTAGAGTCTCCACCTCTGGTAGTTCTTTAGATGATGACCGACCAGTGTGGGAGGAACCTCCAAGGAAGAAGACACCTAAGTGGCTTCGAGACACCTTGAAGGAAGCTCAGGAGTTTGGGACACCTAGAGAGCCAGTGAGGGCTATGCAGATGCCAGACAGGTTGGGCATGCCATTAGTGGCTAGCTTATGTGATTCAAAGCCTTCAACCTTTGAGTAGGCCTCCCAGCATCATGTTTGGTGAGATGCCATGATGGATGAGTACCATTCCATCATGAAGAACGATGTATGGGAGATAGTTACGAGACCTGAGGGGAAGTCAGTGGTGACTTATCGGTGGCTTTACAAGCTAAAGCATGCTGCGAATGGGAGTGTGGAGAAGTACGAGGCCGGTTTTGTAGCGTGGGGGTTTTCATAGATTGAGGGAGTAGACTATGATGAGACCTTTGTGCCCGTTGCTCGGTATACTTCTATCAAGGCTTTGATTTCCGTTGCTGCGGAAATGGGTTGGAAGATCCATCAGATGGATGTAAAGACCGCATTTCTTAATGGAATCATTCATGAGGAGATTTATGTAGAGCAGCCTTAGGGCTTTGAGATTCATGAGAGAGAGTCTCATGTGTGCAAGCTTAAGAAAGCCTTGTATGGGTTGAAGCAAGCTCCTAGAGCTTGGTACTCCAGGATTGATTCTTACTTACAGTGGATGGGATTTCAGAAGCGTGAAGTAGATCCAAATCTCTACTTCATCATGGTTGGAGATGATCCGCTTATTCTTCTGTTATATGTTGATGACTTATTTATCACAGGGGGAGAGAGACCCACTGCAGCTTGCAAGAAGGATCTTGCTTCAGAGTATGAGATGACAGATATTGGGTTGATGCACTATTTTCTGGGATTGGAGGTTTGGCAGGAGCCTGGACATATTTTCCTGGGACAGGGAAAGTATGCGGTTGATATTCTGAGGAGATTTAGGATGGAGGATTGTAGGCCGATGTCGACACTGATGATCACCAACTGGAAGAAGCTTCATGCTTCAGAGGGAGAGTTGGTGGATCCTACATTATACCATCAGCTCATTGGTTCATTGAAGTATCTGGTCAACTCTTGGCTAGATTTGTGTTTTGCAGTGAACACTCTTAGTCAGTTCATGGTTGAACCTAGGAGTGTGCACTGGGTAGCTGCAAAACATGTTTTGCGATACCTAGCAGGGACAGTGGACTATGGTCTGGACTACAGGAGGTCGGATGGGATCAGATTGGTTGGTTATACAAATTCAGATTGGGTGGGCAGTTTGGCAGACCGGAAGAGCACTTCCGGATGTTGTTTCAGTTTGGGCTTGGCAACAGTGTCGTGGTTCAATCGGAAGCAAAAGTTTGTTGCTTTGAGTTGTGCTGAGGCTGAGTATATGGCAGCCAGTTAGGCCAGTTGCGAGGTGCTGTGGCTTCGCAAGTTGCTGGTGAATTTATTTGGTCAGGAGATGAGGCCTACGGTCATTTATTGTGACAATCAGAGTTGCATTCAACTCTCTGAGAATCCAGTATTTCATGACCGGTCAAAGCATATTGAGATCAGGTATTATTTCATTTGAGATTATGTTCAGAGAGGAGCAGTGACTTTACAGTACATTTCCATTGATGAGTAGGTTGCAGACATTCTGACGAAATCTTTGGGGAGGGGCAAGTTTGTCTTCTTCAGAGACCAGTTGGGAGTGGTGCAGAACACCTTCCTCGGTAAGAGGGAGTGTTGATTTTTGTACCTAGGAAAGTGTTCCCCTAGGTGACTTTAGCCTTAGTCACTTAAAAGGGGAAATAAAGTGACCCTTGCATTAAATGACTTAAGTTGAGCATTTAATTTGACTTTAGAGATTAAAGTCACTTTTTTATAAATTTAAGTGGGTGAGTGAAATTAATATTTATGAGAATTAAATATGAGCTTTTAATCTCATCCACCGATGTAATCTAATCTCCATCGTTGGATTACATGAACCCTAGGGTTTTCTCAAAAAGGCAAGGGAAGGCCATTTTCTCTCACTTTTGCAGATTGAAGTGAGAAGAGAGAGCAGAGAAGAAAGTTTCCATTTTTCTGAGCAAGAAGGAAATATTGCAGCATAGAAATCAAGGCAGTGAGCAACTTTAGTAGGGCGTGAAAATTGATGAGCAGGAGCAGAATTTATTGCTGTTGTCCGTACGGTCCGTACAATACGGATTTCGTATAGGGGCACGATTTCCAAGGCAGAAAATCGGGCACAGAAATCGAGGCAGATTCTAGGCACATTTCCCGAGGCAAAGTTCAGCACGTCTTCCGTACAGTCTGTACATGCATGAATTTCGAGGCACTTCCAGCAGCACATTTTTCGAGGCAGGCCGTACAGCAGGCCCCGTACATTCTGTACAACAGCACGGTTTTCGAGGTGGTTTCAACATAAAAAATTCAGAGCTGTGTTTTTCCTGTTGGGCATGAAAATCGAGACAGAAATTTCTCTTTTGGGTTGAGATAAGTTGGTTTTGAAATTTCTGAGTTTTGCTGTAACATTTTCCAGAAAAATAAAATACTCTCTTTCTCTGACTGGTTTCCCCCCCGTGGGTTTTTTCAAGGCCATTGGCCAAAATTTTCTGAGTACTGTGTGTTGAATGGTGTGCATTTATTTATTTTCTGTCATTGAAAAGATTGAAGTTACAGCAGTGTTTTTAAGTCTGAAATTTATGATTATTTCCAGCCTTTTATGTTTTTGGGTTCGGCAATAAACTGAGACATTTTTTATCTTCTAAACCGGAGGCTGAAACGTGTGAAAAACTTACAATTCCTAGCAATTTTCATGATGTCAGGTGTAGTGTTTGTTGTTGCCATGGAGTGCAAGAGTGTGGCATTTACAGCGGTTTATTTTCATGGAATATTTCTCATTGTATGGCTTACGTTGTACCTGATTAGCATCTGACCTTATCCCAAATTGCTAGAAGATGTCATGGCTTTTGATGATGCTTTGGGAGCCATTTTCAAACCTTCACCAAACCAAACTTGAAAGCAAAAAAAGGGAATTGAGAAAAAGAAATCTGAGATAACTGTTCTTTTTAAGTGCAGTCTCAAAATTTGATTGTTAAACCTTTCAAACCCTGTTCTAGATGCCTAAAATACTTGTAGATTGCTCCATAGCATCTAGGAGATCCCAGAGCACTTGAAAAGATAGTTCCAAAATTAACTTTGAAAAATAAAGCTTAAAAATGGCTGAACCTGTTTTTTCCAGCTGAAAGCAAACCAAAACACTGCTGTAGCCTTCTGAATGACTTCAAAATTATCTTGACAAATGATGATCTTTCAATCACATTTGAGGAGTTTTCTAGATGAAACTAAAGTGAAAAACATCGCAAGCTTATCATGTCGGCAGCAAACATGAAAAGCATAGTCGTTTGAGCTTGGTAAGGCTTGCCGATGCTTGTGAGTATGGCAAGCATTGGCTGGCCAGTATTTGTTCAATGGAAGTGGCTGAGTATTGCCCCTTGTACTTGTCCAGCACTGATTATCACCAATACTTGCGAGTATGAGAACTATGCATATATCCTTGCTTTTTGTAATTTGGTGCAAAAGTCTGTGTAAACACAGTGGGAGTGTTCAAAATAATAAGGTGATTTAAAACTTAATTCCTTTTTTCAACGTTTCAAGGCGCAAGTTTTTCTATAAAAAAATGGAGTTCAAGAAAATTATATTTATGAGTTTGATTTGCTATGTTTATAGTGGCTATGGAAGGTACTTTTATTGCTGAACTGAATTATTTT
The DNA here is from genome assembly GCA_001517045.1 of Pseudotsuga menziesii. NCBI lineage: Eukaryota > Viridiplantae > Streptophyta > Pinopsida > Pinales > Pinaceae > Pseudotsuga > Pseudotsuga menziesii. Next base: position 593,503 of record LPNX010233122.1, read on the forward strand.
AACAGGTGAGGCATCGACTAAAACGGGAACATGGTATTGACAGTGGGATAAGTGTGGTCTTTTCTTTGGAGAAACCTAAAGTGAAGTTGCTTCCTTTTAAAGGACAAAATGGAGAAGAAGAGAATCCTTCAGATTATCAGGTATTATTATTTTTAAGCTTTCAACATGTTCTGTATTAGCAAAATAATTATCTGATATCTATTACTTGTATTATACATCCTGGATTACAGTGGAGCGCTTTGTATTCATATTGCAGTTTCTGTGGACATGTGACTGTTGTTTGCAACGTAAAAACTAATTTTTGTGCTTCCTGTAACGTGTATATGATGAAGATTGCCTTCTTAGTATTTGATTACATTAGTTTTGACAAGAATGTTTTCCTCTTTGATTTGTATAATGCATTGTTCTGTCTAAAAGGCATTAATGTTTTGACATTTGATTGGGATCCTGACATCAGATTGTGCCAGGTTTCAGAGTTCGTGTTATTCCGGTCTTGGGAACTATTCCAGCCATTTTTGGACAAGTCATGGCCTCCCATGTGTTGACACAACTTGCAGGTTTCTCTGTTCAAACTGAGCCAGTTGTGAGCTTGGACCTGGAGCATTATTCGTTGCTTCATCAGCGTCTTATTGAACATGAAGAAACTTTATATGGTACTTCCATGCAAGTTGAGGTATTCTGATATTTTAGAGTTCAGAGAATGAACATTTAGAGACTAGTATGTAGTTTTGATGTTTGTTTCTGTGTATCGATGTACTGTTGGTACACTATAAATACGGTAAAGAAAATACTCTGTCTGTTAAAGTCAGTGCTGTTGTGCATGCTATATTCATGCAGATAATGCTTGATAATAAATTTATAGATTCTGTTTACTATTTCTACCACAGCTCCACTTTCAATCCATTATACTAAAGGAAAGAAGTTTTAATCTTACAATTGATTAGCAAACAATATGTAGTATAAGGAAAGTAAATTAGTATGTAAACTGCTGTGAGTATTCCACTGGAACAATTTGTCACAATAGATGTTTTAATATTCTATACTCTCAAAGGGTGCCAGGTGAGGGAAGAAACCTCCTTTCAATGGGGTTTGGGGAAGCTGACAAATAACCGGGCAGAGGCACTTGATCTGTTCCAAGGATCGAGATTGATTGATGCAAGAAGGATTCGGCATCCCCTAGTCCTTGGTGACTCATAGATTGCCATAAACGAAGTCACCGAATTCTATGATTTTTTGCCTTCAAAATCAAAATTCTCCAATGTTTGCAGCAACCCGAATTTGTTTGGAAAGTTTCTCCAATTTTCATGTGGGTAAACACTACCCTAAATTCCACTGCAAGTGACTTCGTTACTCATTGAGTATTCTGAAGTATTTTTCTAGAGTGTGAGCTCGCAGCCGCATTGAGGGTTTTGTACCGGTGTTTCTGGTCGGTTCCTCACAGGTCATGGATCTCTGCAAGCACCCAAGTTTGTGAGTGGGACGTGTGCCGAGTTGATCGATGGATGGATGGATCGTGTGCTAAGTCAGTGTTCGATAATTTCTCAACTTGACTGGATTGATTTTTCTGGCGGTTGGTTGAGGGGGCTGTGGCTAACATCTTATGGTTCTTGTCAATAAAAAGAGATTTAAATACTCTACCCGTATATTTTTAAATTTGAAACTTTGACCTTCTAAAATGAACCACATATTCTTAATCATTAGATTCACTTATTTATATAAATGAAAACAAATAATATATTATATAAATAACTCAATATATCATTATTATATTTAATATTTATATATAAAATGAAATATTTTTTAATTTCCAAAATTTTTAATCACTCGAACTTAATGCCAAATGTTTGGTCAAATTTTATTTCCAAATTTTTCCTTGCCGAATATTGTTGAATTTCAGGGTCTTGAATTCGAACATGAATTTGAACCAGGTGACTTAGGTCAACAACCTCCTGAATGACCCCTCCTCTTTATGAAGGCAAGTTTGGTAGAATTCCATGCCTGTTAAAAATTGAAACGAAAAGATTCGAAAGTGTAGCGTTCTTCCATGTCCTACGGCACCATAATTCTAGAGCAGATTCACTTGCAAATCAAGGATCAAGGTTAAGTGAAGGAACTTTAAGTGTTTGTGGGGTGCTTAGCTTCCAGCGGCCAGCCTATCCCATAATTGGAGTCAAATGAAATGTGTTGCATACCCGAATGTACCCATGGTGGGAGGAGCAGGTCATAACGTTGGGACAAATTCAATTTATTAACCTTGTAATCCTGCACACTTCAACTCATGGAGAAGTATACCTGCTAACCAAAACGCCTATGATTCACCAGAATCAGGCAAAGGTAGAATTGCTGAAACTGCAATTTTGATGGCTCAAATCACGATTTTAATGATGTGGGTAGTTATAAAGCCCTGCATTTAACTTAAAAAGAGCAACTGTGATTGCTGAAATTGTAATAATGGACAAACAACAATTTACAGGCATGATTATGACCGGAAACGGTGAAAAAACGTCGGAATAACGGGGCATTTTAGTCGCTCTTTATCCCATGCGTTCAACTCATTACACACACAGGGGCATTCAATCCAATAAACTTGGGAATTTATATGCCTGGAATTCGACGGAATGGTTCTTTTGTGCTTGTGTTGGGCTAGAAATGGGGTGAATTCTGGTCATCAGGAGAGCAGATTGGCTCTGGGTAAGTCTTAGTCTTGTTCCCTGGTTCACAATTGCTGGTTTAGGTGTTCTTTGGTGTCTTTTTCTGCTATTTATTTGGTTATCTGAATTTGAAGTATACCATCATTTCCACCTCAATCTCAATAAATTTCTGTTTCAATGCTTGCTTCGTTTGTCTCCCCAAAACCCAAGGTTCAGTATATTTTAGTTATATTTCTTGTGTTTGGTTGTTTTGTTGGGATTCACCATACCATCATTAATTTGGGGTATCTTTGTCTTTTCCTCGAATCTTGGTTTTCACGGAGAAGATTTGGATTGGTTTTTTGGTTCATATGATATAGGCTACCCATGTATTGAACCCCCCATTTGGTTTGTTTTCTCATCCAGTGGTACTAGAATATCACAAGCTGGTTTCTTTTCTCTTGAGTTATTTGACACCATATTGTGTTAACTTTTTAGCTCAGGAGGTACTCTGCATGTTTGTCTTGTATGTGGAAGTGACCATGAAGTTACATTACCTAAACACTTGACTTTATGAGTCTTTTATAAAATTGTAATAAAGTGAGTTTAGACATAAAGTACACTTATTTCATAAAGTGAGAAAATACTTTATTAAAAATGTAAGTGATTCGTTTTGGAGCGAATGAATCATGTCCCTTGATCTCGTAATGACAAGATTAGATCTTGGCCATTGGATTTAAGGATGGGGAAGGTGAAAGGTCACTTTCAGATTATAAGAGCAAGCCTACGGTATTGTGCAAGACACAATTTCCAAGAGTGAGCATTTTGTCATTAGTTTGGAGTTTTAGGAGAGGGGTCTCGATTCGACAAGGGAGTGCACAATTCCCAAGGCAGCTGATTGCTACATTAATTGCTAGGCTGTACTACTAGTAATTGTTGGGCCATACTTCATCTTTTGGATGCAATTCAAAGTTGTTCTGCTGCACCAAAATCGAGGTGGGATGTACATGATGTACATAATTGCTAGGCACAGAAACCGAGGTGTTGGGAATGAATTTTGAGAAGGGGATACTATAGTGGAGGTTGTCCAGGCTGTACCGCTTCCTGGGCACATAATGTTAGTTTTTCTTTAGATCTGATTAGATTATCTAGGATCTTTATCTGAAAGAATAACAAGTACAACAAAATGCATAAGATATAAAAGATACACAAGACAAAAAGATTTTCATCGAGGAAACCATAAAGGAGAAAACCCCGTAAACTTCTTCAGAATAGTAAGATGATCAAAAGCAGTAATAAGAAATGTTCAGCAGCTATCTTTTTGTCCTCCTCTAACTGTCTCTCTCTCTTATGCGCCTTAGAGAGTGTGTGAGGTGTGTATAAATGAGGGAGAGCGCCTCCCTATTTATACCCTTTCAAGTCACTAACCAAATATAAGACTCGAGCCTACATGTCATTTCACATGGGGCCCACTTCTTCTAGAGAGACCACAATTACATATTACATGATGTTACACTGGGGACTATTGCCTCGACTTAGAACGAAGGTTTTACCTCAAGGTCTAGACACAATTTAGACATCTCGTAAAGGGGTAACTATAAAATTGAGCACATAGATCTGTGGATCAACACACAACTCACAAGATAGATCATATAGTTTTACTCAGAATTGAAGAATGAAACAGTGCAAAAATGGCTTGCAACTATGTAATGCTTTCATTAATCAAAAGTAATTGGATAATAATTACAATGTAATACACTGGTATTAATAATAAGTGAATTCGAATGCATGAGAGAGGAATTTGAATTGCTTGACTCTACCTAACTGCATGGATAACTGGACATGTCTAAATCATTATCGGAGCTCAACTAGTTAGCCCTAGTTGCCTCAATCAGTACACCAGTTAGTTAGAATCAGTTAACTAGCCTAACTCAATGTGGTAGGTGAGGAATTGCACCTTCCCACATGCAATCAATCAATGACTGGCGCTAACTGGATGCAACTGGATGTAACTGAATGTAATTGACTCCTAACTAGGCTTAACTAGTCACTAACTAAACTCAACTGTAGGAGGTTGGTTCCGACACTCCTAGTGGCTCCTAAATTGTAGGGATTGGTCTAGGAGGCTCCTAAACTGATGCATGCAAGTGCAGTCAGTGGTAGTTAGGCTCAACTAGTGTTCCCCAGACTCTAGTAACTGGTACATGTGGCCCAATTAGGCCATGTGGACCCAATGATGCTAGTGACTAAATATAGATTGAAAGACTCCTAATTTAGACATGATTGACCAAATTGGACAAGGGAAGATTATAATCCTAACATTAACACACATCCCCATTGGGGGTACAACAACATACAATGATAATATACATCAGAATATCTTCCGAAGTTACGAATACATCAACACTCCCTCTTAACTAGGAAGATATTCTCTCTCTACACAGTCATCAACACATTTGGTCAAGTCTTCATTGCATTGTCATCATCACGGAGTCATAGAGCCTTCATCATAGCTACTTCCATCATCTTCTTATAATTTGATCATCGTACCATACTATCTGTCATCAAAAGCTTCTACAGTGCCAACTCTTTTTCGTGCTGGATGTAGGCCTAGCCTCCATGTAGGTCTTCAAATCATCAAGTAGGTATAGCTCAGGACTTATTGCCTTGCAAAACCTGAAGGATCTCGCAGGACTGGTTATATGCCTTTGCAAAACTTGAAGGAGCATCCCATGACTGATTATATGCCTCTGCAAAACCTGAAGGATCTGTTGATGAAATTGTCATTGATGCCAACATGGACTTGCAGTGGCCCCACGGGATGTCATTGATGCCACCAAGTCCCACCTGCAGTGCCTTGATCCCTTATAGAGTGGGTTTGTGCCTTGAAGCACCTTGTACCCAGTTGACAAGGTCCTTGTACCCACAAGGATGAATCTTGATGCCACCACCTTGCTGAAGATGTTGAAGACCCTGCTGATGATGCTGAAGACCTTGGAGATGGTCTTGAAAGCCTTGATGGATGTTGGAGAAGCCCTAGATGGGTGGAAGAAGCATTAATGACCCATTCTGTGGTCATTCATGCTATGATGATGTCATGGGTTCCTGGGAGAAGGTCTGGCAAACCCACATGTGATGTCTTGATGTATCTTGATCATAGAGGTCCCCGTGCATGGCTAAGGTGGTTGAAGAAGCCCATGATGCCTCTTGCCCGATGAAGAAGCCTTTGGACCCACATTTGTCGGGTTAATGGTCCTTGAACCTTTGAAGGAGATGATATGGTTACTTTTGGATGATGGGGTCCTTGGTCACACATGTCATGGTGTTGGGATTCTTTGATGAAGCCCTTGATGGCTTGATACACCCTTGCATGTGATGGTTTGGTTTTTGAACCCACTTATTGGTAGCTTGATGATGGCACCAACACACAAGCCCACAAACAAGTCAACTCTCCAAAAAGAATAAAGAATGGTGGACAGGTCGGCTCCACAAAAGAAGATTGTGACAAGTCGGCTCAACAAAAATGATAAAAATAAAATACAACAAGTCGGCTAGCCTACAAAAGATTAAATTTCAAAATCAAATTTCAAAATAAAAAAAATATAAAAATAAAAATATTTTTTTAAGGTCGGCTCCAGAATTTATGCTGGAAAAACCACTATAAATACCCTAACAAATTTCATTTTAGGGTGTGCAATTTTGGAATGAGCTCTGAGATTTTCGGATCTTTCTGAGGTCTGCAATTTTTCCAACTAAGGCAGCAGCAGCAAAAATTGCAGCAGTAGTCAAACATTTTTTTTGGTGTGTTTTGACAGTCCAAATCTTGGATTTGTTTTGGGGTGTACCAGCACAAGTTTTGCAGCAGAGGAGTAGTCCGAAATTTGAAGCAGCAGTTGATTGTGAATATCGGGTGGCAGTAGTGAGGTTAAAATTTTCGGGTACTGTAGCAGGCAGCTACAGTGGACAACATTTTTTTTTATTCTTTGTTGGTCTGAGGCAATTTTCAAGTGATGATGGAAGACAAAGTATGTCAGGTCTCACTGAGGTAAACCTATGAAGGAATTTTGTCCTAACGTACCAGCTGAGGAAAGAATTTGTGGCAGCATGAAATGACAGTCCCGAATTGCAGCATACCACATTCTTCCAAATCAGCAAACAGTCCAGGTTAGGGTATATTTACAGTAGCAGAGATCTAAAGGTGCATTGGCTTCTTCTTGTTTTTGAAGTTGGTTGGAGATTTCTTACCCTACAAAGTCCCATCTTGGACTATCTTGGTTCTCTAATTAGACAAGCAGACATCCCGAATTCTTGGAGATCATCTACGGCTTCAGTGATAGGTTACTGTTGCTAGATTTGAACCTTACACAATTTTTTTTTTGGGGAATAAACAGTCACGTTTTGCAGCATCATTCACTTCATACATTGATGGTTTTTACCAGCAAAAGCAGCATGCCCTAATCCTAAATTTGGTGATTGTTTGAAGCAGCCTTATTCTAGTTTAACAAGCAGACTTTTTCTTGTGGTGTGTTGGGGTCAATGGTAGCAGCAAAGAACCTTTCTGGGGTATAAAATCACAAATTTGAAGGACTGGTTTTTGCCCTAGCTGAGGCACTATAGATTTTGCAGGATAGTGGAAATAATGTCAAGCTTCTAGAGTGAACCAAACCCTTATTCTTTGCTGCCCTAGATGAACAGTCCCGAGTTCTTGTGACAGTCTTCATGGTAGTCTGAGTTTTGCAAGTTGTTTGATGATGCTGCATGCTACATGTACTCTACAGTATTGATGCACATATACAGTCCCGAAATTTCATGAAGAAGTCCCAAGTATTAAGCTAGACAAGAGTTGAGATCCGATCCTTGATGATGTTACCTTTCTCCACCAAAATTCCAAGCATCCTTCAGTGATCTCCTTGGGGTATTTCACAGCCACAGTTTAACTTCAGCAATCACATGATTATCTACAGTTCTGGTTATCTACAAAAGAGACATAAGCAATGATGCAGACTGTACAGTGGTAAGGTGTGAAGATTCATAATCAGTGATGATGATATGATATACAAGGTATGTTTTCTTTACAATGACATAAACACTGAATGACAAGTGATGTAAAGATCTGTGTATTCTATGATGAAACACATACTGTGATTATGATAATCATGCTTGGTTGATGCCCTAGTTACACATACAGTGATGTTGATACGATACTATATACAGTACAGTAATATGCAATGATGATAGTATGTTAATGAATGCATGCATATATATGACAAAGATGCATATACATGCTACTTGATGTATAAACAATGATGAACAACAAAGTTATAGTTGTATGCAAAAGGTGATTTGATGAACAAGTCTGTGAAACAATGAAGAAGCAAAGGATGATGAGGTATCCTTGATGATGATATGTTGACATTGTGACGATGCCCTATCTATCTATGATGCAAACCCAAGCCACTATATGATGATGATATAACACATACATCTACAGTGATATAGTGATGATGTTATGATTATGTACACGCTATGATTACAGTCTGCTATAATTTGCATAGTTGAAGTTTGATCAAGATAAACCCTACACGTGTATCTATATATATATATATGGATAATGACACTGTTTTGATGCCTATCTATTGATGATGATGATGAGCTGTTGATGAAGATGATGCACAAGAGCAGATCCTTGTAGCAGTTGTATGATGACTTGACAGTGACCAGCAGGATTCCTGACATGGTTGATGAGCAGACCTATGATGAGCAGCAGTGAGCAAATGAACAAGATGACTGATGAGCAGTGTTACAGCAGAGTTTATATGATGAGCAAAGATGATGAGCAGCGATGATGATGTGACAGAGATTGCTTGTGGATGATGACATGAGTATGGTAACTCAAATATACTTTAATTGTATAAGCAAGCTTGTCTTGCTTTTGAGGTTAGGATACCTCAAACCCTTCTTAGCAGGGTCTAAGAAAACCAGGCAGGGTCCTGGATGCAGAGTAGGTGCTCTGCATATCAGTAGGTGCTGATTTTACCTCACGGTTGTAGCCGGACCAAAACTAATATAAAAAGATTACAAATTTATATGGTGTTGTGTTCTTTTGTGTTATGGTTCTTGATGATTCAAATGCTTATGATATGTTTATGAAATGATTATGAGATGGGTAGAATGATGAATTGGTAGTTAATTGTGACAAGCTAAGAAAAGTTTTAGAATTGGCTTCACATTGATTCAGCCCCCCTCTCAATGTCTAACAGGATCTCCTAGGACTGATTATATGCCTCTGCAAAACTTGAAGGAGGATCCCAACACTGATTATATGCCTCTGCAAAAACTGAAGGAGGATGCCGGGGCTGGTTATATGCCTCTGCAAAACCTGAAGGATCCTGCTGTTACCTCATCATCTTCAGATCATCTCATTGTCACACGAAGCACATCTAAGATACACATAACTCAACACTTACATCCACCGGCATGGGAGGACAAACCTACCACCATCTGGGAAAGGCTCAACAATTACATTAAACGATCATGGGAGGACTAACCTACCACCATGTTGGAAAAGCTTCAGCAATTATATTGACCATGGGAGGACTAACCTATCGCCATGTCGAAAAAGCTCGACAATTACATCAACGACAATGGGAGGACCAACCTACCACCATGTCGGAAAAGCCCGACAATTACATCAACGACCATGGGAGGACCAACCTACCACCATGTTGGAAAAGCTCATGCGTATCTGCATCTCCTGGACTCATCACTTCCCCTTGGAAGGAACCTCGATCTGAAGTACACCAAGCTTCTCTCTGAAGTATTCAAACTTCACTTTGGCCAGCGGCTTGGTCAATACATTGGCTATCTGCTTGTTCGTCGCAACATACTGGAGCTTCACTGCTCCTCTCTACACCATATCCCTGATATAGTGATACTTGATCTTGATGTGCTTCGACTTGTCATGGAACACTGGGTTCTCGGACAACATCACACAACTTTGGTTGTCATAGAAGATACAAGTCGAATCTAACTGGAGATCAAAGAAATTAGACAATAGCTTCCTAAGCTATACTGCCTCACAACTAGATGAACAAGCTGTGACATATTCTGCTTCGCCTGTACTTAGTGCCACGCAGGACTGCTTCCTTTTAAACCAAGAGATCACACCTGATCCCATACTGAAGCAACACCCCAAAGTGCTCTTCCTATCTAAAGCACTGCCAGCCCAGTTCAAATCAACATAACCCTGCAGGTTAACCTTTTGATTCGTGTCATATCTGAGCCCATAATCAATTGTACCTTTCAGGTTCCTCAATATATGCTTTATAGCAACCAGGTGAACTTGTCTTGGATCCGTCAGGAACTGGCTCAAGGTGTTCACCCCAAAGCATATGTCTGGTCTCGTGTTCGTGAGGTACATCATTGATTCAATCATCTGACGATATATTGTGGCATCAATTGACTCTATTGAAGCATCGCAAAGTAGCTTCAAGTTCGATGCCATGGGTGTGGCTATTGCCTTGCATTCCATCATCCCGAACCTCTTCAGGATCTCTACTGTATACTTCCCTTGACTAAGGAAGATTCCATCTATACTCTGCCACACCTCCATGCCTAAGAAGTAGTGCATGATCTCTAGGTCTTTCATCTTGAATTCTGTAGCAAGTCTCCTCCTTGCTTCTTTAATGAATTTCTCTTCACATGTAAGGAACAGGTCATCGACATATAAAAGGAGCATCACTGGTCTTTCGCCTACAACCTTGAAGTAAAGGATGGAATCCTCTTTACTCTTAGTAAATCCTAGGGCCATCAGTAAGCTGTCCATCTTGTCGTACCATGCCGAACCTGAGGATCTTCTGCAATCACTCCCTCTGAAGCGGAGCATCATTCTCCCTCTGCCTTTCGTACTCTATGTATTGAAACATTCTGTAATGGAGTGATAAGTAGCTTCCTCTGCTACTAATATTCTATGTATCCATCTAGGGTCACTGTATACCCAAAAGTTTATACCAAGATCCTCTATCTTGAACTTTCTTGAAAAGTTCTTCTCGCACCCATCTGTGAGCTTGTCATCCTCTATAGGATTTCGTCTTCAATCTTGTAGCAAAGGTTAAGATCTTCATCACTCTAGGTGATCTTCAAGCTCCTCATGTAAGTGTATGTGCTATCCCATGGGTGCCTTTTGAGGTCATACAAGGCCTTCTTTAATTTGCACACATGAGTCTGCCTGTCATGTGTCTCAACTCCCAGTTGCTGCTCTACATATACTTCCTTCTTAACTACACCATTCAAGAATGTTGTCTTGATGTTAGTTGGTGTATCTCCCATCTCATACCTGTACGTATAGATCTAATGGAAGTGTACCTCGTCACTGGTTTAAATGTCTCTTCGTAGTCTATGCCTTCTTTCTGTGAGAAGCGTTGTGCTACAAGTCTTGCCTTGTATCCCACGATGCTACCATTTACTGCATGCTAGATCTTGTAGATCCATATGGAAGACAGTACGAACTTCTCTTCAGGTCTCGACACCGCATCTTAGACTTCATTCCTCTTGATTAGCTGGTACTCTTTAATCATAGTCTCCTTCCCTTTCTTGTTGGCTACTTCTTCATAACTGGAAGGCTTTGCATCAATGATGTCGCTCATCAGTGTCACATAACTAAAGTGTGTCTGAGGCCTCTTTCTTTGTTTGGAAGTCTCGTCGTACTATTCTTCATCTTGGACTATTTCTCATGCCCAAGGTGGTCTTCATCTCTCGAGGTGGATCTATCGTTCTCTTGAAGTTTATATTCTTTTGAAGCTCTTTCTTTCGCCACGGTTTCTCTGACCTGAGAAGCTTCAGGTTCCTCTTTTGAACTGTTGTTACTTTTTCTTCGGAATGATCTACAAGTCAAGTTCAGTTACATGATTAGAAACATCTCATAATTTCCAAAACATATTTATAGTGACAAATATGTCACATAGCCATGCAGCTATTTTAGCCAATGCTACAACATTCATTCATATCCCATACACAGAGTAACTTCTAGATGCCTTCTACCCCAATGTTATTAAGAGTGTGTACTACTCCTAATATGTTGGCAAAGAGGTTTCAATCTAGAAATCGGAATGTTGTACAACATCATTGACTTCTTACCCATCATGTGCAATTCATTAGTATAAATGCAAATACTCAAACATGCATAACACGTCAACTGAATATAAACAAATGCACGACCAAACAATATCATGAAATGGCAATTGAATACTTATCTTTATTTGTTTGGTGGGTAGACTCCATCTTGAGCCTTCAGTTTCATCATTTCTTATCCAAATGCTAGGATGGATAAGAGGTTCTTCATGAGTTGATTCCTTCCTATTCCTCATCGCTTGAGGGATCTTCTTTGAATCGTGAGAGCTTGATCTTCAATTGCTCCCATATTCTCTTCTCTTATTATGGGTCGAGCTTCTTTTTGTGTGCACTCTTCCCAGAGTCTGCTGAAGGTAATTAACTTCCTTTTGGCACACATTCCTTGAGTGAATGAACCCCATGATCTTGGGAGTCCATTCAAGGAGGTTATAACAATCTCTTCTTCTTCTTCGATTGCTTTGTCATACCATCAAACACTTCCTTTTGGTGTCTTCAAGGATGACACATGAGGGATGAGATGATCTCTAATAAAATCTGCACTGATTCCCTTGGCTCTAGCGTTAGCCTCATCTCCCGTAGGATCTTAGAACTTCCTTACTAAAATACTGATCCAAGTCATTTTCTTCAAGGATCATGGAGGTCCTATACTTCCATACTCGGAAGTTGTTAGCTTCACCAAGCTTGTCATCAAGTTGGGTGTGATTAGTCATTTTAAAATGAGAACCTCAAATGGAAATAACAAAGATTCAGATCTTATCGATTTGAGCTGTCCGACTTGGTTCCAGTGCTGTTTGATCTAGGGTTTGTTAGAGAAACCCTAATTTTTCAAACTTGGAATTTGAATCTTCTGATTGGACAGAAAGATTGGCCTCTTCAAGGCAAGTTGTCCAATGCACTCCTTTTCTGAAAACAGTGGGGGTAAGCTCCTGGAACAGTAAGCCCTAGCTTTTCAATTTCTTTTGTAGAAATGTCTGAAATTGGTTCTGCTGTATCTCTGAAGTTTCGGATCCTTACAGTATGAAACTTCACATTGAGATAGCCTAATATGTCCTCTTTCCAACCCCACAGGTTAGAGCAAAAATGGATTCTCCAAGGGGGACTTATGCTAAGTTTCCCAAGGTGACTATTTTGGGGACTGTTCAGAATAACAAATTTGTACGGATTGCCACATGTCACTGTTCACACTCTGGGTTTGAAAAGCGTATCACAGAAACTACAGTCCATTCCCTACCTGCAACATCTTGCGAAATTTCGTTTGGACCTTCCTAGCCCGAGATATAGCAAATCTCTCTAGGTCACTGTATTCTGGAGGAGGCTGGAAACCTAATTTGGAGGAACCATATCTCCTGAAGTATAACGAATCTGAGGCTGAAACTTTTACACAAGTTACAACAAGAATTTCTCTTCGGCCTGTAAAAGTTTCGGCTTTCGAGCCTTCTCCAATATTGCGTTATAGCGAAAGTTCTAGAATGACTAAATTCTGTCTTCTAGGGTTTTTAGGCATGAAACTTTAATTTCCATTAGCTGTCATTGTAGCTGTATTTCGGCTGCACAGTGAAACTTCTTTGATTCAGAAACTGCTACCACCATCAGATGCACCCTAGTGAGGCGAGTTAGCCTAGCCCTCCTTGCTTGATGATCTGTGTAGAGAACACCTTCAACTAGGAAGCCCTAGTTCCCGCAGCTGCACAGTGCCTTCTTTCAGAGAGGCTCTGATACCATGCTAGTTTTTGTTGAGATGTGATTACATTATTTAGGATCTTTATCTGAAAGAATAACGAGTACAACAAAATGCATAAGATATAAAAGATACACAAGACAAAAAGATTTTCATCGGGGAAACCATAAAGGAGAAAACCCCGCAAACTTCTTTAGAATAGTAAGATGATCAAAATCAGTAATAAGAAATGTTCAACAACTATCTTTCTCTCCTCCTCTGACTGTCTCTCTCTCTCATGCGCCTTAGAGTGTGTGAGGTGTGTATAAATGAGGGAGAGCACCTCCCTATTTATACCTTTTCAAGTCACTGACCAAATATAAGACTTGAGCCTAGATGTCATCTCACATGGGGTCCACTCCTCCTAGAGAGAGCACAATTACATATTACATGATTTTACACTGGGGACTATTTCCCTGACTTACAACGAAGGTGGTACCTCAAGGTCTAGACACAATTTAGACATCCCGTAAAGGGGTAACACACATCCCCAATGGGGGTACAACAACATACAATGATAATATACATCAGAATATCTTCCAAAGTTACAAATACATCAACACATAAATCGAGGTGTTGCACATTTTTCTAGTTGCTGGTACAATCATTTAGGTCTGATTTTTTTGTCATTTTTCATCATGGTATTAGGGCTAGGGCTTTGAGATAACATTAGATTGTTGGTGCAACAGTATTGGTGAGTTGTTGGGCAAGGGTTATTGCTTGTTTTGACAACTTTATTGCTAGTAGTCCTTATCTGCAAGTGTTTTACAGGTGTTGGGAAGAAGGGAGAAACTTGTGGTTTGTTTTTTATGGACAACAGAAGAAAAATGGTTGTTTGCATTAGATTTGAGGACTGGTTAGATGACATTTCCAATTATTTGCAATGGAGAGTCAAGATGACTGCTGTGCTTAAGGAACAAATGTAATGTTTGATCTTCTATTTATATAGGTATTGGACGATTTATTCACATGGCTGGTCGACTTGTAGTAGTTTTAATTAAAAATTAATTAAATACTTTTAGTAGGCCGACCTACTTGTAAAGGGGCAAATTAATACATTGACTTTAAAAAATCAAAACTCATCAACCGTAAGGAGTTAGGAGACACTCCACATATCGATGGAAAGGGCTTGCAGAGGACTATCTCTCTATGAGGGGCTTGCTTTCAATAACATGGTTCTTCACCCTTAATTTCTTCAATTTGTGCTAGACATCAAAAATGATTTTGAAATCTTCTTTTAACGGCTTTAAGGGAATGCACAAGGGTTTCATTACCATATGCCTTCATCATCATCAAGCAAGAGGGCTTTAATCATATCTCCAACAAACTTGTGGGTTAAATACCATGCTCAAGGACATCTTCAAAGTACCGGGGTTTCATCATCATGAGGGATGTTGGACACACCAGGTACACTGAGAGGGGGGGGGTGAATCAGTGTGCACAACTTTTATTACTTTTTCAATTGTAGCAATCACCAATTTATTCAATATTATGGATTATCACATTATCATTATGTCATCATCAACATTATTATCATGATCATATCATCATCACATAAGAAGCATAGCATGATACACAGTACACCAGATTTTACGTGGAAACCCAAGTCCTGGGGGAAAAGCAACAAAAGCCTTTATAATAATAATTATCCAGCAACAACTAGAAGGAGGCAACGACCCCCTTATTACAATGGCGTCAATTCTCCAGCTACAACTAGAAGGAGGCTACAACCCCTTGATTTACATGCTACAACCTAAAGGAAGCTCCATCTCCCTGGTTCTCCGACTACAGCTGGAAGGAGGCTACAACCTCCTTTCCTTGTACCGTCCTGCCACCCTAATATGAAGAAACTGCTGAACCACGACTGCATTGATCCCTTGGACCTGCTAATCAACACCTGTACTACACTGCACAATCATTGTCATCGATCACTGCACCACAACTATATCACACTGCTCAACCATTGCCACTACTAACCTCTGCTCATCAACCTGTACAATCGACCTGTCCATTCAATTGTACCAATCAATCTGTTGCTCACATCATTCGACTCGGTCAATCTGAGTCTAACCAACTGCACACCAAACTCAGTCCACTTGAGTCAAACCAACTGCTCATACAACTCAACCAGTTTGAGTCAGACCAACTGCACATAAGGCAACTTATGCCAATCCTGCTCAATTGAACCAACCTATACCAAGTTGCTTGTGTACCCGTGCCAAATCAATCATATGCTTTTGTTAATCTAATTAAGTGCTCTGACAATCAACCAACCCTTCTTACTTGGCCTAGTTCATCCAGTAAGAGACACATTTGAGCAACCAAGAGACTTCACATAAGGTTAACCAAATTTTTTCCAAACACACTCAACTCAATGACACCAAAACCAACCTCAATCACAACAAAGGAATAATTGACGGTTAAACATGGTAAACCTCAACCAACTAACCTCGGCCAAGAAGATAAGACTTAACCAATTATGCCAAACTCAACAAGTCTCATAAACTCTTAGACACTAAAGGAATTTTCACTCCACTCAAATTAAGTCAACAAATCAAGCAAATATCAAGCAAATAGTCACTTACAACACTGTCAAAGGTTGTCATTAACAATGAATAACAGTCCAGCTCCACTTAGGTCTAAGACACAATGATTAACACTTGTCAAACTAGTTTTCAAAGAAAACACTTAGGTTGATCAAAGAAATCACTATACAATGGTCAATATAAACACCAAAATCTATGCCAACAATATCCAAGATAATCATCAAGATCTATATCAAGATCACATCAAGATATATTCCAAGATAACCATCACCATAGCCTCCATAACTATGCTGTTGGGAGCAAGAGCGAGAGCGAAAGGCGAAATTTTCAAAAGATTCCGTTTTGGGAGCGTTTTTTATATAATACATACTTTAATATGTTTTGATGCATATATATTAAAAAAACATGTATAATGCCAAATTAGCTATAGAAAACATATATATAACCATTTAATACACATATAACATTAATCATCTAGGAGCTAGGATTTGTAACATTGTCATCAAATGATCAATCATCCACAACATCAACCTTCAAATTTCAACCTGTAATATTTTCCATCAGCAAAATCTAACAGTCTAACAGATAACATCAGCCATGATTGCTTCTGCTGCCTTATCCTCAATGATTGCATATGCTGCCTCACAATTAGCAGCATTATCTGTGATGACTTGAATGACATCGTATGGCCCAATCGTTTGAATGGCTTCAAGTAAAGGTTGTGCAATATTAATACTAGGATTGTAGCGATCTGAGAAGTCACGAGTTGAAAGGAAGACCGCACCACTAGCAGACACACCAAGAATATTTATCAATGGCTTGCCTTTAACATTTGTCCACCCATCAGATACAATGGATACCCCATAGTTGGACCAATCATTTGTAAACTTTCCAAGAGCACTATTGATTTTGGCTCTTTCCCTGTCAAGTCCCACGGCTCTAGCTCTGTCATACCCAGGGCTCCTGTATCCTTTAGGGGCACCATTGATGGCTTGTACCATTTCATGCCAATAGGGTGAGCGAAGAACATCGAATGGCACACCACATGCATAGAGAAGCTTGTAAATTTTTGAATCCACAACATCTCTGCAACCAAGGTCAAGGGAATTTGATAATGTTTTTCGCATAGGTGAGAATCCACTAGCATGGGTGGATGATCATCCAAATCCACTACTAAACATTCCTTGTGGGGATTCAAATTCGACCCTTGATCTCTTGGAATTGTTTTGAGCAGCCTCTTCTTCCATCCTGTATTTGTTTCTTTCTTTAGCTGACATGTTGTCACATGTTTTGACTCCAATAGCCTTACCTTGAGCACATGGCATAAGCCCACACAAATGCTTTCTCACACGGGTATATGAACCTGTGTAAGTTTGATTACAATGGAGGCATGCAAACTTCGTGGTTCTACCCCCTCTACCTCCCCCCAAGCCATTTCACATACTTCCACAAAGGTGTTGTGTCTTTTTTTTTACCCCTCATCACTCTCAATCTCCTCCTCCTCCTCCTCCTCTTCCTCCTCTGCCTCTTCCTCCTCCTCTCCATGGTATGTGCCATTCTCTATCTCTTCCTCCTCCTCTCCATGGTATGTGCCATTCCCTATCTCTTCCTCCTCATCATTGCCACCACCAAATCTACTTCCCAACACCATCATCTTGAGAAGAATTGGAACCAAAAACAAACGACATACCCATCATGCTTCTTGATTCAATATGAGAATCACTTCTTGCCTGCAATATAATGATGGAGAAGAAGAAATTGGAAAGAGTAGGAAAAAAACAAATACAAGATATAAAATTTTAACATAGTGAATTTTTTTTCAAAAACAAACAAAGGTTGGGTTTTTGGAGCCTACCTCTTTAACTCTTCAAGGATGGTTGAATGTCTCTGTGGAAGCCTTCAATCTTCCTTCCAAGCCCTCACAAATAGAAGTTTTCAATCTGCCCTTCAATCTTTTGCTCTTAAATAACTAGCAAAGCCATTCAAATCCCTAGCAAGATAAATGAAAACAAGCAAATGAGGAATAGAATGAGTCCAAATGGAGTCCCATAGTGTATATAAAGGCTAATTGAACCCTAGCCAATCACTAAATTTTTTTTTTTTTTTGCAAAATGGAAAAAAATTCCTTAACGCATGGAATCGCTGAGGGAGTGTTGAGGAATCGCTCTGGGAGCGTTGCTCCCTTAGCGATTCTGGGGATGGCAAGGAGTGTTTTTTTTCCCTAGGAATCGCGATTCCCAAAAACGAACCTAGGAGGAATCGCAATTCCGGGAGGGATTCCTCATCGATTCCTCCCGGAGCGCGAATCAGGAGCGATTCGTGGGGGTCCCTAGTGATTTCCCACAGCCTTGCTCCATAACATATTCAATGACTTCAAAGATATATACCAATATATAGGCTCACATACTAAGATCAAAGATGAACTCTATCCATGAGAGACATGTGCCTTCAGAAGAGAAACCCAGAAGCATGAACCATACCTTTTTGAAAATCAAAAGATGAAGAAACAATAGACAAACCAAAAGAAACTCTATATCATGTCATCACATAGCCCTTGTATCAAGCTTTCTAACGAGCCAAGAATTTTGTAATTTCGATTACGTATGAGAAAGTTATGCCAATTTTAGTGAAGATGTCCAAAAATCTCTCCTCCACAAGGTTTTGCACTTTTCTCTAATAGTTGCGAAATACCAAAGATAGAATTGATTGATGAACAAAGGAAATGTTTGATATTCTATTTATATAGGTCTTGGAGGAGAGTTGGTACCTCAAACTAGGCCGACATGCAATTCAAAATTACAAATAATTAAATTCTTTTTTATTTGGTTGGCTGACCCAAAAAGGTGGCGTACACCAACTTCAAAAATTCATATCTCTTCAACCATAAGGAGTTAGAAGATGCTCCACATATCAACAGAAATGGCTTGACGAGGACTATCTCCCTATGATGTGTTTATTTGCAAATTTTTGGTCTAATACCCTTAACTTCTTCAATTTGTATAGGACATCAAGATTCCACACATAAAGGTGCCAAAGACTATGTTACCTCATGCATAAGTTCCAAGGTCAAAGCCTTTAATGGACATCAACAAAGGCATGAGGGATTCTATGGTCTTCACATCCACAAACTTCACATCACCAAGGAGGAGGGATCCACCTTATACTCATCATATCAAGGTTATCAAGGACCCCAATACCACCAATCAAGTGGGAACAAAGGCTTTTTCAAAAATATTATCATCATATTCAAGGTCTCCATATCATTAAAAACATATCCAATGGTTCCACTATATATATCTTCATCACCATAAGAGTACCGACACCCCAAAAGAGGGGTACAAAGAGCTCACCGCTAGTTTGCAACACCTTATGGGATTCATATGCATGATCACAAGGCTATAATATGCCAATTACCATATAGGGTTCAAGGGCCATAAAACCACCATATGTGTGGGTTGAAGACCCAAGTCTCCACATGCAAGAGGATCAGGATATAAGCTTGTGGACTCAAGTACCCCACAAGAACTCAACAACTTCAAGTCCATCCAATGCAAGCAATGGGCTCCAACATTAACACATCAAGGGACTTACACACATGAGCCACATTGGCCATCCAACAACCAATAAAGAGACCAAAACAAGTACAAGCATAACATGCAGCACAAAGATCAGTAAGCAAAGATCAACCAGGATCAAGGAACTCAACAATGGACTCAAATGGGACCAAGATACAACTTAGGGGCACTTGACCAAGTCAATGGGTAACCAAGGATTTTTCCATTGTTCCAAGGCCTCCAAGGGCTTCAAGCTTGGGCTTGGGCAAGGTCAAAATGGCTCTTTTGACACAAACAACCACAAACTAAACACTAACCCTCTGGGGCTCCACAAGGGGCACCAAGGACTCAACAATTGGCATCAATGACAACTTATTAAAAAATCTCCCCCTTTTTCATTGATGACAACACCATAACTCTTCTTCAAAACAAGCTCCCCTTGTCTACAAAACTTCTCTCCCCTTTGGCATCAATGGAAAAGGGAACATCCTTTGACCATACTGCTCCCCATCAACATGCTCCCCCTGTCATCCCCTTCTCTTTCTTTTCAACTTTTCTTCCTGTTTGTATTAATTGTAGCAAGAACTTCTTTTGGCAATATTGCTCCCCCTATCACTGGGCACTAATGTTACTTGGATGGACTTGTATTCTGTCACATAGATACTGCTGGAACCAACTATTATGCGATACTAAAAAGAGTGTGATCGTTGATCTCAAATCTGATAATCAGGTACATATCTCCTTTTACACATTTTTTGTACACTTCATATTACTGGCCGATAGTCTTCAAAATGGTATTGTGTTTTTCCCAAGATTTTCATCATTTTTGTTTCGATCTACTAACTTTATTCTGCATACTTTAGTAGGTTGATGGTTGTTCATGTCATTCGATTGAACTTGCTTTCTTCTCCAAACTTCAACTGGTCCTTGCATCCAACAATGTTTTGCGAAATGACCATAATGATAACAATTGTAACACTGAACAAAAAATCCACCTTGATTTCTTCTTGGCGTGGTTTTTTCATGATCTCTGTAATGGATGGCTTTGTGACCATAGTTATTGTACTTGTAACAGTAGCCGTTGAACATCATAGGGCATCTCTGAGAGGAGAATCTTCTTTGCGATGTACCTTCTCTTGATTCTTGCTGATCATGGGATCTTTTGAGAGTACGTGTATAACTGTTATCTCTTCTTCCTTTTCCATAGAGCTTTTACTTTCTTCAATGTTATTCTCGATCTTCGATTTTGTCTTTGAGTAGTTGTTTTGTTCAGATCTTCCTTCAGAGAGAGGATCTTCAATTCTTGCTTTTGACAAATTTCTATCTTTTCTTGGAGTTGTCTCATTATATCTTCTTCTATTTTCTTGACTTCTTCTACCTGTTTGTTCAGATCAAAGATATTGTCTTCCATCTGTCCTTTTGAATTCTGATCATCCTCATGGGATTTTTGTAGTTGACCTTTTAGTACATGATTCTCCTTTCTGAGTTCTGAGAGCTCCTTTTCTAATTCAAAGTTTGTCAGACACACATTCAATAACTCTACCTTCAAGGATTTGATTTAAAGTTCTTGTTTTCTTCTTAATTTCTCTACCAATATTTCTTTAGTCTTGTAGGTGCTTATCTCACTTTCTTTGTCTTGTAGTTTGCAAATCAATTCTTTCTCCTTATCTTCTTGCTGTCTTTTGAGCTTGACAATTTCTTCTGATTGCTTTTCATTTTCTGTAGCTGACTTCTCAAGTTTGTCTTTCAAAGAGTTGGATATGGCTTCTTTGATTTTGGTAGCTTCTTAGACTTGGAGTTTTAGATCAATTATAGTCTCTGTGGCCTTCTTAGATTCTTCTTGATTCTTTTTCTTAGATTTGTCCAATTGCTCTTGCAATACCTGGTTCTGTTCACAAAGTTTTTTCACTTCTTGCGAAACATTAGTAATTTCATTGTCTATCATAGTATCTGCTAAATTTCTATCACTTATCAGAGAGCAAGGATTTTCATCACATTCTGAAGTATTGCATTCTATGAATTCAAAATGGCTCTTATCTTCTATACTTGATAAACATATCTCTTTAAAAGCATTACAAGCAGAGTGTTCAGGGGAGTTACCTTCATACTTACCTAGATGTTGTACTGACCTTTTCATGGGAATGTGTTATGCTTCTTCTTCTTCAACTGAGTTGCACTTTCCCATTTTCTCCTTTTGCAGATCTGTTAGATCTTCAAGCATTAATTCCATAACCTCTGCTTCTTGTTCTTTATTGGAGTAGAGTTGTTCTAATTTAAGCCATAGTTCCTTAGCTGAGATGCACTTCCCTATCTTCTTCCTTTGGATATTTGTTAGGCCTTTAAGGATGGCTTCCATAGCCATAGAATTATTTTTCTTTGCTTCCTTCTGAGCTGCTGTTTTCACTTTCTTTGGAGGTGTATATCCAGTAACAACTGATTTTCATACACTATTTCCTTCTGCCTCAAGATAAGCCTGCATTCTTATTTTCTAGATCAAGTAATAATCTGGCTCATAGGACAATGGCACTCCATTCATTGAGAACCCCATGTTGTGTCAAAGATCTCCTTCTAGTTGGTAAGGCTTTTTGTGAAGGACCCGCTTTGATACTAGTTGTTGGACACACCAGGGACACTGAGAGAGGGGGGGGTGAATCAGTGTGCACAACTTTTATTACTCTTTCAATTTTGCAATCAACAACTTATTCAATATTATGAATTATCACATTATCATTATGCCACCATCAACATTATTTTCATCATCATATCATCATCACATAAGAAGCATATCATGATACAAAGTACACCAGATTTTACGTGGAAACCCAAGTCCTGGGGAAAAAAACACGGAAGCCTTTAAAATAATAATTATCTAGCAACAACTGGAAGGAGGCAACAACCCCCTTATTACAATGACTTCAATTCTCCAACTACAACTGGAAGGAGGCTACAACTCCCTAATTTACATGCTACAACCTGAAGGAAGCTCCAATTCCCTGGTTCTCTAGCTACAACCGGAAGGAGGCTACAACCCCCTTTCCTTGTCCCGTCCTGCCACCTTAATATGAAGAAACTACTGAACCACGACCGCATTGATCCTGCGGACTTGCTAATCAACACCTCTACTACATTGCACAATCACTATCACTGATCAATGCACCACAACTGTATCACACTGCTCATCCACTGCCACTACTAACCATTGGTCATAAACCTGTACAATCGACCTGTCCAATCAAGCTGTACCAATCAATCTGTTGCTCACATCATCCGACTCGGTCAATTTGAGTCTAGCCAACTGCACACCAAACTCAGTCCACCTGAGTCAATCCAACTGCTCATACAGCTTAGCTAGTCTGAGTCAGACCAACTGCACATAAGGCAACCTGTGCCAATCCTGCTCAATTGAACCAGCCTATATGTTATCACCAACCTTGTAGTTTCCTATGTGAGGTGGATCCAGGATGGATGGTAGAGGGACAAACAACTAAGGAGGTGGAACCAAGACTGCCTAGACTCCCAAATGGATGGTTGTCACGCCAATCAAGGAAGCCTTCACTTTATGTTATCTTAGTCCAAGACAACAAAGGGGGAGAACCAGATCTACTCCCGATAGGAGAGATCAAACCTATACACCAGATCAGATCAAATGGTCTTTGAGGTACGTAAGGTGTAAGGTAATGTAAACCCTAGATCTATGGATGATGTCCTTAGGTGAGCCAAGGTTTTGGATGAGGGCTTAAGAAGTGTGAGGCTTGGTCCAAAGCAAGACATAGGTGACGTATGAAGTAAATACTAGATCTCGGGTTGAATTACTTGCAACAAGTGAGGGTATCCGCTGCCTTGGGAAACATGACCAATGCAGGGAGTTCAAGGACGAGATTGGGGCTATCTAGTACCAATGGATAGACTCGATGAGAGATATGACAATGTCAAAGCACCCGAGTCATCAGGGAAAAATCAGATTACAAGGAAAAGAGGCCAAAGAGGGGGTAGCACTAGAGTTGGAGATCAGTGCCTGTCAGATCTAGGGCAATGGAGTCACTATCTACCAAATGTTGGAGTGGACCCACATGGGAAATGCCCTGATCTATTGATTCAAAAAGTTATTTGGCCGGAAAATTCAGTCTACAGGGGAAACCAACAGTAAGCTGGCTAGTGCTAGGATTTGGAGAGGCAAATCCTCAGATCTAGGACAATCTGGAGCCCATCAGCTTAGCGTTGGAGGGGAAATGGGATGGGGATGACCTAATCTACAAACCCAAGTTAGAAAAATGCCGAAAAAATCAAATCTGGAAAAAAATCAGAAAAATGATGAGAAGCGGTAGGGTCCTGGAAGACAGTTTCTTAGATCTAGGGCCTCTTGTCAGCATCTAGCTAAGCGTTGGAGGTGATTTGGAGTGAGGAGGACCCGATCTACAATCCCAAGTTGTTATATTCCCGGAAAAATCAGATCTCGGAAAAAGTAAAAAATTCAGTAAGGGGTGCTAGGGTTTGAGAAGGCAGTTTCTCAGATCTAGGGCAAACTAGGCAGAATTAGCTTAGCGTTAGGGGTGAATTGGTGAGAGGGAGGCCCGATCTACAAAACCCAACAGTGGTTTGTCCAGAGATTGAGCAGTTTATTTTTTTAGTATTTTTGGTTTTTTATTATTTATGGAATTTTCAGTAAAATGAAGAAAAGCATATTCAATGGGTTGAGATCCGTAGGAAAGAAACTAGCCTGTAGATCTTACCTGGAAATCCTTGTAGATGCCTTGAAGGTGATGATCCCTGCTATCCCGATCAATTTGAGAAGACCTGTGGGATTTCTAAGCCCAACGTTTTGCTCCAAGTGACCAATGCGCCCTCTCTCCTGCTAATCAAACGTCAACAATATCAGATTTGTCGTATCACGAAAGAAAAGCAAGATCTACAGAAAATTAACAAGATGTAATCATAGATCACAATGAAACTAATGAAAACCCCCTGATACAAGACGAAGCCAATCCAAGCGAGTTGAGGATCCCTTGCAAAAAGACCCAAGATGAAGTTGCCCTCGTGTAGACAAGACAATAATCTCGAAAAAATATAGATCTCACACAAATTTCCCAAATGCTAGGAAGCAAAATACTTTCCAATCACCATCTAAGAAACACCAAATGCAAAGGAGATCCAAAAATATCCACAAGAAAGTTTTTCTATTAATCAGATCCAAGAGCCAAAGACCCCTTACAAATGAGAAGCTTTGTCCTTCAGATAGGAATGAGAGAACCAAAATCCTAACCACTTTCAAAACGAGTGGCTAAGATTAAAAGATGTAAATGTTCTAATCAATGGTTGAGATGAGTTCAACATACAATACATGGATCAATATAATTATAAAGTACCAAAGTGGATTAGATCACCCATAAAGAGGTTACCCCACTGAACAAGAAATAAATGAAGCACATGGTGGGTCCATGGAGTGCCTCACAACACAAGGAATGGCAGTGCCTCACAAATGGTTGAGTTGTTTAGAGAATGCTTATTCAACTTAGGCATCATGTCTACATCAAGTTTGATCCAGTTTCATTAGGACCATCAATTTTATTTCCATGGCCTTTTTGGCCTATATGATCCTTTGGGACTTCACCAGTGCTTAAAAGCACAACTAATCGCAGCTTTCATTTAGGACATATTCAAATTTATAAGGTTAGCAATATTTGGATATAGCATATATTTAACCATTGCTTTTGGGACCTTTTTTTATACCCTTCATGGGATGTTTTAGCATTTCATTGCACTTGCCCTTTGCTCACATATGTTAAGATACACATTTTAGAATTTACATTTTTCATGGGCGCATATATAAATATTTCCAATACAAGTAGTACATGAGCTTTCAGTTTTAGCCAACAACATCTCAAGTGACCGGGGGGAGTTCTACATAGTGCCAAACATCGGGACAACTGACTAGAATGATTTAGGCATACAATCGAACTCACCAAAGGCAAGTTCTGTCACCAACTCAGAGCCGAGACACAATAGAAACAAGGAGGTTTGTCCAACAAAGTTTCTAGCGGGGAATAGTCCTCCATGCCACAAGTCAAGTAGTAAGTCGGGTCAAAACATAACTGGAAGGTAATGGATGGGTGGACATAGTGAAAGATGAAGTCGACACTAGCAAGCCAAAAAATGGTGGGAATGACTACCTCTATTCTCCCTAAGGAGGGTAAAACCAATGAGTATAGATCAAGAACTTCCAAGTCTAAGTAGGGACATCAATACATAATACAAATACATCCAAGTCCATATATTTATGACAACCAGATCATGACACTAAATGCTAGTATATGTCACAAAAATAAGTATAAGAGCAATGATAATCATAACACAATATAATAAATGCCGAGTCATAACCATGCAAATAATCCATCTGAACCGTCATCTGTCCAATGAGAAAACAGTAAAACCAATCTGGGCATCACCAACTGCTCTGCAAATGACTAAATGGCTACATCAGTCCTCGAATCTGAGGGTCCTGAGACTCAGTCCTGACATGGGAGAGTATAATAGTCCACTAGCAAAGTAATGATCCGTCAAAACTGCTCATCTCAGCATCTCATATGTAAGAGATTTGGCTGAAAAATGTACTGTATCTGAAAAATAGAATATGGTAGCCTGGCTACTATATATGTGATAACACTATACCAAGTTGCATGTGTACCTGTGCCAAATCAATCATATACTTGTGTTAATCTAATCAAGTGCTCTGACAATCAACCAACCCTTCTTACTTGGCCTAGTTCATCAAGTAAGAGACACATTTGAGCAACCAAGAGACTTTACATACGATCAACCAAACTTTGTCCAAACACACTCAACTCAATGGCACCACAACCAACCTCAATCACAGTCAAGGAATACTGGACAGTCAAACATGATAAACCTCAACCAACTAACCTCAGCCAAGAAGATAAAACTTAACCAACTATGCCAAACTCAACCGGTCTCATAAACTCTTAGACACAAAAGGATTTTTCACTCCACTCAAATCATGTCAACAAATCAAGCAAATATCAAGCAAATAGTCACTCAATATTGTCAAAGGTTGTCATTAACAATCAATAATAGTCCAACTCCACTTAGGTCAAAGACACAATGATCAACACTTGTCAAACTAGTTTTCAAAGAAAACACTGAGGTTGATCAAAGAAATCACTCACAAGATCTATTACTTACATGTCAACTTCTCATTCAATACTACACTATACAATAGTCAATATAAACACCAAAATCTATGCCAACAATATCCAAGATAGTCATCAAGATCTATATCAAGATCACGTCAAGATATATTCCAAGATAACCATCACCATAGCCTCCATAACATATTCAATGACTTCAAAGATATATACCAATATATATGCTCACATACTAAGATCAAAGATGAACTCTATCCATGAGAGACATGTCCCATCATAAGAGAAACCCAGAAGCATGAACCATACCTTTTTGAAGATCACAAGATGAAGAAACAATAGACAAACCAAAAGAAACTCTATATCATGTCATCACATAGCGCTCGTAACAAGCTTTCCAACGAGCCAAGAATTTTGTAATTCCGGTTCCGTATGAGAAAATTATGGCAATTTTAGTGAAGATGCCCAAAAATTTCTCCTCCACAAAGTTTCGCACTTTTCTCTAGGAGTTGTGAAATACCAAAGAGAGAACTGATTGATGAATAAACGGAATGTTTGATATTCTATTATATAGGCCGTGGAGGAAAGTTAGTACCTCAAACTAGGTCGACATGCAATTCAAAATTACAAATAATTAAATTCTCTTTTGTTTGGTCGGCTGACCCAAAAAGGTGGGGTACACCAACTTAAAAAATTCATATCTCTTCAATCGTCAGAGGTTAGAAGATGCTCCACATATCAACGGAAATGGCTTGACGAGGGCTATCTCCCTATGATGGGTTTATTTGCAAATTCTTGGTCTAATACCCTTAAATTCTTCAATTTGTACAGGACATCAAGACTCCACACATAAAGATGCCAAAGACCATGTTACCTTATGCAAAAGTTCCAAGGTCAAAGGCTTTAATGGACATCATCAAAGGCATGAGGGATTCAATTGTCTTCACATCCACAGACTTCATATCACCAAGGAGGAGGGATCCATCATATATTCATCATATCAAGGGTATCAAGGACGCCAACACCACTAATCAAGTGGGAACAAAGACTTTTTCAAGATTATCATCATCATATTCAAGGTCTCCCTATCATTAAAAACATATCCAATCGCCCCATTATATATATCTTCATCACCATAAGAGTACCAACACCCCAAAAGAGGCATACAAAGACCTAACCACTAGTTTGCAACACCTTATGGGGTTCATACGCATGATCACAAGGATACAACATGCCAATGACCATATAGCGTCCAAGGGCCCTTAAACCACCATATGTGTGGGTTGAAGACCCAAGTCTCCACATGCAAGAGGATCAAGATATAAGCTTGTGGACTCAAGGACCCCACAAGAAGTCAACAACCTCAAGACCATTTAATGCAAGCAATGGGCTCCAACATCAACACATCAAGGGACTTACACACATGAGCCACATTATCCATCTAACAACCAATTAAGAGACCAAAACAAGTACAAGCATAACAAGCAATGGAAAGACCAGTAATCAAAGATGAACTAGGGTCAAGGAACTTGACAATGGACTCAAATGGGACCAAGATACAACTTAGGGGCACTTGACCAAGTCAATGGGTAACTAGGGCTTTTGCCATATTTCCAAGGCTTCCAAGGGCTTCAAGCTTGGGCTTGGACAAGGTGAAAAGGGCTCCTCTGACACAGACAACCACAAAGTAAACACTAACCCTCAGGGGCTCCACAAGGGGCACCAAGGACTTAACAATTGGCATCAATGACCAGACACCGTTGGCATCAATGACAAATTTTTCGACAGATGGCAACATATATCCATGCAAGTATAAAGGCTTCAACACCAAAGGGTTCATCTATGGGATTCAAGGGCTCGATATCAATATTGTGCATCCATAACAAAGTAAGATTTAGGCTTGTGGGTTTAAGGACCAACCTATCTTATGTGAAGCTACAGGTAGGATATCAACATCATAAACAAGGAGACCATAACAAGTACAAGGATGACAAGCAACATAGAGACAACAAAGACAACCAGGAGCAAGGGATACAACACATGACTCAAATGGGACCAAGATACATCTGAGGGGCACTTAACCAAGTCAATGGGTAACCAAGGCTTTTTCCATTGTCCCAAGGCCTCCAAGGGCTTTAATCTTAGGCTTGGGCAAAGTCAAAAGGGCTCCTTTGACACAAACAACCACAAACAACACAACCAAACACTAACCCTCAGGGGCTTCGCAAAGGGCACCAAGACAACCATAAACCCGTACAGGGAACTGTTGGCATCAATGACAACTTTAATCAACATGTCCTAGATGGGAAAGTTCGGGTCTTTCCCAAGGCAACAAGACTATCTGCTTCATATGCCATCGGAGTTAGATGTGGGAATTTGTACACGCTTTTTTTACAGCCTCATCATGCACTGACACATACTAGCAGCAACCGTGAGTTGTGCGAGTTGTGGCACAGGAGGATGGCCCATCTTCATAATCTAGCTTTGAGGACGCTGAGAGACATGACTACGGGTTTACCAGATTTTAGCACAAAGCAGATAGCTATGTGTAAGGGGTGTGCTTTGGGAAAGTACACCAAGGCTGCTTTTCCAAGTAGTGACACCATATCATAGGGAGTGCTTGATTTGATTCATTCAAACTTGTGTGGTCCCATGTCATCTGCCTCTTTGACAGGTTTTGAGTGCTACATCTCATTCATTGATGATTATTCCAAAAAGACCAGGATCTACTTCCTAAGGAGCAAGAAGTCAGAAGAAGTCTTGAAGAGGTTCCAAGAGTTCAAAGCTCTTTGGAGGTATACTCACCCCCAAAGTACTCAGATCAGACAATGGGGGTGAGTATACCTCCAAGGAGTTTGATGAGTATTGCAGGCAGGAGGGGATAAAGAGGTAGTTTACAGTTCCTTACACTACATAACAAAATGGAGTTGCAGAAAGGAAGAATCGTGCAATAGTGGGAGCAGCGAGAGCCATGTTGCATGACCATAGTATTCCTTTCCTTTCTATGGGCTGAGGCCTATAGTACTGTTGTTTATGTTTAGAATAGGAGTCCTCACTGAGCATTAGGGAGAAAAACTCATGAGGAGATGTTTACTGGGAAGAAGCCTGAGAGAGGCCACTTTTGCATTTTCAGATGCCTTACATATTCTCATGTCCTTTTTGAGAAGAGGACAAAGTTGGAGGCTACTGTTAAGAAAGGCATCTTTGTTGGGTATGATGAGGCTTCAAAGGCATTCTGCATATATCTTCCTATACAGAGGAAAGTTGTAGTGAGGAGGGAGGTGAGATTTGAGGAGGAGCGGGCCTTTAGGAGATCTCGGGAGTCTGAGATGGAGGAGCAGTAGGTTTCTACTCCACAGTTGACAACATTTCAGAGTACAGGATCGCAGGTCTCAGGTTTGACCAGTCCACAGGTGTCAAGGTCATTAGTTTCAGGGGCACAGTCTACAAAGACTTTTGGTACAGGGATAGGTTCTCGTATTTCAAGTTCACAGGTTTCACCTTCACGTGCTTCGGGATCACTTGGTTCAGGTTTAGGTTCATTAGGCACAGGATCTCAGACCATAGGTACTTCTTCAGGGAGACAATCGTTAGATGAGGATGTAGAGGAGGGCCTGCCACAGGAAGTTACTTCCAGGAAGAGAAAACCAAGTTGGCTTAAGGAGCTTGTGAAGGAAGCTGAGGAGTTTGTGGGGCCACCTCGGAGGGAGGTCAGAGAGAGCAGGGCACTAGAGAGGTTTTCCAGCTACATGGCCGTGGTGACCAACTTACATGAGTTTGAGCCTTCTACTCTGGAGGATTCCATCATACTTTAGGTTTGGAGAGTTTCCATGTTGGAAGAGTACAATTCCATCATGAAAAATGATGTGTGGGGGATTGTTCCACGACCAAAGGGGAAGTTAGCTGTGACTTCCAACTTCCAAGTGGTTGTACAAGATAAAGCATGCTACAGATGGAAGCATTGAGAAGTACAAGGCTTGATTTGTAGTGCCGGGTTTCTATTAAGTTGAGGGAGTTGACTATGAGGAGACTTTTGCACTGGTTTCTCGTTATTCTTCCGTCAGATCAGTGATATCAATAGTTGCAGAGATGGGTTGGAGGGTCCACCCAATGGATGTGCAAACCGCATTTCTGAATGGTCTTCTGCAAGAGGAGGTGTATCTGGGGAAGCCACAGGGCTTTGACGTGCATGTGAGAGATTCACATGCATGAAGGTTGAAAAAGGCCTTGTATGGGTTGAAGCAAGCTCCTCAAGCTTGGTATTCGAGGATTGATTCTTAATTGCTTTCGATTGGGTTCCAGAAGAATGAGGTTGGTCCCAACATGTATTTCATTGTGGTTGGAGGTGATCTGCTTATTTTTCCGCTATATGTTGATGACTTGTTTATCACATACGAGGAGCACCTGATTGCAGTTTTCAAGAAAGATCTTGCTTCTATGTTTGAGATGACTGACCTTGGGTTGATGCATTATTATTTGGGTATGGAGATATGGCTGGAGGATGGACATGTTTTCCTGGGGCAAGGAAAATATGTTGCTGATGTTCTGAAGATATTTCAGATGGAGGGTTGCAGATCGATGTCCACACCCATGATCACCAACTAGGAGAAGCTTCATGCTTCTAAGGGAGAGTTGGTTGATCCTACTTTATACAGGAAACTCATTGGTTCGTTGATGTATTTGGGTAACACCAGACCAGATATATGTTTTGCAATGAGAACTCTCAGCCAATTCATGATGGAGCCCAGGAGAGTGCATTGGGTAGCTGCAAAACATGTTTTGAGATATATTGTTGGGACAATAGATTATGCTCTGGACTATAGGAGATTAGATGGAGTGGGATTGGTTGGCTTCACAGATTCAGATTGGACAGGCAATGCATCAGACCAGAAGATCACTTCTGGTTGTTGATTCAGTTTGGGCTCAAGAATAGTGTCCTGGTTTAGCAACAAGAAAAAGTCCGTTTCTTTGACTTCTGTTGAGGCCGAGTATATGGCAGCCAGTTAGGCTAGTTGTGAGGCATTATGGCTTCATAAGTTGATGGTTGACTTGTTTGATCAGGAATTGAGGCCTACCGTTATATATTGTGGCAATTAGAGTTGCATCAGCCTCTCTGAGAATCCAGTGTTCCATGATAGGTCTAAACATATTGAGATCAAATATTACTTCATCAAAAATTATGTTCAGAGAGGAGTTGTTGAGTTGCAGTACATATCTACTGAGGAGCAGGTGGCCGAAATTCTCACGAAGTCTTTGGGAAGAGGGATGCATATTCATTTCAAAGACAAGATGGGAGTGGTGAAGAACAACTTCCTCAGTAAGAGGGAGTGTTGAAAATTACCAAGGAAGTGTTAGTTCACCTTGTGATGCCTTGGGGTGGACATGGACACTTAAAAAGGTATGGTCCCTAGTATTTTTAAAGTGAGAATGACTTTATGCTTATAAAGTGACTTTAAAATGTGAGTTTGAGTTATTAAAAATTTAAAAAGTGACTTTATGAGAATTAAAAAGGTGGCTGAGTATTAAATGTCTTATTTAATATTTAAAAGTGAGTTATTGCTTTAATGAGAAAAAGTGAGTTTTAATAAAGTCCCTAGATCTCATTTAGTTGGCTTTTAATCTAAGCCATTGATTTTCAAGTGGTGGTTTCTCAAACAAAAAGGCTAGGGAGAGGCATTGAGAGGATCATTGTTCACTTTCACAAAAGAAATTTTTGGAGAGGAGAAGACCAAGAGAAGGAAAGAGAGGGTTTGCAGGGAATTCAATCCAGAGAAAGATTAAATTTTCTTGCACAAATTCCAATTTGAAGGAAGAGCAGAGGTTGGAGACAAATTCCAAGGAGAAGGGCATGATTTTCAAGGCACTGTACAACAAGTTAATTTGCACATAAATTGAGGAAAGGTTGTACTGTACTTGACCATACAACAACACGAAAATTGAGAGAGATTGGAATGATTTTTGAGAAATTCAACATTAAAAGTTGTTTGTACAACATGCATTTCTAGGAAATTAATTGTTGGTTGTGCACAGATATCGAGAAACATGCTGTATAGCCCACACGTGTGAGTCTGTATAGGCACATTTTTCAAGGCAGCCATACATCAATCTGTTAGTGAGATGTTGGCACATTTTTCGAGACAGGAAAAGGAGATAAAACTGTTGTCACAAAATTTGTATTTTTGCCTAAAGAAATAAAAATCTCTCTGAAAACAGGTTTTCCCTTTGGGGTTTTATCCTGGACCGATTGGTCAAAAATACCGAGTCAAATTTCATGTGTGTTGTCTGTCATAATTTTCTGTGTGAAAAGTAGGCTGCCATAAAAAATTATGAGTTATTTATGTTGAAAGAATTCCATGTGTTTCAAGCAAATTGTGAAATTTTTAAATTTTAAATGATCATGCATACTAGTGTTTGGGCATTAAACTATATGCAGAGAAACAAAACTTCAAACCTTGTTGGGGTTATAAAATTTTCACAGACTAGTGCCCTCTCTCCTTGGGCCTCTTCCACTGATGCCGTCATGATCTCCACCGTGCCGTATTGCTTGTTTTTTTTTTTAGGGGGGGGTGTCGAGGGATTATCAACATTGTTGGGGTTAGACGGGGCATGACGCGCCCCCCTACTTACTCCAACAACGAAATTAATTGATGCGTACAATGACGTTTAATGCCTTGAAAGTGCTACATAACGTAAACACTGTTATAATGTTTCCACTGTTGCATTAGTGATTTATTTGCAGCGATTGTTACATAAAACCTAATGTTGATATACTACTGTGATATGGCCTATTCATCTATGCAAAATCTACTCACTAAATGCTGATATTTACTAGTACAACAGGCCTGAAAGTGGAATATCTCATGCTGATATAAATTGTGAAATGATTCAAATTAATGTTGATATTACAATGGGATTTGGACTGTTTTTTGATGTAAGTGCACTTATTCAATGTTGTTCAAACACTGATCCTGAATGTTTAATGATAAACAGTGAACCTGGAACTATACTTTTTGCAACCTAACTTGTGCATGATCGCTTGGTTTAGTTGTATTGCTGGTGCATATATAGTTACACTTTATTGCTCCTCCAAATACTGCTAAACACTTACTGGAAGCCATTAAATAATGATGTTGTTATTTACATGTATTTATATCATAGGCATTCTTAAATCCATGCTACAACACTTGTTTGATTAGTACCTAATGAAGAGTAACTTTGATACGTCTTCTTCATTCTCTACCTGACTCCATAAAGGCATTGATGTGTACATGAGGTTGTGGAAGGTATTTGGTGTGATTTAGGCATTCAGATAAGGGCTCTTCCCTTGGAGGTCAAGGCTCTCCGATGAAGTTAAAGATTTGTGATCGAGGTGACATTGGGTTGTAAATCCTTTCATGTGCTTACTGGGCACTAGCCTTGCTAGTTTGCCCAGTAACATTTTTGGCACTCTTGCCGGGGACATTTTTTAAAGATTGAAGCGATTTATCCAGAGTATTTTACACCCTTGGCAAAAACGACACTTGGTAAGTCTTGAGGTAAGTTCTTATCGATATTAATGCATATATTTTCTTGTAAGGGCTAATTTGCATGCTTATCTGGCGACTCCACAAAGAACCTAGGCCATCAACCACCATTACCTCAGGTATGCCCTTGTTTTAGTACTTTGATGAGATTGTTTGTCTAACTTGGCAGGTCTCACCTGGAGACTCCCACTGAAGCAAATAAAAGTACTTTACTAGGACTAGAAGGAAGCCATATGACATGGCATCTTCTTACGAATTGTAGATGGGTATATTGGATGTTTTACACATTCTGGGCAATCCACATCAGTATACTATTAAAGATGATGGGGAGGCACTTTTTCCATTATTTTATGAATATAAGTATCAAGCAACTACCAACAACACATATTTGGGCGTTCTTGCAATTTCTCCAATGAAACAATTCATACACGAGGACATTAAAATGAAGCTCTTTTTGCTGTCTCTCAACTTAAAGGACGATTGGCATCTTCTTACGAATTGTAGATGGGTATATTGGATTTTTCACAAATTCTGGGCAATCCACATCAGTATACTATTAAAGACGATGGGGAGGCACTTTTTCCATTATTTTATGAATATAAGTATCAAGCCATTGCCAACAACACATATTTGGGTGTTCTTGCAATTTCTCCAATGAAGCAATTCATACACGAGGACATTAAAATGAAGCTTTTTTTGCTATCTCTCAACTTAAAGGACGATTGGGATGTTAGAAATTGGTATGAAGGATTTCCTCATAAAAGTTTTTCTTCACTTAGACAATTGATCGCAACATTCAGTGAGGAGTGGGATCATGAGATGAAGGAACATGAAAGAAAGGCCATGATCAAAAATATATGGGAAGAGACTTTGGGAAATAGCCTGAAACAAGATGCTTCTAATGAAGAAATCAATGAGGATATTCCATTTGAATTTAAAGATCCTGATAATTCAATAGATGCGGAAATGGAAATAGGTTTCGCTCCTCTTCATTTTGCAAACTCTCTAGGACATTCAGATGAGCTACCAGAGATATTCTAGCATGCCTTCAAGGGTGACCATGATAATATCGTGCACCATGCTGGATGGTTTGTGACTTTGGCTCCATAATAGGGTATTAAAGAAGAAGAAGACGCTTACATGAGATTATTTGTTCTTCACTTGGGAGGAAAGGCTCTTGCTTGGTTTGTGGGCCTAGACAAAGGAACAATATTGTCCTTTGCAGAATTGGTAGAAACATTCTGTAGACTCTTTCAATGAACTAGGAGCATAAACTTTACAATGAAGAAGAAAGTATGTTACCTTAATAGGAAGAATCACCAAGTTGTGCCAACCATAGAAGAAGACCAAGAGACAAAGCCTTTAGATTGCAAAGTGATAGTATTTCTTTCCTATACTCAACAACAATGAGAATGAGAGGTGAGCTCTCTTACATAGGAGAAAAGCTTAGCCTTTTCTACAATAAAATAATAATAAAGTGTCCAAAACCCTAGATCTATCCTAGGGACTCTCCAAGATAGAATTAAAAACAATAAAATATACATCAGTCTTCAACAAAACCTCCAAAGGGAGAGGGCACTCCATCAAATCATGGTCCATTCTGCATTCAATGTGGTTGAGATAACACAATTTTGGGCACTCTGCCAAAAGATAATTGCTACTGAAGTCAAGACACCCCTTAAAGTGTCCTAGGAACAACACCAAATGTTGTGCTCCAAGTATTGGTGCCTAATGATCATCCAACAAACCAATTAAATCATAGCACATGTGTAAATAAAATCTCTCTTGTGTAATAAAGTTAACCATCATCAAAGCTTAAGTTAATCTCTCTATTGTAATAATACACAAGATATAAGTTACAAACACACTTTATCTAATAATTCAATGAAAATAAGTTTACCCATTTAAGTCTAACATTAGTATAACCCTTAAAACCCTTTTACATGTGTTAATCCTAAGCCAACATGCATAGCTTAGATTACCTAAGTCAAGTGAGCGTGTATGAAGTGGAGTATGCACATAGGGAATAAAAAAGGTCTTTGTGAAATGACCATTCTAGTAATATGAATGTGTTGGTCTCTGTGTTGCGGGGAAGCGCCCCCCTTCTTGTTCCCGCTCCAAAAGCTCGCTTCGGACCAAAGCGTTGCGGGAGCTTAAGGCGAAGCGCGATTCCGGTGGCATTCCCGATCCGGAGCGAATGTCGAAGCACGATTCCAAAAAAGAAAATTCGCTCCCTGCCAGGTCAGGAAGTGTTCGCTTCCTCTTCGATTCTGTACGCTCCCTCTTCGGTTCCCCTTCGCTCCCTGCTTCGCTTCCTAAGTGCTTCAGCCTTCGCTCCCCTTCGCTTGCCATTGCTCCCCCTTTCGCTTCCTCCGTTTTTTGCTGCCCACGCGTTGCCCATGCCCGCAGAAGAGAGGAGAAAGGGTTTTGGAGGGAAGGATGAGGGCTTTGGGGGATAAAGCCCTCTTCTTGTACCTCATTTTCACATTGCAAGAGAAGAAAGGAGAAGAGGAGAGGAGAAGAGAAGAGAAGAAGAGAAGAAGAGAAGAGGAGAAGAGAGGAGAGGAGAGAAGAAAGTTGCAGCTTGCCACCATTGGAGAGCAGGAGCCAAAGAGGTAGGTTCTAACATTTGTCATTTTCTTTTTGTTAAAATTTTGAAATTTTTTGACCTTTGATTTCTATGATAGTATGAAATTTGAATGCTTGAACCTTGGCCATATAAATTCTAGAGTCTAGAATCTAGTGACTAGAATGTACATTGTTAAAAACTTAAATCTCTAGTTCCTCTCTCATTTTATTGTAGGCAACAGGTTAAATCTCTAGTTTCATTTGGCATCAACCATGATGATGGGTTTATGGTTTATTTTGTTGGTTCCATTTGTTATTTTGATGGTGGTGGTTGGAAACCGGAGAAGGAATGAGGAAGAGGATGAAGAAGTGGGAAGTGGCACATACCATGGAGAGGAGGAGGAGGAGGAGGAGGAGAAAGAGGAGGGGGAAGAGGAGAGGGAAAGCCGAAAGAAAACCAAAGAGGACCCCACACCCTTATGGAAATACGTCACAAGGCAGGTAGGAACTAGAGGGGGTGGAACCACCAAATTTGTTTGCCCCCATTGTAACATGACATACACAGGTTCATATACCCATGTGAGAAGACATCTATGTGGGCACATGCCATGTGATGAAAGAAAAATTGTAGGAGTTTGTGTTTGGCCAAATGTGCTATCAACACAAAGAGCCATCTATAAGAGGGACGAATTTGAAGCACAAAATACATCAAAACGATCATCGGATGACGATGACCTTCCATGCTCACCAAGAACTGGAAGCCCATCCACCCAAGGCAGTGGATTCTCTCCCATGCAATCACATGGCAGCCGCAGGACAATATCAGATTTCCTTGATCAAGGTGGTAGGGACGACGTGGATTCAAAAGTGTATCGGTTTCTCTATGCATGTGGCATACCATTCAATGTTCTTCACTCACCCTATTGGCATGAAATAGTAGAGGCCATCTGCACTACCCCAGCAGGATACAAGAGCCCTTGGTATGACAAAGCTAGAACTGTGGGGCTTGACAAGGAAAACGTTGAGATCCAAAATGCTTTGGGGTAATTCACAAATGCTTGGAATGAATATGGGGTATCAATTGTATCAGATGGTTGGACCAATGTGAAAGGTAAGCCATTGATAAATGTTCTTGGTGTCTCTGCTATTGATGCAATCTTCCTTTCAGCACATGACTACTCACAGAAATTCAAGACCGGCATGGACATTGCAAAACTCCTACTCAAAAACATTGAAGCTATTGCTCCATACAATGTCATCCAAGTCATAATAGATAATGTTGCTAATTGTAAGGCAGCGGGAGCAATCATTGAAGATAAATACCCCAACATATTTTGGTCTGGGTGTATGGTTCACACACTGAACCTGTTGATGCATGACATTATTAAGTTGAAGGAAAATGAATACAAATGGATTGGTGAACTGTACAAAAAGGGTAAGCACATGATAGGATTTATTACCAACCATAGCAATGCCAATGGCATTCTCCACGCTCACTCAAAGTTAGAGCCATTAAAGATAGCAAAGACTAGATTTGCTAGCTATTACCTCACCTTCAGGCGCCTTTTGAAGGTAAGAGAGGCATTGGCTAGCATGGTATCAAGTGAATCATGGCAAGTCGTGAAAGATAGGGCTACATCCACATCTAACAGGCGTGATTTTCAGGACGTGGAAGACACAGTTCTTGATGGTCAATTTTGGGCAAGTGTCAAGTTTGTTTTGCAGTTCACAAAGCCCATTTATCACATGATTCAGTTTGCAGATACAGATAAGCCGGTAATTGGGGAGGTGTATGAGTAGTTGGATAGCATGTTGGGCTAGATTAAAGATATTGTTGAATCGAAGGATCCCATCCTGTATGACCATATTCACACACATGTGGTCAAAAGGTGGGATCATCTCAACGTTCCACTGCATGCCTTAGCATATGTACTAACACCAAAATATTATTCTCCATCTTGGTTGGCCAAACCACCACCTGGGGGTGGGGTTAGGAGAAAGCCCCACACAGATCCAGAGGGTACAGGTTGGGTACATGGCTGCTATAGACAAGTTGGTCCCTAATGAAGAGGAATGTGCCTTATTGCATAGTGAATTAAGCAAATACCTCAGTGAGATTGGTCCGTTTGGTACTTTGCATGCTAGAAAAGATCGAGATAGGGCGCCTCCTATTGAGTGGTGGAACATGTATGGCTCATCATGCCCACGCTTGCATAAATTGGCAACCAAAGTGCTTTCACAGGTGGTAAACAGTTCCTCTGCAGAAAGGTGTTGGAGCACCTATAGCTTCATCCACTCGGTGAAAAGAAACCGATTAAATGAAAATCGGGCAGAAAGCTTGGTTTATGTACATTACAACTTGAGGTTGTTGACTCATTACTGTGAGCGGGCAAAACGGATAGATCATATGTCACTTGGGACAACAATCCGGAGGAGCATAACTTGGAGAATGGAGCCTTAAATTTAGAGCACTTGGAGGAAGAGCTTTTGGGCGATGAGGATGACCATGCAGCAGCAGCAACAACAACAATGCCACCACCTCCTTTGCCCCTAGATTCAACTTCACAACCCCCGCTTGCATCAGTGAGGGTGGGTCATGCAGGATCAAGTCTTGGACGTGGCTACCAGGGATGAAAATCCTGCTCCCTCTGTTCATGAACATAGACAATGGCAAAAGAAATTAGATATTTCCCGTGGCAAGAGGAAACATCCATAAAATCTACTTTTCTTGTCTTTTCTTATTTACAGTACTCTCAAGTTTCTGCACTATTGAGATTCGAGAACTTGAGTCATTGACTCTTTTATATTTATTATGGTATATTTTGTGAACATTACATGGCAATTCAAGTTTGAAGTTTGAAGTTGAACTCTGAAGCTGTAAGGTTGATAACTTGATGTTATGGATAATGGACCTATGTTTGATGAATTCACTAGTATATGATAATTGATTGATCATTGAATCATTGATGGTTGATGAATGATGTTATATGGTATTATGATTTATCATGTTATAGTTTATTTCATGTTTTTATGCTTTCCATGACTAATTCAACATTCTACAAGCATTTGTTGGCATCTATGCATCAAATAATATTAAAAATATATATTATATAAAAAACGCTTCCTAAACGCTTCCTATCCAAAAGCTTCTAAAAATTTCGCTTCCCGCTCCCGCTCCCGCTTCCGCGCCCGCTTCCAAGTAACCTTGGTTGGTCTATCCTTAACTTTCAAGAGTTAGGATTTTTTTATGTTTCTTCCACGTGTGCTTATGGAAGTGTTTTCATGGGTCATCCATCCTCGTTCCTTCATATTTTAATTATTTGCATTTCATTTAGCCCTTTCATTGGCTTAGTCTCTTTTTCTTTACATATGGCTTAGACAACTTGGGACAAGGGAACCTGGATTTTGTGATGGGAAATATATCCCATCATACGTTCCATGGGCATTTTTGCATTTAATTTATTCAAGAATGTTTGTTTTTGGAGAGCACAAGACTCTTTTAGCTTTATTTGAAGCATTCATATAGTGGAATGATAATGAGACCATGTATTAATACCAAGGATAGATCATTCATTCACAAAGGGGAAATGTGAGTGGGGTGGGTGAATTGGGTGGGGAAAGTACGATGAGATGAATGAAAATTCTCTTCATTTGTTCACCAAGGTGCAAATTAACGTTGTACTAAGTTCTAACACACTTATTAGGCTAAAAGAGCCACACTAAGTATAGAGTTAGACTAAGAGACAGGCAATGGCTTAAGTATATGTATTATGAATCGATATAAAATATACATGTAACATTTCATGCTAACATACCATCATACTAGAAAGTAATAAATATGCTAAGAGTAAATGAAGGTTAGAAGATGTCACATCACTAGAGGATCATGCAGTGTCTCTGATTGGGCATATCAAAGCACATGGACCATCTGAAAAGGATGGAGGATTTCGGACACATGATAAATGGTGAAACCATAGATCTCACATTAAAATCTCTGATCAAAGTTACTCCTGCTGAAAAGGGGGTAATGGGACCTTTATGAATTTTCATATGAAAAAACTCATCCTTTCTTTATTCAAGCTGTTTTCCATTGTTTTAAAGGTGCACTTTGTTGTCTCGATTTCAAATTAGTTTTCTAATGCAGGGTGGTGACTCATAACATGTTTAAAGTATGTTCTCTAACTAGGATAGATGTTAAGTCTTCTGAAGTTTGCAATGCTTAATGGGATTTGATTTTGATTGTTACACGATTGGAAACCTGGGAAAAGTTTATGGGAGTTTAAAAGTTTGTAGTGTTGATGTCGAAAAAGGAGCAATACGGGGGAAACAATCAATATTTGGCCTAGATTCTAGCCAAGATGCCTTGATGCTTATCTGTAGCTTACTGTCAGATACATCCTTGGAATTTAGAGTATTCTAGGAGAACAAGATCTTTCTTATGCTTTTCAATTAGCTTTGTCTTCAGATTTAGTCCAGGTAAGATCACATACATTGTTGGAATAAGTAAACAATCATCTCTCATCCTTGCCTCAGCCCAACCATTTACTGTATGGGCCAATTATACTATCATAGCTTGGCTCTTAGAAGACTGTCTCTAGCAGGCATAGTCTCTTAGTAATCTGAGGTCTCCATGCCGTGTGCTTTGCTATTACAGTAGCGTAGTGGTTATAATTTTGTCATATGATAACCGAGATTAAATTTTAACCCCAATTTTTGTGGCTTTTGTTATTAGTTATCTTGGAAGTTGTTTTTGTGGCATTCATATTACATAAAGATCAACGTGTTTCAAAGCAGCTCTGACAGAATGGTTCAGATCCTTGCTTGACAGAAATGAACTTATTATTTTGAAGTTGTCATTGTCATTGTATATCTAATGATGGACATATCTAGTTACATATCATATGATACATTCTGTAGAATTTAGAGATTGCAATTCTTCTCGTATGTAACAGCTAGCGACGTTTCTTATGACTTATATGTCATTTTGTTAACTTGATGAAGGTCGATGTTGAGGAGGTTGCATACATTGTAAAGGAATTATGGCGTG
Source organism: Pseudotsuga menziesii (assembly GCA_001517045.1). Lineage (NCBI taxonomy): Eukaryota > Viridiplantae > Streptophyta > Pinopsida > Pinales > Pinaceae > Pseudotsuga > Pseudotsuga menziesii. The sequence continues at coordinate 635,374 of LPNX010233122.1, forward strand.
GACGAAGTGCACGAGATCAGGCCTCGCATGATGTAGGACGAGGAATGTGGCGGTCTGTGAATAGCTTAACATTGACAAGGTAAACTATAATCAAACTGCTGTGGTACTTTTATCTTTCCCTTGTCTAACCTTAGATCTTTTCATTAATATTTCTTCTGAATTTGGTCAGATCCTAATGTTTGTACGGGCCCACCTAGAACTCAAAAGATAAATTATATTTCACAGTGGTTGCTTTACTGGTCAGTTGGTTTGTTTGTTGTGTAGCTCAGTTTCTTTTGACTTATGTATTAAGTCCCATTGCATTTGTTCCCTTACATCTTGCTTCAGATTAACATTCAATTGGAAGGCTCTGCCAGCTATTCATGGCTTGCGTTCCTTGTTAGCAATTCCTAGTTTTATTTGATTGTACCATTTCGGTATAACAGCTTCCAGGCACACTTGTATTCTCATATTGAATACCCACGTTCCTTTTCCATCTTTAGATTACACGGTATGCACATCTTCTTGGGTAAATGGATCTGTTCTATTGATATCTCTTGGTGGTAACTGTGTTTGATTCCAAGTCTTCAATCCCAGTTTATAGTCCTTACATATTATGTATGTGTATGTATATGTTTATAGTCAAAAAGATCTCTCTTATCTATGGCTGAAGAAATTCGTGTCCCTTTACATCAAAGAAATTGTCAAATATCCCATCCATCCTTATTAGGGTTGGCTGAGCTAATTTGTGGAATATTTATGAAGGTGAGCTCTATTTAGGTGAAGACTAAGTAACTGCAGGAATCTCGCTGTCATCATCATTTGCCAATTTTATTTTCATATTTAATTCCACAGCACTGTTTTCCTAATTGTTGATATGATTTTTCTCTTCTACTCAGTCGATGTAGAAGATTAATGTAGCTGAATTAATGGGTTTTGATCATTCATTCTCTAGCAAGAGAAAACAATTTGGAGAATGCCCCAGGTCACCAGGTCATTGCAATGTTACATGCAATGGCTATTGCAGAACTCCCAAGTCACAGGACAATGTGAGCACCAAAGTGCATAGTTATGTTTAAGCCATGAATCTCTTCGGCACAAAACAGAAAAAGAAAAATATTCTTGTTTCTCTGTTTTGAAATGTCTAAATTTTGGTGGGGCACTAGCATTATATTCTCAATTGTTCTTTTCTTTTAGTTGTCATATTCTTACCCTGCCATTGAGTGTGCTCCTGCCATTTGCTCTCTCTTGGATTTGGCATTCACTACATATTATTTATTTTAGACATCAAATAGGAATGGAAACAAGTAACAATAAATGGTATCTTTAATTGTTTCACTCAGACAACCACTATTTAATATTAATAAAGAGGTTGTGTAAAATATGCGGAAACAAAACTATTAAAATTTGAGGTATTGTAATAAAATTGTAATATCCCAAATACTGATATTCTCTAATGCTGTATGATAGTGTTGACTTGCACACTCAATCTCATACGAATTTGCAAAATAACTGTGCATGCAAACTCGCCATGCAAATATGCCCTAAAATATAGCTGAATTAGGGTTAGGGTTTTGCAGAGAGAAATTAACTCTTACCACTGATATTCTGGCTGATAATGACTCCGGAGATAGCTGCATGCATAAGGATTCGGATGGGTGGTCTAATAATGCTCTTTTCCTCCGGTGTTACTGCCCCGCAGTACCGTAAAAACCCTTTAGACTGAAGGTGACATTTTTGTAGGAGGAGAGATCAGATCGGGCCGCAACTTTGTGAGCTTGTCCGCTTGATGATGCCGGAGAGATAGATTGCCACATGCAGAGATTTGGCAGCCTTTAAGTGCCCTAGCAAATTGATCTGTGGTTCTGCTGCTCACTCTCTCCAAGCTCTCTTTTTGCTGATAGCTGCTCCAGATGAGCAAACTGATGGCCGATAATCACTGGATGCCGTAGGATAGGCCTGCTGAGGAAGAGGAAGCTGACATGCGGAGAAAAGACTGGGTTTTGTGGTCCCAGCGAATCCTTCTGTGAATTCTCTGCAACTTCCGGCTGCAAACGTGGATCTGTCTATAAACCTTCAGAATGTGTTGGATCTCCGAATCCTGAAGTATACGATGAATGCTATGGATAAACCTGGACGATCTATCCCAATAGGAGACTAGGGCAGATATCTCACTGCCGAACGCTCGTTAGCGGAAGACAATGTCTTCAACCCCAACTGCTGCGGCTGCATGCTGTGCTGCTACTCGAAACTCCAAAATCAATCAACAATAATCATAGATGTTTCCTTTAGTCCCATAACCCTTCTTAAATAGATCTTCGTATGCTTTTAGGGTTTGCATGTCACTTTTAGGGTTTATGCTTCACTTTTGCCTGCATGCAATTTTAATTTGATGTTGACTTTAACACTGACTAAAATAAGGCATGCATGCTTCGCATGCTTTATGATATGAACTCTTATGTCCTTCTTACTACACTGATGACTTAATAATACTGAATTGATGAACTTTTCTGCTCCTAGTTCTATTAGTCCTTAGTTATTCCCTTTTTATAAAAACGGAACATTACAGTCCTCCCTCGCCAAAGATTGCTTGTCCTCGAGCAATGCCAACGCAAATGCACAATCAATCAATAGAACCAACTGAATTCGGGGATGATCCCAGGGTCCCAAATTATCCTAGGAGATCTGTAGCACCCTCTGCTCAAAACACTGCACTGTACGGGACCATCACCAGAGACCTCTTGAAAGCATCCTCTAGCAATCACTAAACTGTCAGTCACTGTAATCCGAGGTGTTAAATTTTCATATGCTTAGCTAAGACATCAGTAGTTCATTATGTTTTCATCACAAAAGCATATAAACAAGATCACTGAAAGATAGACAAGCACAACCATACAAAAGGAACACAAAGATTTATCCTGGGAAAACCCTAAAGGGAAAAACCCAACAAAAACTTCCTCAATATAGATGCCCCCAAAAGATAAAAGATAAAACCAACAAGGAGATCAAAGCTTGATCCTCCTCCTTCTCCAGCTACTTCTCTTCTCCACTAATGCGCTACACAAGTGAGAATGTGTGTTCCAAATGAGAAGCACCACACCTCTATTTATATTCATCCGTTCACTTTATTTAACTCATCCGACATGTAGGCTCGAGTTAATCATGTAGGCTCGAGTTACACATGTAGGCTCAAGTAACCACACTGTGTTGCTAATGACCCACCTTTACAATTAGAGGGGACTACCTCATGACTCTTATTAGTTCTTCTGATTAGAAGTATCGGGGTACAAAGATAATACGAGTGGTTCTCCCGGTAGGACCATCGGGGACCACAAAAGATACATATAGAATATTCTTCGAAGTTACAATATTTCAACACGAGGGTCCCAAATCAATCTGAGAATTGCAGAGGTCAAAATGTATCCACCGCTACCCTGCGTAGTATCTACTATCGACACAAGGAGCATCATGTAGATTCCCAAGTAACGCCATCAGTAAACACTGTATCCTTCCCTCATGAGGTCTTCCACCTGGATCCCAATACAAACTTGTGCATATTTCATCCCAAATATCTGAAGGCTCTTGTGGGACTATACCCTTGGCTAGGAATGTCTTCCCAAGAATCGCCCACTCAATAGGACACCAACTCTTAATCTCTCTCCAATCCAACCCCCGAGAAGTACCTTGTCCATAAGCACCATCACAAGGAATAATCCTACCAAGCTAACGTTTTGCCCTTCTGATTTCAACTAGAATGCTCATATACTGCTGGTCAATTTCTTGATCCTGGCCAACCTGTAAAAACCATCCGCCATTATGCAAATGTGGACTGAAGCTACTGCAAGCCCTGTCTATGTACTCCTTCGGAGGACTGCTTTGAAATGCAATAGTATGTTTCTCCTACTGCCCCACCAAGGAATCTAATTGTTGTTCAATACTAGAAATCCCGACCGCTGACTCGGTACATACAACTCGAAGAACTGTAAGCTCAACATCTCATTGTACTATGGTGTCTCAGACTCTCTTGGTCCTCTCTTTCATCGCTAGAATGCTTTCTTTAACACATTCAATCTTCTTTCGGTGACTATCATCTGGAAGCTCTATCTCATGCATGTATAAACTCTCCCTAACCTCCATGTGTGACTACTCACTGTCTCGACTGCAATGCTCATTGCCTTGCACCTCATGTATTTTGCATGTTATAACTGTCTGGACTCCTGCTGTAGGTGATGAAGAGTGTACCAACTCCAACTGATCACATAGCTTGTCCACAATCTGACTAGCGAATGTGGTTGTGTTGCTAGACTCACAGGATGGCTCTAATGCGATCTCCTCATGCACATCCTCATCATGTGTTGTGAACCAATGTTATCGGAACCAGACCGGTTTTGAAAAAACCGGCCGGTTGGACCGGTTTACACGAAACTCCGGCTCGAATGGCATATCTGAACTGTTTTTCACCGGTTTTGCTCTAAACCGCCCGATTTCAACCCTGAACCGGTCCACTTGCACCAAACCGGTGGTTCCCTACAGAACCGACCGGTTCTAACGTGAAGCTCCGAAGGCAAAAGTAACATGATTTTTTTAGTATTTTAAATGGAACTTTAAAATTTTATTTTTTTATTATACATAGTGTCGGCCTTTTGGATGATTTACGGTCCATTCAACATTGGACATCTATAAATGGAAGCCCACCCTCTGTAATATTTCTGAATCATTCGTGGGTTATCGTGGAAGAGTTGAGTTGGGTTATCGCTTGCAGCAACAACCAGCTTGCTTGTGGAGTCGTGGACGCTAAATCGAACTCGGGACTGTGCACTCAGGGGAAGAACTCGGGATCGGGATTCGGGAGTTGAACGTTCTTCATCTGGCATTACTCTTCCACGATACAACGCAGTCTTTGTTGTTGCACATTCTCTGGAGTCTGGACTAACATTTCAAGGTTCCTCTCATTCTGCTGCACGTTCCTCTCATTCTGTTGCACTTTCATCCATTTGATATGGACCGTTTTTGAGAATGAGTTATACACTGGTCTTTCTTGTTGAACCCTAATTCTTTCCACGCTCAAGCCTGTAGCTTGTGGCTTTCGACTGCATAGTCTTAGAGACTCTTCACAATTGAACACCACAATCCCCAATTGCTCGTGAAGCAGAGAGTGAGGCTAAGAGCATGAAGATTGTTTTTGAGAGCTGCGACATTGCAATCGAAGCTATTGACTCCACGTCTATGTGAGCCATGCCAAATCTTGTGAACCCATTATTTGTCGTGACTCGAAAAGGTTGAGTGTAGAGATCTACAAAGCCCGTGAAGTGCTACTACTTCTTTGGGCTGCTCGAAACTTGAGCTGCCTCTCCTTGTTGAATTTGATCTCATTGCCATGGGTTAATGCTAACTTGAAGACCCTACTTGAGCCCCACCAACTTCTTTGATCATTCATTGTTTTTAGTTATATCATTCATGTAATTTACTAATTTGTAAATTTGTGTAAGGTTGAATTTTTTAATGTGTAAGGTTGATTTTGAATTTTTTAAGGATCGTAGTGCTTTACAGTCTACTTACTTACTGCTTACTCTTACTGTCTTACAGCCTACAGGGTCCTTGAATATTTTTTTTTGGGTTTAGTTTTATGATCTTGCCCTTGGGAGCTGCTCTTTTTGGCTTCTTGTGGAGGTATGTACAATGTAGATGCACATTGCAGACTTGCAGTATGACTATGTAATATGTACAATAAAATCTTTAGTTAATATTCTTTGTTGTTTTTTTAGAAAAAATTGCTAGGGTAAATAAGAATTGCTAGGGTTTTATTTGCAGATTCTTTTTTGTTGGTGCAATAGCTCCTAAAGACAAGAAGGATCCTGCCTGGAATCATTGCCAATTGGTTGATGGAAAAATGGTGTGCAATTATTGTCAAAAGGAAGTTGGTGGGGGAGGGATTCATAGAATTAAACAACACCTAGCACATGCAAAAGGGAATGTAAGAGCATGCCCAAAAGTCCCTGATGATCTAAAAGTTGAGATGGTAGCTCATCTTGAAGCCTACCAAGCAGATAAAGCCAAGAATAAAAAGATGCAAGAAGAAATAGGAAAAGGTGCATTAGGAATAGGGAGTGATCCTCAAGATACAATCCCTAGTTTTGAAGAATCATGCACTTTTCCTATTGATCCTTATACAAATCCCATCCAAAAGAAACATAATAGGGAAGAAGAACTTGTTGGTGGCTTTGGCAGTGGACCTAGTAGTACATCCAATGTGAAGAGGGCCCGTAGTAATCTTGAGTCATTCTTTTACCCCGCACCATTCCTGGTGCTCAACCCACCATTGATGCTAAATGGAAGAAGATGGAAAATGATGCTGCTTGGGAATGCATTGCTAGGTGGTGGTATGATGCTGACATACCCTTCAATGCAACTAATTCTGTGTATTATCAGCCTATGATAGATTCTATAGCTTCATGTGGTCCGGGCTTCAAAGGCCCTAGTTTTCATGATATTAGAGGGCCACTTTTACAAAATGAGGTTCAAAGAATAGATGAATACCTCATAGAGTTCAAGGAGTCTTGGAGTAAAACTGGGTGTACAATCATGTCCGATGGATGGACTGATACAAGATCTCGTACCATTCTCAACTTCCTAATTGCTTGCCCAAAAGGAACTATGTTTCTTAAATCAGTGGATGCATCTGATCAAGTCAAGGATGCACAATTATTATTCCGTC